>JAAEAF010000297.1:0-51358 GCA_011037195.1 Triatoma infestans
GTGTGTGTGTGTGTGTGTGTGTGTGTGTGTGTGTGTGTTTATGTATGTCTGTGAACAGCATAAGTTCAAAATCGAAAAACCTAGAAAGTTGAAACTTTATATTCCCTGTAGGTATCACCATGGGATCTGACCATACGTTATCTGTCAAAATTCCTCTACCGGTAGTACTACTTTACTAGTTGTTGTTTTTTTACATTTTTTTGCGATTTTTTCAAAAATAGCTCCAACGATTTTCTTGAAACTTAGTGCATCAACTGCACATACAAAGAGCTACACCATTTATTTGAAACATTTCTCCGGAAAAATTCATTTAAGGGTACTTTTGGGGAGGGGTGGGATTAAGGCTTCCTTTAATGTGCTATTTCAGTTTATTAGACAATTCTGTCATCTAAATAATGTTAATTAGAATTAAATCTGTTGTTGAAATTCCGAGTTTGAAAAAAAATCGGATGACAGGAAGTGCGTTTACTTTACCACTTTACTAAATGATTTTTTTCCCCACTTTTTCGCGATTTCTTTTCCTCACAAATGGCGCAACGATTTTCTTGAAACTTCTTATATAAACTATACATACAAAGATGTACAACTTTTATTTGAAACATTTCTCTAGAAAAATTCATTTAAGGGCACTTATAGGGTAGGGGTGGGGTTATATTTTTCTTTAAAATGATGTCATAGTTTATTATACAATTCTATTATCCAAACAAAATTAATTAGAAAGAGATAGATGGTCAAAATTGCCAAGTTTCAAGAAAATTAGTAAACCGGAAGTGCGCTTTTACTGGACAGTATTTTTAGTTTCCACGAATTTCATGAAATTTTGTTAGACTAACTATAAAATTTATCGATTACAATTTTGAGAACGGAAGTAAAAGAAAGAGTGAGTGTGAGTGTTTCACACCAGATTTTTATTTTTAATTATAGATACTTGATGTTATAAATACTTTATGCAATGTGAACTGTATTGCATGTAATATATTAATGGAGCGTCTAGTACATTAACAAATTCCTTCTTGATTGATACAGATACTTTCGGGGAAGGAAAATAGAAAGAAGTCTATATGCCAAAATTATTTGTTTGTACTTAGGAAATCTCAAAACACGTATATCCGGTGAATACTTAATTTCAAAACTTGGACATAATACGCAGTACTTCCTCTTACTAGAAAATGAAAGCTATAAAAGTATAAAATGAAATATAAAGAGAGATTAATTTTAAAACCATTTCATTAATATAACAAAATTAATTTAAAATTAAAAAAAAAAAATGTATAAAAAGAAAGAAAAATCGATCGGTACAAACAAAATAATACTGTGATGTAAAACTTAATGAGCAGACGACAGTCGTGCATTTTATTAAAAAATGAAATAAGAGGAAGTAATAAAGCTGAGCTTTAAAAAATTTAAAAATCCTGCTGTTGACATGCCACTCCACTATTCAGTTATATTTTTCATTTCACCCGCTTTTTGTATAAAAACTTGTCCTTTACAATTTTCTTCTTTTTTTTTTTGGATCATAGTAATTTTAATTAATTACATTCCAACATAAATCATCAACTTATAAATGCTGACATTAATTCATGTCAAAAGTGTGTACGTGAAAACAAATGTAATAATATTAAAGGTTTTCCTTTAAAAAAAACAAAAAAACAATAAATATAAAAATTGAGGAGTATAATTCTATTTAATTAAAATATTGATATTTTTTTACATCTATATGTACGTCAGTTACTACCTCTTGTCGAGTATTAGTGGTGAAGTAGAATCCAATTCAAAAGTGGTGGACACCCTACGTGATGTGTGTTTATAAAACAAATTAAAACGATTCCTGGTAAGAAAAAAATGTGTCTGTCAATCTATCATTTATTGTGAGATTTTTTTTTTTATTTAAAGTCTAAAAGTCTCGATTACAGGTTTATTTTGTAATATTTTTTTTTTACTTTCTCTTACTCCTAGTAAGAGAGGAAGTATTGTAATCGTGTCAAATTTTCGATATCGAATTTTCACCGGAAATATCCGTTTTGAGGTATCCTGAGTCCAAAAAAGTGGTTTCTAGCAAATGGTGTGTGTCTGTTTGTGTATGTGAACAGCATAGCTCAAAAACGAAAAATCGTTGAAAGTTGAAACTTGATATTCCGTTTAGGTATCACCATGGGATCTGACAGTATGTTATCTGTCAAAATTTCTCAACCGGAAGTACCACTTTACTAATTCGATTATTTGAAACATTTCTCCGGAAAAATGCATTTAAAGGCACTTTTGGGGGAGGGGTGGAGTTAGGTTTCCATCTAAAGTGCTATTTCAGTTTATTAGGCAATTCTGTGATCTAAATAATGTTAATTAGAATTAAATATGTTGTTCAAATTCCGTGTGTAAAAATAATCGGATAACCGGAAGTGCGTTTACTTTACCACTTTACTACATGTTTTTTTTCACTTTTTCTCGATTTTCTCAAAAATGGCTCCGACGATTTTCTTGAATCTTTTTATATAAACTACACATACAAAGATCTACAACTTTTATTTAAAACATTTCTCTGAGAAAAGTGTATTAATAGATTTCCAAATTTGTAGAAAAGTGATGAACCGAAATATGATTTAACTGAGTAGCTTATTTTTTTTAACTTTATGGGAATTTTCTCTGAAACAGCTATAAAATATTCCTTTAAACTTTTATTTTTTTTAATTGTTTTATTGAATATATATATTTTTTTAATTAAATCCACTAGACGGCAGTACCTGAGCTCGCGCTCAACCCTGCCCAGACACAGTATAATCAACATATAATTCTGCCAAATCCACAGACGCGTGGACTGCTGCTTAAAAGATCAAATATACAATATTTACTATATTTAAATTTCATAAATTATTTACAAAACCCAAAACACGCCAGTTCTGCTGTACTCGATATTCCAGGGGAGCCTCAATTAAACTAACCTAATATACTAATACTAATTATACGAGTATACTAATCCTAAACCCTAACCTTACCGCATGCACAACAATAAATAAATACAATCAACCCACGTTCACTCCGCCTACTCTATCCAACTATTGTTAATCCTTATAGAGAAATGCCGCGGACGCAAATTCACTGTAAACTTCATAATTAAACTTGTTTTCGAATAACAGACCAAGATTTTCATTGTTTAGGCCCACATGAAATCCAATCTTGCCCCACATATGCACTCTCAAGTCTTCATATAAATGGTAGTTAAAGAATTATGTGTTCCGCGGACTCACGCTCTCCACAGTAACGCCGAAAATCATTTACAAGCCCCATATCATACTACTTTCCATTTAAAAGAACATGCCCTGTCACCAATCGCGCTACAGCGTAAGAGAACTCTGAGGGAACCACTCTCCTGCCTCCAGCAGCAACAGGAACAAAATGAAAGGTTGTCCTACCCTTACTCGAAGAAGCGCAACGAGATTTCCATTTCTCCAGTAAATCCTCATCTACTTTTATTCTCTTCTGTTGGAATCTCTAGAGCTCAAAATCATAACTTTCTTCCTGAGTAGGTAATGCCTCCACCGCTATACCGTAAAAGGAAAAATTTTTACGTTTTCTTAGAAAATATCTAGCCGCCGATCTAACGACTTCCAAATCTACAGGGAGAGAGCCTGTAAGAACTTGGAGAGCCTCAGTTGAAGTCGTTCTACTAAACCTGCCCATTAATAAAAATTGAGCGCTGGATTACAGAAAGATGCCTAAAGATCCCAGAGTTAGTGACCTAGAATACCAAACCGACGCACCATACACAATTTGAGCAAGAAGGATACTCCTATACATTATTTTTATTGTTCTTTTTTTCAGGCCCCATTCCTTCCTGGTAATCTGGCTGAGTTGGCCGATTAACTTTTTTGATTTGGTTCTTAACTCCCTATTATGAGGTATAAAATTCAGCTTCCTGTCTAATGTGACTCCCAAATATTTAGCTGATTCACCCATTTCAGTCTACTTGATCCAATATATACAGAAGGCTGTCGCGTGACTGCCCCTTCTGTCAAGTTTCCCTTCAACAGAATTGCGACAGTTTTACCCAATGCCTCAAGCTTATTGCAGCAACACCACGACATTAAGGAGGCATTTGATTCCAGCTGTATCGTACTGTTTCCCGCCACAACCAAAACTAAGTCGTCCGCATAGGCAACTTTATGGCTAACACCCGGGATATCTGTCGCAAGCAAATCATCGAAAACCATCGTTTTATTGAATATTTACAACTACAGAAATGAATATGTAATAAATAAATAAGTTAGGTGATATAAACAATGATGTGATTGGTCATGAATGGCAGTTATCCAGCAACACTAACATTAGTTACCTAGAAGGTCGCGGGGCCAACGACTTTTCAATCGCCTTGCAGGATTGCCTGGAAGTGTGGTGCAGGAAAGAATTGGGATGAAGGGGGGAGTCTGCTGTGTAATTTCTTGTACCGAAGCGTTGCTATCGTTGGACAAAAGGAATTTTTAGATCTGTGTGGATTGTATGGTTGGAAATGTAATAAGGAGCATCCACTATGCGTCAGAATATTTTGGACTACAGGGTTTGTATTCTGTTGAAGTTGGTACGTTTTGTGGTTCCATAGAGTTCTAGTCCGTACATTCAGATGGGTGCGAGTAGTAAAGTATAGAGTCGTCTTTTATTCTGTAGAGTGAATTTTGAGCGCTTGTCAAGGAGACTAGCAAGTAGTCTGAAACGTTTGTTGAGGGAAGTCTGTTTAAGTCTGGTGTCGTGTGACTAGTAACTTGAAATGCTATTTCTTCCTATATACATATCACATTTAATTGAATGCTTGATATCATGGTATTTTAAGGAATCTGTGACATTAAATTTCAAATGTCATGTAGAGTTTTTGCGATGTTACTGGCGCTTTCTTCAAGTCTTAGTGTAATCACTTTATTACCTACTTTGAGTGGATACATGTAGGCTACCTCTATATTACGGTTAGGTGTTAGAATGTAATCCCAAGTTAAAGTAAAATTTTTCAATTTTATAATTGTATTAGATTACGCAATAAGAAAAAAAGTCATTTGTGTGTTTCACACCAGAATTTTACAATATTAGGCTATCTTCTAATTGGAAGACTGATTTACAGGATCCATCTAGTTTAATAGCTGAATATGGGATCTCAGATGATTCTCGGTTGGATTTGGATTGGTTAAAAGATCCTAAGGTCTTTCAGTCCTATTTTGAGACAGATCATTTGATGATACATCTTGATAATGGACCATTCCTTTTGCGCTTTTCCGGTTTGAGATTTATGTTGTTCTATATTGTATTTCGGGTCAGCGGATATATAATTCAAATTTAAAATGCGTTTGTATTTTCACTGAAACGGCTGAAATGCAATACCTACTTCCTTGTTGCCAACCTTCTTACATATCAATTTACCTACATATTTTCTTGCATAACCTTGCTTGGATTTCATATTTATTTATTATTTTTACAAGCTTTTGACTATTCTTAAGCTTTGCATTGCCTTTATTCAAAATTAATCTATACTTATTAGTATAGTATACTCCTGAAATTTCTTACTCCCCCTTCCTATAAAAATAACTTGATAAAACACTGAGCGTACTTAACACCACTAATAAAAATGTATACTTACAAAATATCCTTCAAAACATGCTACTTATTATACACACACTATTTTCTAATGTCTAATCATAATTTGTAATAATTCCATTTTGTTATTAAACAAACACACACACACACACACACACACACACATAGTAAAATAACCTTATAACCTCCCGCACATACATACAATCAACAAATCAATAAGTGTCCGAGTGTAACAAAAAACATTGCGTTAAAGTGAACTGTTTGCATGAACTTAATAAATTTTCTCTGACAAATGCATGAAAATCTGAAACCGGTCAGGAATAAAAAAAAAATATGCACACTAGACAGATAAAATACTATGTTCCACATTATTACGTAATAGATTTTTTTAATTAAAATAGTAAACAATCTGAAAAAACACAAAATGTCTAACTTTCACTGTTAATTACATTAAACAAGAGAAAGTTAATTTCAAACAAACGCTACTCATTTATAAAAGGTTATTATTAAAATGATAATGGAAATATGTTTGCAAATAATAATATAAAAGGTGATTCGTTTCGCTTCTACTTATTTATATTAACTATTCAAAAATTAAATATAATGCTACCTAACACCTGATATATGCCCAAGAATTTCATGCCTAAGGGGTATCCAGAACAATACATTATATAGTTATAGTATATGTACATGAAAGTATGAAACATACTTATTTTTAGAAATGTATGGAGCAATTTTCTTTACAGTGTCATGGCCAAGTCACTTCCGTCGCATTCTAAGCATTTTTTGATATTATATACCAGAAATTCCAAACATTAACCTATATACATTTATAAATTCAAATAAATATAATTTAAAAAAGAAACTTTTAATAACTCTATTGATTAATTCGTAACACACATTCAATGCTATCCATATTTATTATATAATACGTCAAATACATAAAAATCTATAAAAGTGAATTAATGAATACCACAAATGCACAATGACTTTGTGATTCTGCTATAACTATCTTGTTGTGGTGGTCTGGGGTTTTTCTTTGTAAATTGTCATCTATAAAAGTATTGGATGGTGGAAAGTGAATAGAGTTGTGGTGAGCGAGGTTTGCCTTTTATTTACAAGGTGTAATGAATCAAAATATCTGAGATATTTGGAAAAGTCGGTGCTGATCATGGATTGGATATCCGCAGAGAAGTTGTGTCACTGAATAAGTGATTGCTCCATTTCCTACACAAAGATCTGATTAGAAGTTTTTGATGAGTAATGATAAGTTTACCATATCAATGTTTCACTTGAACTTCTCGCGCTGTTCTTGGATTTAATTGTAACAAGTGTAAGCCATAGAAGAAGAAGAAGGTAAACAAAAAAAAAAGGATATCTGAAAAAATAGATTTAGATATTATAACGCTGTCCTCTACTTATTCTTTCCAGAATTGCATTCAGAACATATCAACTGCTACTTCATGTTATTTATAAGGAAAACAAATCCAATCAAAGCTCCAATGAAAACATTAATCCTTTTAAAACTTTGTATTAAAACGTTCAACCTATTCATCAAAGTTATAAGTAACATAGAAATATTATTAAGATAAAGGATATACCTATTTCACCTGTGATGAAAGTACGCTTATATATAAAGAGAGAGAGTGTGGTGAGTGGTGGTAACTTCATTCTCACATAGACAAAGTTAAATTATCCGAACAGACATAAGTTTATGTCTACCAGGTTTTAGAAGTGCTAAGGCAATGGGGAAATATAAAGGAGATGGGTAGTAGAAACATTCATCATTGCAACTGATTCTAAGTCATACTAAAAGATGGCGGCACTACTAGAATAGATATACATATATAATATATCTGTTGTGTATGTGAAGTAAGTAAGAAGTGACAAGCACAACTTTGCTAGAAGTAAATACAAACACATTCAACACATGGCAAAACATATTTGAAATGGACTAACTTCCCCTTTCCCCATAGGTAAAGGTATACATCAATCTGTTATACGTATAACGCATTATATCTTTTAGAGAATTTATGTACTTCTTCGCAAATATAAGATTTACTTGATGTTAAGAAGAAAATATTGCCCATTATAAATAAGCGAATAAATATGTAATATTTTTCTCTATCATAGTGGTTAATCTTGCCACTAATTATAATTATTACTTAAATTTTATTTTAATCGAAAATGCTGGAAATAAATAAAGTGTACACTTAAACCGTACCAGAATGTCATGTACAGCCAAAATATTGTTAAATAGAGATGATGGACTTCCTCTGAACAGAACATCGCAAATTCTTTTCACGGAAAGAACAGTAGAAAAGGAAAAATGATTAACGGTACTCCAGAGAAAAACAAAGCTACAACTTTGGCAGAAATGGCCAAACCTGGATGCCGTGAACACTTAGAATCTCTGGCAAACCACAATAGTATTCGGCTAGGCTGAGGGCCGGGGTAAAAGGGCATTCAAGGTAAAGAAGAGGCCGACAGGCTGGCAAAGAAGGGCACCTCACAAACGCCCATCGGTCCAGAGCCTTTCTGCACCATCTCGTACAAAACTGCCTGTGTGGCCATTGAAAAATGGCTAACACGAAAGCATACTAAACGCAGTATGTATATTGGATATACATACTGCGGGGTGTGCCACTCTTAAGATTTTCTTGGAGGCCCCCTCAAAGACTCACACAACCTCCTCAGCAGAACCAAAGTGAAGCTAAGGAGAATTACTGCCCTAGTTACAGGGCATTGCCTTTAAGGAAGCATCTGCATAATATGGGTCTCTTTGCGGACTAACTAGGCAGGAAATGTGGCCAAAAGAATGAGACACCGTTTCACCTTCTTGGAGAGAGCGTGTATTATGTTTGCAGACGATTCCTGAAATTCGGCGCCCCATGTGAGATGTTCCACGGGGTGCAGCAATGGTACATCAGTGGCCTAAGTGCTGAACCTTCTTGGGGAGCCCGAGTTCTAGATTAGATTATATTGGCAAAAGAGCAGTGGGAAGGGAGACTTATAATTTGTCATCTACCAGCTAATCACATAATATATGAAAGGGAAAATTAAGCCCAGCCTACTTTCTGCAGCAAGATAGCCGAGGAAGTAAGCTCCGTCCTTCTCTGTTTATTCTACCTACTTAGTTTCTTGCCCATGTTTCTTTCGCATTCAAGTTGACACTACCCTGAAGAAGTGACCGAAGTGTATAGTTCAAAAAGTGTTCAACAGTCCGTAGTTTTCAGATGAAAGTAAAGTTTATTTTATGATGCCTTTGTCATCTCTATATCAAAGGTCACCAAACTTTGGCTCAGGGAAGGATTGTGGGAAAAGGCATTAATTGAGCTAATTTCCCATTGAGCCTGCAAACAACAGGATATTGATATTTTTTTGTTTTTACATTCATAATTTATAATTATTAGAAAATGTATTGGTGTTCGTAACGACCGCTGTATTCATTGTTGTAAATTGCATGTTGAGGTTCGGTCATACAAAAGAACTCTTTTTAAATTTCTACCTACGTTTCGGCAAATTTATTGCCTTCTTCAGGGTCTGTACAAAGGTTTTAATACAAATAAAAAAAAATAGGACCAACATAAAATATGAACTTAAAATAAATATTTTCAAAATAATTTTTTTTTTTAAAATATACTAAATAAAAAGTATGATATATATAGCACATTTAAATTTATAAACTATTGCTGTAGACCAGATTAATATTAAACTAAATCACAACTATTGAAACTTTGACAATATGAGGCATATATAAGAGTAAAGTATGGAAATAACTTAAGAAATGTACTTACAAAAATTTTCAGTTAGAATTACTTACAAACTCTAGTTTAACCTGTGACATACCATCACCAAGTGTTACGGACATTGGATGGGTCAAGGTTTATAAAGGGCTAGGAGAGCGGATGGGAAAACCGTGTCTTAGTCTTATGTTAATTCAAAAATTCATTATAACTAAATTTTGCTAAAGGCATTAATTGCAAAAGGTGATATTTCTCCAAGGCCTGCCGAATATTCTGGTTCATTTGCCATGCTATACAACAGTTGGATGAAGAAAATGAAGAAGAGTTATTTTTATAAATAATTACAACCTTTTTCTATAAATAAATAAATAAATTGTATATCTATATTTTATAATATAGGTATTAACAACACCAATATAATAATTGTAACATATAATAACTATATTCTAAATTTAAGGCGCGTTAACATTTATGGTCATTGGTGTTTTTCAGGTTTTCATTTAACGTAAGTCCAAAAGTTTAAGGAAAATCAAATCAAATAAAATTACCCAGCTGGTTTAAAAAAAATTATCGTAATCTGATTAAAGAAAAAAGAAATCATAATCTGCTTGGAACATTTAGAAAGAATAAAGAATTTTGTTTAAATGTTTTGTCTATTTTTTCGCATGTAAATCTGAAGCGCCACATTTCCTTCTTCTGTCCGAAACGTGAGACTGGAATCACCGTTCCAAATGCCGCGATTCGTGCGAGTTTTTCTTCCACGCACTGACTGCAATGAGAAATAAGCGTGAGCAGTTTACACGAGATTTGTAACCCCGCAGCTGCAACTATGCGCCCGCCACTACAGACTGAAAGTAAACTAATTTGCTACTCTGAAGGAAATATGTTCAATATTTTTTAGTTTAAAGAAAAAAAATCAGTTTAGTAACAACATTTCAAAACATTTTTAATATTTCCAGCATTATAGCTGTAAAAAAAATGTTGCAATTATTTTCGTAATTTTTTTATTGAAAGCTATAAATACTATATTTATTAATATGATTGTATACGTGTTAAATCTTAGCTTTAACATTTCATTATTTCTGCACGGTTTGCACACCACTAGACAGATGTAATTTCTATACTTATAAAAAAAAAAGTGGCACAGTCATGCAATTGTGGAAATCATAGAGGGTCATCTATTCGCCGGGAAGGGCTTCGTGATTCACAGCCCATCGCTCTAGTAAATATCCAAAAGAAATTGGAGCGGCTCCGGTATTTTTTTTTTAGATACGCATCTAGTAATTAAGAGACTAGAACATTGTGGCCGGTATGTTGTGTGTTTTTTTTTTTGTTTTTCAACCAACCTCAGGCAATTTCTCACATATAACATTCCTATGTTATGGATACGGATGGATTATATACATTGGTTAGATTTGTCATATTATTTTTAGATGTTCATCCCATGGAGGATGCTGCGGGAGTTTTACAATTAAATTATAATCCTTTTTTTTTTCTACTGTGAGTCTAAACATTAATCCTTTATTTAAAGAAATGTTAGCAAATGTTTTTGGCTAATAAGTTTCGACATTATCGAAAAAGTTTGCCGAAGAGATGGGTTGTTGAAAAAAGGAAAAAATTACAAACTTAGAAAGTCCATCCGGGTTAAAAAATCGATCGTTTCATTTTAGTATTTGTCTTTAATTTTATCATTTGCCTGAAGATAAATAATTTCCATTTGATACATCAAATCTGTCCATGTCAAGGTTTTTTTTTTTTTTTTGGAAACAGCCTAATTTTTTTACAGTGGCATCTAGATCAGCAAATCGCTTCAGAAATTCAAGTTTTAAATCTGAAATGGTTGAATTTCCCACATGATTTTATTTAGTTTATTTCATAAATCTATTTTTAATATCTAAAGGCATTTTTCACAAATGATCATATGTTTATATAGGAAGGGAATTAACTCAGAGGTTAGCGTACTAGACTCCCAGCTTACTCCTGTTCACTGTTCGTTGATGGATAGTGTTGTCTGTAAGGAGAGAATACTGGCCGGAAGCCGGCATTGCACTGAGAATGCTTCGGGCGCTAATGACCATAGATGTTGAAGCGCCTTAAATTAGAATTTAGAATTTCTTTATTTGTTTTAGGACTTTTAAGTCCTATACAAAGAGTTGAACTTTTACATAATTAGTACTCACTGTATGAGAAGAAAATAATAATAGACACAAGAAAGAAGAAAACTTAATTAATATGGTGTAGATAAACATAAAGAGATAATTAACGAAAGCAAGAATACATGGAGTTGAATGGACAAGTATTGAAAATAATAAGAATAATTGTATAAAATAGAATAATTAACTCATACTGATATACAAACAAAGACAGAAAACGAAAAAAAAAATAAAATAAAATAAAAAACACATAATTATATATATATATATTTTTTGAGGTACCTACTCAAAAAAATGAAATAAAAAAAATAGTCTTCTGTGCCTAAACTAGTGTAAACACAAAATCAAGAAATCATTCTTACCTACTGGTATAGCAAATAAATTTTTTGCACCATTTATATTCCAAAACATAACACTAGATTCACAAAATTCACCTTGAGACCTGCGTGCTTCTAAACAACCGAGATTCCATTCCCGGGGATGTCGACTCGAGCTAGGATGGTGACTGTTGCAAAATTTTCCTTTTTTTCTTCGACTGCCTTTTGTTAGAGCCTTAAATTAAAAAAATTAAACAAAAAAAAAAAAAAGAAAAAAAAAACCCAACTTGAGATTTCTCTATATTCGCTACCAGTCTGGTTATCTAGCCAGTTTTTCCTTCTGCAATCCCAAATTTTGGTATGATGCTATAACTCCTAATAAATCCATCCTGCCACATCCCAGAAGATTTCAATATTTTATTTAGAATTAATTCTAAGAAAAAATAGTAATGATCTTCAATTAAAAAAAAAAATTATGGACTTAAAAATTTCTATTCTCAATTTAATTATGGGCAAAGAATTTGATGGCCCAAAATTTTTAATTATAAAAGTACATCAGGAATAATTGTTGTGGTGGTTGGTTCCGCAGAGCTGGAAAGTATCAGAGACATTTTCCGTGGTAGCCTGCTTCATTTTGTGGGTAACTGGAGTGTGTAAACTGAGTTTGCACTGTGCAATTCTGTGTTGTCACACTGGCTGAAAAACGCATCCTGAAGATAGGCGAACGCCCGAAACCGGTCGATGACCACAAAATGAAGCAGACTACCACGGAAAATATCTCTGATACATCAGGAATAACATTGCACCTATAGGCTTCAAAAAATGCAGAAGATTTATTAAATAAAGGTAGAAATGCAGAGAAAAATGAAACAACACACTGTCCAAGCAAATCTCTACCACTACTCAAAAAGCAAATATAATAAAGGATAACTTTTTTTAAAAGGAGTACAAAATCAATCGTAACAAAATATTTTACAACTAAATACCCAGATAAAATAGCCACGATAAGAGAGGTTAGGGCCCAACATATATATGTATTTAAAATACACTATATGTTAGCTGCAGGCAGTTTGTGGTTGGTTTGTCCTAAATATAAACCAAACAATATAGTATGATTCCCACAACCATATTATTGCACAAATATTCAAAATAACAAACCGCAAATAACAAAGAAGAGCAAAGTGTATGAAACTTGTATTACCATTAACCACCCATAGCTATTAGTTTATTTTAAATTTCGAAATTTTATTAAAATATTGATTTTATCAAGAAACAATTAATTCTATTGTTTCAGGAGTAATTGCTATATTGAGAGTAGGCGTACTAATTAAAACAAAGTTTGTTCAGTATAAAGTACACTATAGACGTTGAAACAAACTAATTCGTATCAACCAATAATAACAGAATAGATATGGAAAACATTTACCTACCCAGTATATATCACTTGTCATGCCGGTATCTCGACACCCAATTTCTCTATTGAAGGTAGACTCCAGAACCTTTATTCCTTGATAATTTATAATCTACATAAGCTCGCCATAGTCTTCTAAATAAGCTAATAGTACTTGTTTTGTTGAGATCATGTCAGTGAAGAAAAGGAGATCGCTTCCTCTTTAGGTTTCTAGAACTATTATTTGATGTGAGCCGTTCCGCGTCATATGTTCATATGTCAATGTTGCCCTAGTACAGTAATAAAGCTGGAGATTAGAGTTTGGGAAAGAAATTATATTATGTCTGTTCAATAAAATTCCGCACTACTATTGCAACAAGTCGAAGAACCGTTAGGTTTTCAGCCCATCTTCCGAAAGGTTCTAAGGTCTTGAACAGGACCTTACAAGGTCCTCACAAGTGATTGTTAGCTAAGCTTATATTTCATTTTTTTTAAACTTAAAGTCATCAAAACTACTACAACTAGGTTAAGGCTTTATTAACAAGGCCAAAAGGAAGCAACAGGGTAGCATCGAATCGACATATAAGAACGGAGAGAGAGCATTCTAAAAATAATAGTATCCAAATAGATCTATTTATGTTGCTGTCAGATTGAAACAAAATGTAATCTGACTGATCAGAGATAATAATTAACTTTGGAACAATTAGGATTGATGACTAACAACTAAAAATTAGTCTCTAGTCACAAAATGTCTGATGAATAAAGGTTAATTGTATTTAACTAACGGTTCATGGGTAAAGAAAATATTAATGTCGATGATTTTAGCTAGATTGGTGACTTGATTTGATGGTTAAATTTATGCATTAGGCTTAGTTTAATCAATAGTCAGTAATCATATTGAAGACTATCAAACGCTTCGAGCACTGAGCTGTGTACTGAGTAGCAATATATAATTATTTTTCTAAGAGGAGAATTTGAAGAATATTTTGAGTGAAAAATGGTACCAGTTTTTGGCATTCTGAAATCTGCCAATAGTCTTCTCCAGTACATAGAATTCAGTGGCCGCTATGTGTGTTTATTTGTTTCTTAACAGTCATAAAAGTTTTTCAACCAGCGATAATTTCATCCAGCAACTTAGTAGTATTTCAAAAGTTACGATATTGCTACTGCGCAAGATTGAGTGACTCATGTGGTATGAAATCATTCAAAGAAGATGTACAGTATGATATTAACTGAGGTAATTTTTGCTATTCATTGCTATAAAATGTCTTCATCCTTAATCTTTTTATAGATTGACAATGACTTCCAAAGGTCGAAACACCTCAAGAAATAATACAATAAGAATTAAGAAGTTTTATTGTTAATAAACGTCAAACCGAATAATTAACATATACTTTTGTCAGAATTGAACAAAATCATAAAAGTAATAGACTTATGTCTAAGCACTTAGCATTCTCAGTTTAAAAAAATCGCCCATCTTCCAAAAAATCGCCCGTCTTTAAAAAAACAACAGTAAAGTTTCATTTCCAATCGCAGGATTTTGAGCCGAATACTAACGAGCCAGGGTGTTACGGTGATATCTAAAACATTGGAAGCAATGGTATTAGAATTATCTTGCGGATCTGTTCGCAGTTTTAAAAGTTTTTGTGAATAATATGTGATATGCCATCCGTCTACACTTTCTATTTCACTCACACGATAATTTTAAGGAAATTCAACGCTTTCAATAGATATTCTTAAAAATACAGTTCTTAACCTTGGGTGCGATATATAGCCTTTCTAGTGTACGAGTGGTAATCATAAGATTCCTTAGATAAAGTTTCTGCTTCTATGAATTTCCGTTTTCCAAGATATATACAATAGATGTGAGAAGGAGGGAGAATGGGTTTTAATGAAATAGACCAGAATATAAGCCTGAACACCGTGTAATGAAAGAACACATAAACAGCAAGGACTTTACAAGTATAATAGAAGTTAGGATACAGAGACAGACTGGGTGAGTGATGAGAAGTCAGTAGAAGGTTGCTGACTGGTTGTAAACTGGTCGTAAACTGTTGTAAAACTGTCCTCCTGTAGGGGGCTAGCTCAGCTGTATATACATAGAATCTCCTACCCTAGTCTGGCCTAGGTAGCGAGTAGATTGATTCACTTTTGTGTTTCTCCGCTCTTCAAATCCTATGAATCTATAATGATTCGGATCCCATTTCAGATATTTTAGTCATACAATACACACACACCACACATCAACACACACATACTTACACACATAAAACAATATTCTAATATTAACAATTTGTTAAAAACATTTTATCGTACCCTGGGGACTTCATAGCATACATTCCCATGAACTCAATTTTAAAACTACAATATAAGCTGAACACCGTGTAATGAAAGAACACACAAACTGCAAAGACTTTACAAATATAGTAGAAGTTAGGTAGCGAGAGAAATATATAGAGACAGACTGGCTGAGTGATGAGAATATAGTTGAAGTTTGCTGCTGGTTGTATACTGGTCACAAACGTTGTAAAACTATCCTCCTGTAACCTAATTTGGTAGTTGGACGTTAAGCCCGCCTGAAAAAATAGGCATTAATTTACTATCCTACTGTAGGGCTAGCTCGGCTGTATATACATAGAATTTCCCACCCTAGGCTGGCCAACGTAGCGAGTAGATTGATTCATTTCTGTGTTTCTCCGCTCTTCAAATCCTATGAATCTATAATGATTTGGATCCCATTACAGATACTTTGGTCATACAAAACGCACACACCACACACACACACACACACACACACACACACACACACACACATACATACATATACTTACTCACATAAAAACCATATTCAAATATAGACAATTTGTTAAATACATTTTTTCGTACCCTGGAGACCTCATAGCATACATTCCCATGAACTCATTTTAAAACTAGAATATAATCTGAACACCATGTAATGCAAGAACACACAAACTGCAAAGACTTTACAAGTATTATAGAAGTTAGGGCGCGAGAGAAATATATAGAGACAGACTGGCTGAGTGATGAGAAAGTAGTAGAAGGTTGCTGCTGGTTGTAAACTGGTCACAAACGTTGTAAAACTGTCGTCCTGTGGGTTTACAAGATCGAATACTTTCACATTTACAGCCGTAGGAGAAAGTAATAAATTGGAAAATATTTTATATTGGATGCAAGAATACATTTTGAGATATGCTGGATTGTGCCAATTACTAAAAAAAAAAGGGGTTAAGAACCGTTGTTTTAGAAGATATCTGCTAATAGCCGCCATAAGTCAGTGTGTGTTTTTATTCAAATTGATTTTTAATTCTAAAACTCTATGAAATTCATATTTTAAAATTGAATTATAAATATTTATTTCTCACACCAGAGGACCACATTGTTATTTATATTAGATAAAAAGTGTGTTTAATGGTTTATTATAATATTTTATGGAAATCCATATATTATACAAACACTTTAATAATGACTAATAGTTAACTTATCTAAAGAGCCATATTAAAGTCGAATTATATACGGTATTATCCTATATAACCAACCGTATATCTTTGCTCAGCATTCTAGTAATAACTGTCTAATACAAAGTAAGGTAGTAAAAACTTCTAATCGGATCAAAAGATATAAAAAAAAACAACAAAAGATTGCAGCTATCATAAATTTTACATTATTCTAAAGTTTCAATGACAGGAATGTACGGTCATAAAAAGAGCTTCCTTTTACAGCTTCTTTAAAAAAAAGTACTAGAGAATAAAGAGATTTCAATCTTTTATCATAAATTTATTATTATCAATTATATTACAAAAAAGCAGCAACAAAATTATTTATTTCAATTTTTTTTTTTTTAAATTTTCATTTATCTATATTCATTCAACCGATTTCATGTGTACCTACACATTTTAGAATCTTTAATTGTATTATTTATCCATTTCTAGAATATTAACATATCTAAAATACCTTGCAGTACCTTTCTCTTTAAAAATTAATCCATTAATTGCCTTTCCTTAAAATTTATCTAATCTTATTAATACAGTTTACTCCTGAAATAACTTACCCCCCCCAAATGAAAATGACTTGATAAAACACTGTGCATGCTTAACAACTCCCTGGAGGCATTAGCCCGGCACAACAAAGTGCGGCTAATATGGGTGCCCGGGCATAAGGGGATTATGGGAAATGAGATAGCCGACCAACTGGCCAGGGAGGGAGCGAATACTCCCTTCCTTGGACCGGAACCTGTTCTAGGGGTGGCCAAAAGTATGGGTAAGAACGGCTCTGAGAGATTGGACTCGGAGGGAACATAACCGATACTGGAGGCTGAGTACTGGAGCGAAACATGGCAAGATGGCTATGCCAGAGCTGTGTGATAGAAGAACCAGATACATCCTGGGGTTAAGCAGGTATCAGATTTCTCTGATAACGGGCCTGTTTACTGGGCATGGCAGGTTCAGAAAACATCTGCACAAGGTGGGGTTGCTAGACGTAGAGCCCTTGTGCAGACTATGTCAGGAGGAGGAGGAGACGGCCTCTCACCTGTTGTTTGATTGCGTTGCAATCGCTAGACTGAGGTACGAGATCTTCGGCACGCTGAGACCGGAGGAAATCGTGCTCCAGGAAGGACTGGTAGGGAAGGTTCTGGACCTCATGAAGAGGGGGGGGGGCTTCCGCTACTAGGTTTTAGGGGTTGGCACAATAAGTCTCATTGGGAGGCTGCGGTGCCTGGGTTTTAGTCCCCCTCTGCAGCATTCTAATTCTAATTCTATTCTAACAACCGTCTTAAAATTTAGTTATAAACTATCCTTCAAAACATGCTATTTATTACACACTGTTTTCTAATGCCTAATCACAATTTATAATAATTTCACTTTATCATGAAACACACACATTTAGTAACATAACCTTATAATCTTCCCACATACATACAACCAACAAGTGTGAGTCTACAGAAACATTTAGTTGAAGTGAACTCTCTGCACAAACTTGGTGAATTTGCTCTGACGATGGATGAATATCCGAAACCGGTCAGGAATAAATCTAATATGCATGCTACGACGGATAAACTAATGGATATCTAAAATACCTTGGAAAATTGATGCTTGCTCTGTCTAATCCAAAAACGTTAATTTTGTTCACTTTTCAATTGGATTTTTCTGAAATATATTTGTAAGGTGAAACAATAAAAAATGCATTGACCTAATTTTCAGAGAAAACTGCTCTAAATGAAAACGTAATATACCTGTTTTACTATTGATTTAAAGTGAAAAGAGAAAAGAACATTTGTATTGTAGTTGCTGTGGTTGGTTCCGCAGAGCTGGAAAGTATCAGAGATATTTTCCATGATTACGTGCTTCTTTTTGTGGTTATCGTCCGGTTTCGGGCGTTCGCCCATCATCAGGATGTTTTTGTCAAATAGTGTAATAACATAGAATTACAGGA
Organism: Triatoma infestans; assembly: GCA_011037195.1. Taxonomy (NCBI): domain Eukaryota; kingdom Metazoa; phylum Arthropoda; class Insecta; order Hemiptera; family Reduviidae; genus Triatoma; species Triatoma infestans. The sequence goes on from JAAEAF010000297.1 coordinate 18,629, forward strand.
AGACAGTTGATACAGAGTGTAAATCTATGTTATTACACTGTTTGACAAAAACATTCTGATGATGGGCGAACGCCCGAAACCCGTCGATAACCACTAAAAGAAGCAGGCTATCACGGAAAATATCTCTGATGCATTTGTATTATATTGAGGAATTTATGATGACTTGATGATCAAGCAAGCTGTTGAAGAGATCTACGAAACAAATTTATACTTGACCAAGTCTGTTATGTATTACATCTCCTCGGCGCCACAGTCCTGAAAGGACCAGGGCCTCCTTGATCAAGTCTCTTTACCTTGACGTCATCAAGCCATCACAGTATTGGCCTTCCTCTTCTCCTGGTGCCTTCGGGCTTTCCGTATAACAGACGTTTAGGGATTCGGTTCTCCTTCATCCACTACACATGTCCCCCCCATCAACATAGTCTTCCTTTCTTGATACAGAAGCAATTGCTTCTCCATATAGAGTACGGATTCTCCAACTTCCTCCCTCGTTTACTGGACCGTATATCTTTCTTAATACTTTCCTTCCCCATGCTCTCTTGGGTCAAAACCCACCATTTACTCCTTCAGGATATTATATATAAGAAGCTTTGCTTTTCTAGAAAGGGTTCTGAAACAGAAGATTATGCGAACAGACGTATGCAGGTTAATGAGCGAACAAGCACCTATTCCCTGCCGCTATTCTCGCTTTTGTATCCACAAACTCGTATCCAGGACTTTTTAATCAGTCTAGCAAAAAAAAACTGAAATAAAGAACAGATTCATTTGACTTGTATGAGAATATTAGCGAAATAGCTTGTTTAAAAAATAAATTAAAATTAAGCAAACTAAAATAGTTTAAATAAAATGGTATACTACACATATACACGGAATATTGAATTTTAATATTTAATTTGATTAATATGAACGGAAATTTCTTGGATTGAATTTTATTTTTCACTTTGTTGAGCAGGATTCAAGTGATCGGAGATAACTAGTTGCTAGTATGCTTACGAAAACAGGATTGATTTGTGGTTAATTGTTTGCTGAACCTTCAGTAGTGAATAAGGCCTTATTGGGTTGTAGGAGGTTATAATCAGTTTTAATTATGTACAAGTCGAGAACCAGGATATACTGAAAGCACAAAAGCTAGGATGGGATAAATTGAGTAAATAGATTAACTTTAGATAATCTCGAAAATTTGATCAATTACTATAGAAAGGTTCTTAAAGGAAAGTATTAACTATTGAATAGGAGAATCTTTAGCATCCATAACAAGCGTTTGCACCAGATGCCATCAAGGTTTTAAAAATGTTTAGAAATATTAGATCGCGTCTACTACGCGATTTATACTTGCTGGATGAGATTTTTGAATAAACATTGATAATAAAATAAAACTGTCATTTTATATATAACTGTATAAAGAAAAAGTCGTGTGTGTGTTTCAAACCAAATATTTTTTTCTATCAGAGAGACTTCAGAGCATATATCGGGTAAAAATTCACTACTAAAAAATTTCAGACGATTATAATAATTCCTCTTTTAACCGTGAAAGGAAATAAAATGTTACCGAGTTTGTTAACAAAATTTTATACGTATATATATATTCAAGATTGTGATAAAGTTTGACAAACAAAGTGTTTTGTATGGAAAAAGATTTCAATTGAAAGAGAATGGATTAAATAAAGAAACCAACAATCTTTGCATAAAAATAAAATAGAATCTTATTCACTTCTTTCTTAGAGAAGAAGACAAACAAGCAAGAGGATATTATTTAAGAAACCTGTGTGATGGGTGGGGGCGGGAAGGTATTTTAAATTAGCTGGTGTGTTTGTTGAGCAGGCTATTGAAGTTTGCATGAATTGTTGTACGTAATTTGAGAACTTCTTATTTGTGATTGGCTAGCTCACCCAAGATGGGTTTTGTCTCCGCCCTCACAAGCCACAAGCCGGACGAGCATTATGTCTTTTCACAAAGAAATCGGAGAAGGGTGTATACCTAAGTCCCTATTAGCGACAACTGTATAAAAGAGAGAGAGGGGAAGAAAAAGAGACCGCGTTTCTGTTGTATGAAAAAAAATATATGTATATAATATATATCAAGTATCGAATCACTTTCATATAATATGATCAACGCGTGCACATCTTATATAATTAGTCTACAAATTATAAAAGATATTTAAAATGTTATTTTATTTGGGGATTTGTTTATGATTAATCAACAATCAATAATTAACCGGAAATTAAAATGCTTTGTTAGGCTCTATTTTTTTTTTTTTTTTAATTCAAGGCGCGTCAATATCTATGGTCATTAGCGTTCGAAACCTTCTGAGTGCACTACCGGCCTCCGGACAATATTCTCTCGCTACAGACAACACTGTCCATCACCGAACAGTGAGCTGCAGAGGCTCCTGGGAATAAAAAAATTTAAGGGTAGCACTGGACTCGAACCCGGGACCTCCGCTTGGGAATCCAATGCGCTAACCATTTAGCTAATCCCTCTCCTGGCTCTATTTTTGTATACTGGATGTCGGGGCTAAGTTGTACGCCTCCTTTTTCGCGGTAATTATTGATGATGGAAAAAAAAATTCAAATAATAACTCCCTTTATTTTTTGAGTAGTATCTAATGATATTATATATAAAAAAAAAAAAAATTCTGCTGCTGATATGCAGGTTACAGAAACAAACTTTTTTCTTTTTTTTCAAATGGGAACCCCCCATTTTTACTTTCTCTTACTCCTAGTAAGAGGAAGTATTGTAATCGTGTCAAATTTTCGATATCGAGTTTTCACCGGAAATATCCGTTAAAGAGGTCTCCTGAGTCCAAAAAAGTGGTTTTTAGCAAATGGACTGTGTGTGTGTGTGTGTGTGTGTGTTTGTGTGTATGTGTGTGAACAGCATAGCTCAAAAATGAAGAACCGTAGAAAGTTGAAACTTGATATTCCGATTAGGTATCACCATGGGATCTGACGGTGCGTTATGTGTCAATATTCCTCAACCGGAAGTACCACTTTACTAGGTGTTTTTTTTACGTTTTTACAATTTTCTCAAAAATGGCCCCGACGATTTTGTTTAAACTTCGTATATCAACTACATATACAAAGAGCTACAACTTTTATTAAAACATATGAATTCTGTAAATTGGATGTTGAGGTTCGAGCATACAAAAGAACTCTTTTTAAATTTCTAGCGACGCTTCGGCAAATTTATTGCCTTTGTTTAGGGTAAAAATTTTCAGTTAGAATAATTTACAAACTGTAGTGGCACTGTGTGTGACGCTTGGTGATGGTATGTCACAGGTTAAACTACAGTTTGTAAATAATTCTAAATGAAAATTTTTACCCTGAAGAAGGCAATAAATTGGCTGAAATTTAAAAAGAGTTCTTTTGTATGATCGAACCTCAACATCCAATTCACAACATTGAATATAGTGGTCGTAACAAACACCAAAAACATCATTATGAATTACAAAAGTACTTTTTTTTTGTGAGAAAAACTGTTTTTGAAAAATTAAAATTGCTTTTGTAGTTCCCAAGTTATGAATTTTTGAACGAAAAAAACAAACTTTTTTTACCGCTGACTGCTGGATCTTAAAAAACAAAATGGCTTCCTATGTTGGCAATAACGTAAGAAAATCACAAAATCTGAAAAAATAATCTTTGTGCTTAAAGTAAAAAATAAACAAAAGTCCATAAAATAAAAGATAAAAAATCTGGAATTTCCTCCGTTAATACACATATATGAACCAAAAAAGTAAGGCGGCGCTCTTGATCCCTGTCGCGTAACCCCTGAACAATGTGGTACCTAAATCGCTTCATTTGATAGTGCCGGAGTATTTCCCACACGACAGTTTTACTAATTCCCCGAACTCCAGCCGCATTTCGAACTGATGTGTTAGCATTCTCCTACCCATAGCTCAGTATCGAAAGTACGAATATTCCTAACCCTATTTCTTGGCCCTTGGCGAATGACACTGTCATACAAGCAGAACGTTACAGCAATACGAGCAATCGTTTTCCGGCTTGTGGTCTTCGTTCAGAAAATCTCTCCTGATAAACCCTTGCAGCTGTTTGAGCTTGACGATGGCATTCAACAAAAAATGTCGTACGTATCAGTTTTTTCGTTTGTCAAATATGGACAGTTCATCTTGCCGGAACGAATGGAAGTTTGAGGTAGATTGAAAGTATTTTAAAAACAATGCACTGTTTACAACTTATGGGATTAGAACAGTAAACAAGAGAGCATATGTGTGAACATTCATCTTACAGTTGTTGTGGTGGTATACATACATGCGTACCTAGATGACGTATGTGAATGTTGTGTGAATGCATATTGTGTGAAATATTGAGTGGAATGCATAATTATAAAAAAAACCATATTTAGGTATACATGCGTGCGTGGATGCCGTATGTGAATGTTGTGTAAAAAGTGAAATATTGACTGGAATGCATAATTATAAAAACTTAATTATAAAAATCGCTTAATTTTAAATTATATTAGTTTAAATCATTATTTAATTTAATTTTTAATTTATTTTTATATATTTTATATTTTATTTTGATTAGTTAATTGTAAAGTAAATCTCCCTCCAACAACAGAGTTTAAAAATTAGACCCCCGAGTGTTGTTTCCATTGTAAGGAAAATTTGCCCTTTAACAACCCAAACACGTGTTTTCCCACCCAGCTGACCATACTCCTTGACCTAGTTTAAGAGTTTAATTTTAAATACAGTTAAAAACACCAGTCAATGTGTAAACTGAATTTGCTCTGTGCAAGTCTGTGTTGTCACACTGTCTGAAAAGCGCATCCTGAAGATGGGCGAACGCCCGAAACCGGTCGATGACCACAAAATGAAGCAGGTTGCCACGAAAAATGTCTCTGATTCATCTTGCATTTTTGTTTTTGCCCTTTGGACAGACTCTTATGCGTTTATCCATAACTGTTTTTTATTACTATGCCAGCGGTAAAAAAACTTCTTTTTTTTGTTAAAAAATTAATAACTTCGGAACCACAAAAGCAATTTTAATTTTTCAAAAACAGTTTCTCTCTCTCAAAAAAAAGAAAGTTTTTTTAGAATTCATAATAAAAAATAGGGGTTCCCATTTGAAAAAAAAGAGTTTGTTTCTGTAACCTGCATATCAGCCGCAGAATTTTTTTTTTTATAATATCATTAGATACTACTCAAAAAATAAAGGGAGTTGTGAAATTTTTTTCCATCATCAATAATTACCGAGAAAAATGGGGGTGGACAACTTAGCCCGGACACTCTGTATAATTTTCAAAGTCACAAATTATTGGAAATTGTGCATGAATTCTCAGTCGTTGCGTAAGTTGAAAGTAAAAAAAAAAAAAATATAAATAAATAAAATAATGGTATGAAACACTCATACAACTTTCCCTTATTGGAATTACATCGTTACAGTTGATAAATTATCTTGAAACTTATAATTTTGCACTAAATGTTTGGTTGTTTTTATGCTATAAAAATTGGAAAATCTATGTTTAATAAAACAATATTTTGTAGGAAGCGTGACCTTCCAGCTCACCCAAAACCCCTCTAAAATGAATTTGCTAAGAAAAAAATTTATAAACAAAAGTGATATGTCTCTGTAAGTTTCGTTGGTGTACAAGTTTAATATAAACTGAAGGTATCTTTATGGAAAACATCGAGAAAACTAAAATAAAAAAAAAAAACCTATTAATATCGAAGATGCTCCTATCCAGGAGTTAGAACTTTACTCTAAAAAAATTTTTCTAATTGATCAAATCTTCTCTTTTTTTTAAAAAAAAGTGCGAAAAATCAAGTTATTTTAACATAAAAGTAACTGCTTTATATAATTAATTAATGCTATAAAGAAAAAAAAAATCAGAATTTCCATGCCATTATTGAAAAAGAAGACAAAATTGATGGAAGTGCAATATTCAATGTAAGTCCGCCATTTTGTATTTGGCTGTTGTTCATACAAATGGAACAAAATAAAATTGATGTTAAACACCTACAAAAATTTTTTCGAAAAAAATACATAATATTCAGTTAAAAAAACTTTTCTTAGACATGGAGTTTTTTAGCGTTATGTTGTCCTTAATTAAATGTTGTGGCGCAGTCTACAAAGTATTAAAGATGGGATCTACGCATGAGCAAATTCAATCAAAATTTAGTTTGTCGCAAAACGGAAACGAACTAGTGCAATTAAATAAATAAATTATAATAAAAAGAAGCGTTATATATTAGAGTTCGAAAAACGAAGACTATATAATTATGTTAATTTGGATTGAGAGAATCTCTTGTATAACATCATAGTTTTTTTTTTGTTTAAGGGAAGGGTCAGGGAAAAATAGCGTACTATTTCAAAACCCTTCAAAGGGAAGGAAGACGTAGAGGTTTGATGAAAGCGGTGAGGAGAAGTTTACGAATCGTTACCGGGGTAAATAGATTGAGAAGAAGGGATTAAGAAAACCCAGCAAAAAATTGAGAAATGAGCCGCCTTTCTAAATTCGGAACTAAAATGAAATTAAAAAGATTACTTACAAGTTCATTTTAAACCCATCACTTATTAAGGTTTCGAGAACACATTTTCCTTTTCAATTTTATATAATACTTTCCTCATTAAATAATTTTTTTTTTATAATCTGTAATAGATTTAAAAGTATAAAAATGAAATGACCTATCAAGGAGACCTAAATGTTTCCTGTAAATAAAATATACGACATATATATAAAACAAGTAATATAAAATAAAGTGTTTGAAGAAAAAAAATCTGGTGTGAAACACTCACACAACTTTCTCTTACTCCAGTTCTGAAAATGATAATTGACAAATTTTATAGTTTGTGTACCAAATTTAATGAAATTCGTCGAAAACTGAAAAAACTGTTCAGGAAAAACGCACTTCCGGTTTACTGATTTTCTTGAAACTTGGAATTTCAGCCATCCATTTATTTCTAACTAATTATGTTTGGATGATAGAATTGTATAATCAACTAGGATAGCACTTTAGATGAAAATCTAACCCTACCCCTCCCCTAAAAGTGCCCTTAAAAGAATTTTCCCAGATGTTTTAGATAAAAGTTGTAGATCTTTGCATTTTTAGTTTATATACGAAGTTTCATAAAAATCGTCGGAGCCATTTTTGAGAAAATTTTGAAAAAGTGAATAAATCATTTAGTAAAGTGGTAAAGTAAACGCACTTCCGGTTATCCGATTTTTTTCAAACTCGGAATTTCAACAACATATTTAATTTAAATTAACATTATTTAGATAATAGAATTGTCTAATAAACTGAAATAGCACTTTAATGAAAACCTAACCCACCCCCTCCCCCCAAAAAAGCCCTTCAGAGCATTTTCCCGGAGAAATGTTTCAAATAAAAGTTGTAGCTCTTTGTATGTTGTAACGGGTATTTTTAATATTAAATTTATATGTATTTTATAGAAATAATAATTTAATAGAAAAATAGTAAAAATAAGCTTTATTAAAGTAAAAATAACTATTTATAGAAACATAACAACTCTGAACAATAGAGAAAGTACTGAATAACAACAGCGAACTTTGTACTAAAGAGAGCTGGCTCTTTATCTTCAAAATAATATGGGGCAGTATGTAATCTGCAAACGGCCTGGCCGGATCTATGTCACTCCTCAATCATATTTTTGAATTGTTCTATAAGTAATTATTAAAATTTACTTGTACACTTACACCGAGTTTATAACGGATTTGGATTTTGAGGAACTAGTGAGTGGTGGTTTGTGTATTTTTGGTGGTCAAGGAATTTAAAAGGAGACTGTTTGGACGACAGACAAGGGAAAAAAAATTCCACTCAAGACCTACGACGGATCGGACTTGACAATCACCAGAAGCAGCTTAAGGCGAAATCTAACAGGTTGGCCAACCTATCTTCATTAAAACAAAATTATTTGTGATAATTATCATTTAGATAGCCCAGAGAGGCCTCTATATTTTTTTCTACTGGTATTTTCCGTAGAAAACGTATATAAATCTCATTTAACTTTAAAAAAAAAAAAAAAGGAAAGGAAGTATAGTAACCAGCTTTCCACAAAGTACCCGTACAACCTAACTATTATTGTGATAAGTAAATTATCGAATTCATACTTAAATAGATTTATTTCCAGTTGTCACAAAAGCTGATTTTTAGATACATAACAATTTTAGTTCGTTTATTACATGCTATCAGTAAACTGTTCATTTTCAATTGCAAGAAAAATAACGGAAAATTTAAAGAGGTGTACCTCTATCATATTTACAGTACCTAAAGGCCTTAGATTATAAGAGTGTTTAAATACGTTTCTTCCAAATTCGTCGGATAGTTTATGTCATTTTCATTTTGGTCAGCAATTAAAATATTTGCGAAATAATATAGTTCGTCTATTCGCGCATACTTTAAGAATAATTATATTTTACTATCACCGTAAAGTAAACGAGGAATAGGAACATATTAATGAATTTTCCAATAAAGAGCTGAATTTAAATTAAATATTAAATGAAAGTGGAAGAAGCGAATTTTATAGATGGGTAGGAAAATTATGAATTTACCTAATAGATGCTTTTTTTTGAATTTATTTATCTGTTTCTGGCTTTATTGATATCATTTTTTTTTTAAGTTTAAATATTATTTTGCGTTCTGTTAACGTTTAGTTCCTCAAGAAGAGGAAATTGTAGTTTGTTTCTGTATTCAATCAGCCAGTTACGTTCAGGAAACTTTACATTTATTTCTTTATAATTAATCTGAAGATTATTAAATTCATTTATTTAGGCATTTCATTATTTTTATAATAAATATTACTTGTGTTTGTTTTCAACTTAAAGATTGGTTTTATTCTCACCTACCTTTTTCTTTATTTTATGTATATACCTATTTGTATAATATTGACATTCTTAATAGGTACTAGTACCATATTTTCTCTAGGCCTTGTAGCAGCGAATAACTGAAGGTAAGATATTGTAAACCGCCTTTCCCGTCACATCATCTTTACATTTCTCTTATGACCCTTCCTGACCAGGATTACCGCTTTTTAATAACACAATTTTTTTTTTGTTCATACTAACGTTTTATTTTTATTTTTTGTTGGGATTTCTTCGTTTGCCCATTTAAACGAAGTGGCGTCCAATACCCCACCCCTATGCAGCCGACCTGAGTGGGCACAACAGAGTCACGTAGAAATTATTCCCGTGACAATGTGTGGTTGATGTTACGAGTTTAAAGAAAATCGTCGGAGCCTTTTTTGAGAAAATCGCAAAAAAGTAAAAAATCTAACTAGTAAAGTGGTACTTCCGGTTGAGGAATTTTGACAGATAACGTAGTGTCAGATCCCACGTGATGCCTAAATGGAATATCAAGTTTTAACTTTCTACGGTTTTTCGTTTTTGAGCTATGCTGTTCACATACATACATACACACACACGGACACACGGACACACACACGGACACACGGACCACACACACGGACACAAGGACACACACACACACCACACACAGACCATTGCTAAAAACCACTTTTTTGGACTCAGGGGACCTCAAAACGGATATTTCCGGTGAAAACTCGATATCGAAAATTTGACACGATTACAATACTTCGTCTTACTAGGGGAGTAAGAGAAAGTAAAAGAAGGAAAATTAAACCTCAAACAGAAATGAAAACTCCATAGATTAACAATATAATATGTATATAGGGTGACCAGAGTTATATGCTCCACCCACTTTTTTTTTAAACGGCGGGAAATTTCGAAAAATAGAAAACACGTATTTAATCATTTTTAGTCTAGTTTATTTTCAGTGATTGATCCATTTTTTTAAACCCCAATATCCCGAGATACAGCATCCAACTTTTTTTTTTTCAAATAGAACATTATTTTTTTTTTTGCTTTTTTTTATAGTACTTGAGCTCTAAAAAAAAAAAAAAAAAAAAAAATTTAAATCTGTAGGTTTTTTCAAAAGTTAGGTAATTTAAATATGAAAAACACATTTCAGTAATTGTCAAAAAGTTACCTTATTTTTTCTTAAAGAAGCTCTTCAAACGGACACTATCACGGATAGGCCAAGCCAAGCTATGGACTCCACGCTCTGTTTGTAGCAGCACTTAGGGTGGGCAAAGTCAAAATCTAGGCAGGCTTAGAGTTATTCGAAGTTCAAGCTCTGCGAAGTGAAGCCACGGATTAAGGGTAATGGACCACTTTATTTTTTAGATATCCCCACAAAAAAAGTCCATTGGGTTAAGTCCAGAGATCGAGGTGGCCATTGGATCGAACCATGAGTCTCTAACCACCTTTTCGTGGAAATTTCTGTCCAGGTAATGTCGAACAACTCTCGCATTATGTGCCGGGCAACCATCTTGTTGAAAATACATATCTAGCCGACGTTTTGGAGGGACATCTTCAAGCAGAACTGGCAAAATGTCTCTTAAACAAATTAGATACCTTTCACCAGTTAAGTTCCCTCTGTAGAAGTATGGGCCGATTAGTTGGTTTCCTAAAACTCCGCACCAAACGTTTGCAAAAAAAACAACCTGATGGCCTGTGGCGAAGGTAACTTGTGGATTTTCTTCTGCCCATATTCTAAAGTTCCAACGATTAAGAAGGCCATTGTTTCATCAGTCCATAAAATTGTGCATTTTTGTCCATTTTTTGTGGGATATCTAAAAAATAAAGTGTACAGTAACCTTAATCCCATGACTTCAGTCGAAGATATGGAACGTCGAATAACTCTAGCCTGCCTAGATGTTGACTTTGCCACCTAAGTGCTGCTACAAACAGAGCGTGGGATCAGAGCTTTGGTTGCCTGTCCGTTGATGTGTCAGGTGAAGAGCTTCTTTAAAGAAAAATAATGGTAATTGTGACAGTAAACTGAAATTGTTTTTCATATTAAATACCATAACTTTTGAAAAAAACCAACGCATTTTCAATTTTTTTTTTGTTTTTTTTTTTTAGAGGCTCAAGTACTATAAAAATTGCAAAAAAAACTATATGTTCCATTGAAAAAAAAATTGGGATGCTGTATTCAGGATATTTGGGTATCAAAAAATGGTCATCACAGAAATAAAAAAATAGACTAAAAATGGATTTTAAATACGTGTTTTCTATTTTTCCGAAATTTCCCGCCGTTTAAAAAAAAAGTGTGTGGAGCATATAACTCTGGTCACCCTGTATAATCAGAACAATTTTTTTTTTTGGCCAAATAAAATACGCAACTTGCCTTGCAAACATAACTGAAAATGAAGTTTGATACAAATAATTAATATCTGGCTGATCAGCTCTGAAAAAAAAAACATCAAAACCCACAAAATAATTAAGTATCCGTATGTGTGCAAAAACTGAATAAAAATACATATGCGCTCTTTCAAAATAAGGTTCTATGGTTTTCACTTCTTATATTTTTTTTATCGGGGCCACTACTGATAACGTGGTCGCTCCGTTCCTCTTTTTATCGGAGAATCTGTGTGAGTATGTGTTTGGGTGGGGGCAAGAAAATCCCATTCAGGTTACCTACTCCAAGTTATTCCTCTTATTCTCGTATACTTGCCCTCACAAGTCCTGGTCGAGGTGCAGGCATATAGAAAGATCAAAGAAATTTCCGGCGAACTGTAAAAGAGGAAGTAGAAATGCCTCTAGCATTTTGACTTCATTGCAATCACACAGACGCGCGTGGCACATATATACACACTTTGATTATATATACAAAAGAATAAAAGTAAATAAACTTATATTATAATATTTCGAAGTTACTACAATTGCTTGGAAGACCCTAGTCGCTCTTCACTTTTATCTGAGGGTCTGTGATTTGGGTTCGAGAGGTGTCATCCCAGGGAGACATCCGACTTTTTGGGCAACGTTGGCATCAGCCTCGGTGACTTGCTTCCGATTGTTTAGGGTGTTATTGTGGACTCCCCTGGGCATAATATCTCAGCACTTGCATGGGAGATAATATGGTATTTGTTTATTTATGTTTTTGCTGATTTATACAGCATTCAAACAACCTGACTATTTTCAGTCACCCATGAGATCCCTGAAATTATTATCTTTTTTATTATTATTATATATTTTGCTACATAGCCAACTCAGTTTAAACATATGTCTGAAGATTGATGTCGGTACGCTGTGTCGATTAGCAACTCAAATATCGTTACACAGCCTTGCTTCATTGAAGTATTTCTCTCTCTATACCTACGTCTTGCAATTTTTATGAAATATAATAAATTTATTTTATTTTATTTTATTTTATTTTATTAACACATAATATTGCTATTATTATAGTTATAATTATTTGTTTCTTTGTTACCCAAGAAGTAACAAGAAAATAAAATGACTGAAATGTACATTTACTGAAATTACATTATTGAAATATACGGCGCGGGAGGGGTAAACCCGATTCTACCCTCTGGACAACCCTCATTGTTGAGAAGGCTAACGAGGACGGTTGGGAAGAAAGATTTTAAAGCCGTAGTGAAGGCAATCTTTCTAGGGGAAGGAGGCCCTGAAACTAAAATCCCTGGTCCTCCAGGTTGGGCGTTGAAGCAACGGGTCAGCTCCTCGTTCTTCGCAAAAAAAATGTAAAATGCTATTTGACAAAAAAAAAAAAAATACATTTCTCGTAGGATTTGGCAGGATGGAATAGAGAAGAGCCTAATGGGCCATGGTCTCCAGGTAAATTTGTCAAAGAATAGAGAGGCATGGAGAAAGGCTTTCAAGATATTTAGGTTAAGGAAACCCACTGCAAAGTGGAACTCCTGGAACAAAAACAAAAAAAAAATATATACATATTAGCATCCTATGAACTTACGGACTGGACAATGGGGTTCAGACCCTACAAGCAATAAATTATTCAAACAATTCAATCCGAACTACTATGACAGATAGTTGACGGTCCTTATTATGTCAAACCTTTCTCACTGTTGACAAACCTTACTCTCCATACTATCTTCAACTTACCTTTCATACAACTCGCCAAAGCAAAATACCGTTGTAAATATTACACATTGTTGTTAAATACTACTACACCACTCTCACATTGTTGCTGTAATCCATTTGTACAGTAGCTTGCCTCCACTCGGTGACTGGTGCGTTTCGGACTACACCGACCGCATCTATGGAGACTTTGTTAGGGATTCCACCTCTCTTTGTGAAGGTGAAAAACCAGGCAATGAAAGCCTGTTATAGAATTAAACAGACAGGTTTTTGGCAGGGTAAGCGATATGGTCATTCTACCATTTATCGTGAGATGCTTTTAAGGATTCCCATTACAGGTTTCCCTTCTGATAGGAATTTGAAGACTTTTGTCTTTGGTCATTCCTACAGGGTTAGGTTGCCTTCTAGGGAAGATTGGTTAACACTGGGTCCGTCTGGTGTGATTCCTGAGAATTATCTCCGATGCTACACGGACGGTTCCAGGATGGATGGTAGGTCTGGAGCAGCCGTCTATTTTGAGACGGGAGATCATTTGGTAGCGCCTCTTGGTGAGTGGGCCACCGTTTTCCAGGCTGAGGTTTATGCAATTCTTTGCTGTATTTTGGATGAGAGGGTGGTAACACTAATTTAAAGGGTGTTTGTATCTGCTCGGATAGCCAGGCTGCGTTGAAGGCGCTTAATTCATGTGTCTTCACTTCCAGATTGGTGTTGGAATGTTCTAGAAGACTGGAAGATCTTTCTTCATTAAAGGATGTGCTTCTGGTCTGGGTTCCAGGTCATATGGGAATCTTTGGGAATGAGGAGGTGGATAGATTTGCCAAATTAGGTGCCTCTCTCCCTTTCATTGGTCTAGAGCCTGCTGGTGGTGTGTCTTCTGGCACATGTTTGTCGGGCTTTCAGACGTGGATGACCTCACACCATCCATAAGGATGAGTGCAGTGGGTTGTCGGCAGTCTAAAATGCTCATTGGGGGCCCGGACGGAGCTTTGAGTCCGGGATGCGGGGTCACGGACCTCCCTCAGACATCTGGTTGGATTCCTCACTGGGCATTGTGGTTTAAGGAGACATCTCTATATAATGGGACTCGTGCCTGACCCCTTTTGTAGAGTTTGTGAGACTGAGGAGGAAACACCCATGCATCTGATGACGAATTGTTTGGGTTGTGAGGAGATAGGATATCGGTAGAGGATCTTAAGCTGTGTCCTTTTAAGGTTTTGGTCCGATTTGTTCGGTCTGTGGTGAAACTTAGATGGTTAAAACCTGGGCCTGGATTTTCATTCTAGTCCCAGTAGTTGTTATTCTTTAGGGGTAGCTATATGGGCCCTGGGAGGCTTTGGATAGCGTAGGGATTGCCCTCCCCTTCTGCGAATAATAATAATAATCTTGCCTCCACTACTATTGCTGACAATCTTCCTCGCCAACTGAACCGCCAGTGGCCCCTAAGATTTTCTTCAGGACTGATCAGAGGTGCGGGAATCCCAGCAGAGAATGCTAGCAATGACAATGTTAGTTTCTTTTCTCCTGCTTGTTATAAATTCTAGCTAATTTACTCATTGCATATGTTTATTTACTGTAAATTTCTGAGTAAATTAATAAAAAAAATTCTTAACATTGCATGAATGCGGGCGGACTCGCGAAACGTCTTCAAATGATTCCTTGGCTACTGACTAACCTCCAACTACGGAAAAAAATGTTTTTACCGCAAAGGTGAAAACATTAAGCAATTAAATTAATATTCAATTTATTCAGTCTAATTATTAATATTTAATATTTCACATAATGAATTAACATTTAATCAGTTTTTCAAAAAACCAGAACGCTAGGTAGAAAAAAAGAAAAGAAAGAGCATAACCAAATCACCAAATTATTACATTCAATATATCTTTAGTTCAATATCTAAAATCCCAAAGCTGTGAAGTGGAAAAAGAGAAAGGAGTGGGGAGGGGGAAAAAACCACCGATGGAAAACTGAATAGGGAAAATAGGGTTAGAGGCTAAGCCAAAGGGCTTAGGACAGCTTTATTGCACAATGCATTTTTCGATATATCAGTAGAGATGTAAAGCAACCATCCATGAAATTACGGATAGTAGATCTATGGGGCAGGGATTCCTTTTTTTACCTATTCAAAAACTTGCTTTCAGAATCATTTTCAATATTCATATTATTTTTATTCATCAAATACAAAAAAAAATTATAAAAAATATTCTTTATTAAAATTTATGTGATTTTAAAAAAATAGAAATTGAATTCTAAATACATTTTAATAAAATAATTTTGAAAAATAAATTGATTTATTTTAAAAAAGAAAAAAAACTAGATAACTCCTTTATTTTTTCCAATTCCCAAATCCGGACTTAAAGTAAAGAAATACTTAATTCCTAACGCCTGTTTCTCTACAAATTTACGTGGTAGGACGGGGCAGGTTCATATAATTTCCTCTCAATACTTAAATATAATATTCTATTTCACAAATCTAAATTTAGCAAGTCTCGAATTCGTTTTTGTAATGTACTTAGAGTTTTGATGAAGCCATGAATGAACTGGAGACTCTGGCAAGCCACAATAGCCTACATCTAGGTTGGGTGCTGTTAGCTCACCCCGCCACCAGGTTGCCGGCCGCCTTTATTAAAAGGACCTAGAATTTTAAAAACCCCTTTTCTTTTTTTAACTTTATAAGTGAAAACTGGGCAGCTAAAATTTGTTACTTTTGTAATGGGGAACCAAGCCAGGCAATTTATTGAGAAAATTCGCCACCAAGCGCTAATTCAAAAAGTTGCATTATCATTAACGTATCTCCAAAACTATTCAACTACTAAATACCCACTGAATCACGCCCACCGCAATGTATTGGCGAATGAGTTTCAACTTAGCCAGCCAAATATACCCCTAGAAGTGCTCCCATCAAAAGAGCCAGTACATTGGGAATAAAAAGTCTGTCATGTGAGGGTTAGAATAGAATAGAATAGAAGCGGGGGGGGGGAGCCTCATTCTACTGCGACCTCAATCGAGATCTATTGTGGATCCCTTAAATTATAGCACAACCCACAGCTTTGCCCTCCTGATCAATCCTAGCAAAGCTGAGAGCGGCTCCGTCATGAAGCTTCTAGCTTCGGGAATGCCTGTCCCCAATTGAAGAAACCTACTCCTCGCCAGGCCGGCGCACTCACAAAGGATGTGCGCCGGGGTTTCTTCCTCTACCTTGCGGATTCGGCATACCGCACTATCCGCAAGTTGTAGGTGGTGCATGTGTCTGTTCAGCCTACAATGCCCTGTTAGTAGACCCACAATTAACCTTATATCCCTTCGGGTCTGGCTCAGTAGGTCTCTGGTAAATTTAGGCAAATGTCTTTTGATGAAGAGCTTTGCCTGCCTCTGTCCTGGTGTTCTCTCCCACCAACGCAGACGCTGTTCTTCTATCCAACCCCTGATAGAAGTTTGAATGAGGCTCCTGGACAAGCCGCAGAAGGGTTCGGGGCCTATAAAGGTATCCTGCGAACCCTCCCTCGCTAGGGCATCCGCCCTCTCATTGCCCAGGAACCCCGCATGTCCCGGCACCCAGGCGAGTGTCAGTTTATTCCGAGTACCCACCTCGGTGAGGGCAAGTAGGCAGTCCCACACCAGTCTTGAGACTATTTGGTGTGAGGAAAGTGCCTTCAGGGCTACCTGCTGTCGGAGTATATGGCCAATCTTCTACCCACTATACTTTGCCTTATAATCTCCCTAGCGCAGAGTTGTAACTCCACGACTTCAGCCTGAAAGACCGTGGCGTACTTCCCTAGGGTGGCCTTAATTTTAACTCTAGGCCTGCCTCCATAGACCCCAGCTCCGACCCCAGTCGGAGTTTTGGATCCATCTGTATACCAAATCGAGTTACCGAACAGGGGTGGGTCACAGTCCCATTCGCCTCTGTTCGGTATAACAATATGGAAGTTCCTTTCGAAATGATACCTAGGAACCATCCTATCAGTTGGCATCCCAAGAAGATGGTCCGCCTTGATTTCCTCAATAACCTCTAGTTATTACGATCATGCCTACAGGTGATGGGAGGCGGTCCCTGCAGGAGCCTATGTATTCCCATTCTGGCTTCGTCTTGAACGAGAATGTATAGTGGTGGCAAATTGAGGAGGACTTCCAACGTCGCAGTCGGGGTGGTCTTCATGGCCCCCTAGAACCCAGGCATGCTCGCCTTTGGATCCCACCAAGCCTTTCCACCGCCCCCTTCTGCAGCGTCTTGGTCCACCAAACCACCGACTCATATGTAACCATGGGTCTGATGATCCTGGTATAGATCCATAGTGACAAACTTGGGCGCAAGTCCCAGTTTCTCCCACAGAGCCATGTGAGGGTTAAGAGAAGTTGCCAGCTAAACTTCGTAGAGTTACTAAGTCTCGTGATCTATCTTTTAAGTTCACACGCTAATCTATCGTTAGAATAAACAAGAGTACTAAATTGCCACATCGTAATTCGTAAAATGTAAGTTGTAAACAGTGTCAGTTTGTGAGTTCTTTTTTTAAATTAAATCACCATCATTCTATTATCATTATAATCCAGTTCTTTAAATTCCAAATCACTCAATTCCGGAATTTAAGGAATCCCTAATTTTTGCAGTTAATTAACGTTCGTCCTCTACCAATTAAGTGTCCAGCCCAGGGCGGGAACGCATAATTTATAATCAATTATAAACATCATTACACAAATATACGCAATATTACAATTATTATAAGAAATATAAATTTAGCAGTAGGGAAGGGAATAGCTAAGTGGTTAGCATACTGGACTCCCACACGGAGGACCCGCCTTTGCGTTAGCTGTGCTATCCTCAGATTTTTTCTTCCTATGAGCCTCTACAGCTTACTGTCCAGTAATGGACAGTGTTGTCTGTTACGAGAGAACACTGCCCGGAGATTGGTAGTGCACTGAGAAGTCTCCGGGCGCCAATGACCGTAGATGTTGACGCGTCTTAAATTAATAAAAAAAAAAAATTAGCAGTCATCCGCAGGTCCCAAAGTTTACAGAGTACTTAGTCGCCTTCGAAAGTGTAGGAATATACAGATGGAAGAAACGTTAGCATCCACAAAAAATTCTAGATGAAGCCATGAAAAAGCTGAAGTCCTTGATAGACTATATTTAGACTCGGTGCCCGGGCAGGGTATTCAAAGAAATGAAGAGGCCAATATGCTGGCAAAAGAGAAGTATTTGGGGGCAGTAGTATCCTGGTGAGCTCTATAAACATACGTAATCATCTATCTAGAACGACAAGCGAGTTAAAGAAGATTGTTGCAGGGGTTATAGGACGGTCTTCTATGAAAACATTTACAGAATATGGGTCTTATTATGGATCTATTTTGTGGTAGACTGTTTTATCTTCTATGGGAGTATGAACCTATAATTGAACTCGCGAGCAATTCCTGCGTTTGGCCCGAGGATTTGATGTTGAACATGGGACGAGAAGATCTCTTTTGGCGGAGTACTAACTTTCAAATGTTGAAAATTCAATCATTATTAATTGTTCAAACTCACTCAATAAAAAACAAAGTTGTAATTAAATCATACAGGAAGCATAATAAAAGTAACGCACATAAACATTATACAAAAACAAAGAAGCCTATAAATAAATTTGGAGTAATAGAAATTAATGATAGCAGACGGCATATATAAATTTAACTGGCATACTGTCTGGTAATAAAAGGGCTAATGGCTACTTATGGATACAGCAAAATGTGCGCACATATTGGGCTACAAATATATAGGCGTACCAAAAAGGATGAGTCGGCACTATTTGGCCAGTCGCTAGGGAACAATTTGCCCTGCCATTTGTTGACAATATGGTAACAATATGTTTCTATATCTATGCTATAGCCCCCCATTCTAAATGGCGAGACTATATTTTCAAAATTATATCACATTTGAGCGTTTTGTAAAAGTATAATAACCCTGTTTCCTTACTATAATATTTAATAAATCCTTTTAATAAACTAGAAGTATTTTAAGGACTAATTCGATTTCATGACCCATACTTTTCCAAACTGCAGAAAGTGGGAGTGTCTGTTTTTTCGAAATTGAGTTTTCATTAAAAATGCATGCTTCCAGTTCTCCACAGAACAAAAAAAAAAGTCTTTAGTAAGTGGTTTATATGTACGTATGTACGTTTGGGTGTGTGTGAACAAATATCAAAACAAAAATCCACAGGAAACTCTAACTGGAGTTTAGGTACCACCATAACGGCGACTTTATTGAAGGTTGTATCCCCTCCCCCACCAGTTTTTCGCGGATTTTATCGAAAATAGTTTGCAACGCTTTGCTTTTCCTTGTCATGATTCCCTGTCACTTTTATTTCAAGCATTTTCCTGGGAGACTTGATATTTTTGGATTCTGGGAAAGCTGCAATGTTAATTTTCCCTCTAAATTCCCTCATCAATGCATTTTTCTCTGTATGGAGAAATTATAATAAGCTGGAATATATATATATAATATATTGTATAGTATTATTGTATATGTGTTTGTTTGAATTTGTTTTGTGTATAAAATGAAGTCCGGAAGGAACTTCTTTTTTCCGTTTACTTGTAAACAGTGGAACTAATGGCAAGGGTTAGGTTGTGTTATCATTTTTTTTTACTTTCTCTTACTCCTAGTAATTACTTTCTCTTACTCCTAGTAAGAGGAAGTATTGTAATCGTGTCAAATTTTCGATATTGAGTTTTCACCGGAAATATCCGTTTTGAGGTCCCCTGAGTCCAAAAAAGTGGTTTTTAGAAAATGAGGTGTGTGTGTGGGTGTGTATATGTGTGTTTGTTTGTATGTATATATGTGAACAGTATAGCTCAAAATCGGAAAACCGTAGAAAGTTGAAACTTTATATTCCGTTTAGGTATCACTATGGGATCTGGCAGTACGTTATCTGTCAACATTCCTCAACCAGAAGTATCACTTTACTAGTTTTTTTTTTTACTTGTTTTTTAATTTTTTCAAAAATTGCTCCAACGATTTTCTTGAAACTTGATGCAACAACTACACACACAAGGAGCTACAACTTTTATTTGAAACATTTTTCCGAAAAAATTCATTTAAGGGCAGTTATGGGGGAGGGGTGGAGTTACGGTTTCCTCTAAACTGTTATTTTAGTTTATTAAACAATTCTGTCATCTAAATAATGTTAATTAGAATTAAATATGTTGTTGTAATTCCGAGTTTGAAAAAATCGGATAACCGGAAGTGCGTTAACTTTACCACTTCACTGAATGATTTTTTTCACTTTTTCGTGATTTCCCCAAAAATGGCTCCAACAATTTTCTTGAAACTTTATATATGAACTACACATACAAAGATGCACTACTATTATTTAAAACATTTCTCTGGGAAAATTCATTTAAGGGGGCTTTAAGGGGAAGGGAGGGATTATGTTTTTCATAATCCTATCATAGTACTATCATAGTTGATTATACAATTCTATCATCCAAACAAAATTAATTAGAACTAAAAAGATGGCTAAAACACCGAGTTTCAAGAAAATTAGAAAACCGGAAGTGTGCTCTTACTGAACAGTTTTTTCATTTTTCGACGAAAAATAAAAATGAGATTCCGTCGCGGAACCTCATTCTAGCCCATCCAACGCGTCCTCGTCGCTGGCTCCGGAAACATCTGCGCTCCACTTTGTGGAAGCGTGGGTGGCTAAGTTGGAGGGTGAACGCAGAGGGTAGCCTTCGGGCTATTTGGGAACCTAGCACTCCCACGTACCTCAGCTACAATTACAGACTAACAAGTGCAGTGGTTTTCCCATTAGGAGTGTGAGTTGGTGGAGACTTTTCTGCCCTCTGTTTGGGTCGCCATAATTTATGTGCGGCCTGAATCTCTTGCAGCGAATTCTTTTGCTGCGGAGCCTCCGTGGGAATTCATATTGCATCACTTACACCTAAACGCCTTAACATTATACACTTACATAGTTACAGTCTTACACGCCAGTGGCACGTGCTGGTGCCACCCACATGTTTGCCGTGTGTGGATACCTGTGTCGTGGGGGAGGGAAGTCCTGGTGGTTGAGGATGCAGGTTCTCGCTGGAGGCAAGTTCCTCGGCGTGCCTTGCAGTCCAACACACCACTTTGGTTCCTGACTCCACTAAACAGGCGGCCAGAGCCTAACCCAGCTCTGGTCAATCGGCTAGCGTAAAGAACGCATGGGTGAGCTCCCGGGTATTGTGGGCCATGGCTCACAATCCCTGGGCGCTATATCTCTAGGGTAGCTCTGGCGCTTCTTCAAAGCGTCCCAAATTGTGAGGCTCCGTGGAGGGTGGAGAGCTCTGGAGATGAATTTTTAATTTTATTTATTATATGTTTTTAATTTTAAATTCGTCAGCCGGGGGCCCCTTAGAGGAGGGGGCCACCGTGGTGGGGGTAATTCCTCTGTACATCCAGAGTCGGGTGACCAGGGCCTGGATGCACTAATGGGTGGGAATCTGGAAAAATATCCAGAGGCAGGGAAGGCTTGCTCTGGAGGAGAACGTGTCAGGAGGAGCCGCGGAGGACTTGTCCTCCTGCGGCGATTTCTGAAACGTGGTCAAAGGAAAAAGGAAAGATATGTAAGGCAGGTATTTTTATTTTTATTTATTTATTTATATTTATTTGTTTGTTTATTATTTATATTTATTTGTTTGTTTATTTATTTATTTATATTTATCTATTGGTCTATTTATTTATTTAAATTTATTTATTTTATTATTATTTGTATATTTATTTATTTTATTATTATTCATTTATTTTTGTTCCTGCCTGCTATCAAGTTTGTCAGAAGTTCCATTTCTTACATTAGTTGACTTATTACTATGATTGACAGGGTAGAAATGGTTCAGGTTAACTTGCAGCATAGCAAAGATGCAACGGCTAACTTATGCCGTTGTATTGCTAAGTTGCATACATATTTTATTCTAATTCAAGAACCTTATGCCTTTAAAGGTTTGGTTCGAGGATTGAGTGTGGTTGATGGCAGACTGTTCGTGGCGGATGGCGGGGACATTCCTAGGGCATGTATTCTTGCCAGTCGGAGTGTCGACGCTGTCCTGCTTCGACAGTTCTGCTCTCGGGACTTGGTGGCGGTGAGGGTTGGACTGGGGGTTGGTGGGCGTCGTCGCGACGTAGTTGTGGCTTCGGCTTACTTCCCCTATGATGGCCCCTCTCCTCCTCCTCAGGAGTTCATGGGTTTGGTTCGGTATTCGGAGACCAATGACATACCTATTATAATAGGATGTGACGCGAATGCACATCATGTTGTCTGGGGCAGCAGCGACACCAATGGTAGGGGTCGCGCTCTCATGGATTTCCTGGTGGGCACGCGATTAGAGGTCCTGAATAGGGGTACTGAACCCACTTTTGTTACTAGGATTAGAAGACAGGTTATTGATATTTCCCTTGCTTCTAGGAATTTTAGTGGTCTGATTAAGGATTGGAGGGTGAGTCCTGAGGCTTCCATCTCCGATCACAGGATGATTAGGTTTAGTCTGGGGATTGATCCAATTACCCTGGCTAGTTATAGGAATCCCAGGAGGGCGGATTGGGGTTTATATTCTAGAATTATTGAAGATAAACTGACTATCCAATCAGAAGCCCCTGATGGCATAGAGGAATTGGAAAGGGAGGCTGGTATTCTTCATGAACACATTAGATCCTCATTCGAGGAGTCTTGTCCTCCCAAGGTGGTTAAGGATAGTAAGAATCCCTGGTGGTCTTCTTCGTTGGAAAAACTAAGGAGACAGGTAAGGGGCTCATACAGGAAGGCTGTCCTGGCTGATTCTTCGGAATCATGGGATAGTTATAACAGTATTAAAAGAGCATATAAATATGCTCTGAGGAGAGCCAAGAGGAATTCCTGGAGATCCTTTTGTGAGGATATAAATTCGTTCCAGGAATCATCTAGATTGGTACGGATTCTTAGTAAGGATAGGGACAGTCAGTTAGGTACCCTACGATACCCTGATGGTTCCTTTACAGGGGGGGAAGGGGAGACACTGCAGCTTTTGCTTGATACTCACTTCCCGGATAATATTGGTTTAAATGCTGCTTCGTCTTTGGTGGGTGGTAGGAGATGGGACCTTGAAGATGTATCCACCTTAGATGAGGTTGTCACACATGATAGAGTTAGTTGGGCAGTACAAAGTTTCTCACCTTTCAAGTCACCTGGACCGGACGGGATTTATCCTTGTCTGTTGCAAAAGGGTGGGGACGTGCTGACGAAGGTATTGTTAAGATTGTTTAAAGGATGTTTGATGTTTGGTTATGTACCAACATTATGGAGAGAAGTAAGGGTAGTCTTTATTCCCAAGCCGGGAAGAAATGACTACTCCGACCCCAAGGCATTTAGACCCATTAGTCTTATGTCTTTCCTCTTGAAAACTTTGGAAAGGTTGGTGGATAGGTATATTACTGATGGCCCATTAAGGGATCATCCACTCCATCCTAACCAACATGCTTATATTGTGGGTAAGTCGACAGAGACTGCCTTACATTGTCTCGTCGGAAGGATAGAATCTGCTTTGGAAATAAAAGAATATGCCCTAGGGTGTTTCTTTGATGTTGAGGGGGCATTTGACAGAGTATCGTTTGATGCTCTGGAAGATGCCTTGGTACGAAAAGGTATACATCCCGTCTTAATCAATTGGATAGGTGTCTATCTTAGGAGTAGGGGTATACAGGTTTCCCTTGGCGGGCGCACCATGATAGTACAAGTGGGGAGAGGTTGCCCTCAAGGGGGTTGTCTCTCACCTAAGTTGTGGTGCGTCGTCATGGATGACCTATTGATTAGGATGAATTCATCGGGATTTTATGTGCAAGCATATGCCGATGATGGTATTTTATTGTTAGGGCGCTGTTTGTCCACTATTTCGGACCTAATGCAAAGCGCCCTTAACATGGTGTATTGTTGGACACAGGATAAGGGTCTTTCTATTAATCCTATTAAGACCCAGGCAATTCTATTTACTCATAGAAGGAAGATAGTAGGTTTTACACCTCCTAGGTTGTTAGGTACTTCCATACAGGTTAGCAAATCAGTGAAGTTCCTTGGAGTAGTTCTCGACAGTAAATTGAACTGGTCGGAACATGTTAAGACACAACATCAAAAGGCGATAATCTCCTTTTGGCAATGTCGAAGAGTTGTAGGTAAGAACTGGGGAATCACTCCCAAGATGATGTTCTGGATTTATTGTATGGTCATTAAACCTAGATTGGTATATGCGGCTTTGGTGTGGTGGCGTCGCATTGAAACACGATCTGCTAGGCAGCTGTTGGAAGAAGTCCAACGCTTGGCTTGTCTGGCGGTGACTGGAGCGTTTCGGACGACACCGACCGCATCTATGGAGACTTTGTTAGGGATTCCACCTCTTTTTGTGGAGGTGAAAAACCAGGCAATGAAAGCCTGTTATAGAATTAAACAGGCAGGTTTTTGGCAGGGTAAGCGATATGGTCATTCTACCATTTATCGTGAGATGCTTTTAAGGATTCCCATTACAGGTTTCCCTTCTGATAGGAATTTGAAGACTTTTGTCTTTGGTCATTCCTACAGGGTTAGGTTGCCTTCTAGGGAAGATTGGTTAACCCTGGGTCCGTCTGGTGTGATTCCTGAGAATTATCTCCGATGCTACACGGACGGTTCCAGGATGGATGGTAGGTCTGGGGCTGCCGTCTATTTTGAGACGGGAGATCATTTGGTAGCGCCTCTTGGTGAGTGGGCCACCGTTTTCCAGGCTGAGGTTTATGCAATTCTTTGCTGTATTTTGGATGAGAGGGTGCGTAACACTAATTTAAAAGGTGTTTGTATCTGCTCGGATAGCCAGGCTGCGTTGAAGGCGCTTAATTCATGTGTCTTCACTTCCAGATTGGTGTTGGAATGTTCTAGAAGACTGGAAGATCTTTCTTCATTAAAGGATGTGCTTCTGGTCTGGGTTCCAGGTCATATGGGAATTTTTGGGAATGAGGAGGTGGATAGGTTTGCCAAATTAGGTGCCTCTCTCCCTTTCATTGGTCCAGAGCCTGCTGTTGGTGTGTCTTCTGACACATGTTTGTCGGGCTTTCAGACGTGGATGACCTCACAGCACTCATCCTTATGGATGAGTGTAGTGGGTTTTCGGCAGTCTAAAATGCTCATTGGGGGCCCGGACGGAGCTTTGAGTAGTGGGGTCCGATGTCTTTCACGGACCTCCCTCAGGTATCTGGTTGGATTCCTCACTGGGCATTGTGGTTTAAGGAGACATCTCTATATAATGGGACTTGTGCCTGACCCTTTTTGTAGAGTTTGTGAAACTGAGGAGGAAACACCCATGCATTTGATGACGAATTGTTTGGGTTGTGAGGAGATTAGGTTTAGGACCTTCGGCCGGAATAGGATGTCGGTAGAGGATCTTAAGCTGTGTCCTTTTAAGGTTTTGGTCCGATTTGTTCGGTCTGTTGTGAAACTTACATGGTTAAAACCTGGGCCTGGATTTTCATTCTAGTCCCAGTGGTAGGTATTCTTTAGGGGCAGCTATATGGGCCCGAGGGGGCTTTGGATAGCGTAGGGTTTACTCCCCTCCCCTTTTGGGAATAATAATAAGAGGAAGTATTGTAATCGTGTCAAATTTTCGATATTGAGTTTTCACCGGAAATATCCGTTTTGAGGTCCCCTGAGTCCAAAAAAGTGGTTTTTAGAAAATGAGGTGTGTGTGTGGGTGTGTATATGTGTGTTTGTTTGTATGTATATATGTGAACAGTATAGCTCAAAATCGGAAAACCGTAGAAAGTTGAAACTTTATATTCCGTTTAGGTATCACTATGGGATCTGGCAGTACGTTATCTGTCAACATTCCTCAACCAGAAGTATCACTTTACTAGTTTTTTTTTTTACTTGTTTTTTAATTTTTTCAAAAATTGCTCCAACGATTTTCTTGAAACTTGATGCAACAACTACACACACAAGGAGCTACAACTTTTATTTGAAACATTTTTCCGAAAAAATTCATTTAAGGGCAGTTATGGGGGAGGGGTGGAGTTACGGTTTCCTCTAAACTGTTATTTTAGTTTATTAAACAATTCTGTCATCTAAATAATGTTAATTAGAATTAAATATGTTGTTGTAATTCCGAGTTTGAAAAAATCGGATAACCGGAAGTGCGTTAACTTTACCACTTCACTGAATGATTTTTTTCACTTTTTCGTGATTTCCCCAAAAATGGCTCCAACAATTTTCTTGAAACTTTATATATGAACTACACATACAAAGATGCACTACTATTATTTAAAACATTTCTCTGGGAAAATTCATTTAAGGGGGCTTTAAGGGGAAGGGAGGGATTATGTTTTTCATAATCCTATCATAGTACTATCATAGTTGATTATACAATTCTATCATCCAAACAAAATTAATTAGAACTAAAAAGATGGCTAAAACACCGAGTTTCAAGAAAATTAGAAAACCGGAAGTGTGCTCTTACTGAACAGTTTTTTCATTTTTCGACGAATTTCATCAAATTTGGTACACAAACTATAAAATTTGTCAATTACAATTTTGAGAACTGGAGGAAGAGAAAGTTTTGTGAGTGAATCACATCGGATTTTTTTCCAATCCTATCTGAAAATGATCCGTCTTTGCAAAATTTGGGTTTTGCTCGTTCCCCTCGGAAGGGTGTGAAGGTGTTTGTTACCTGATATTGACGTGATCTTTAAAATCATATATAAAACGTGAGGTAGGTTGCCGTTAGAACAATTTCAGAATAAAAATTTATTCGTTGTTCACTATTGGAATATTATTATTATTATTATTATTGAACCGGGTGCCTAGGGGCATGGGACCTAAGCCTATATGGCTTTTATCCTGCGATGCCCCCCATATCATCCCCTTAAATAGTCTCTCCCGGTAGCCTACCGGTCAGTCTACAATATCCCAACATATCCTTTAACTCCAACTCGCCCAGGCAATCCTGCGAGAGTGGTACCCTCCCAAATCACGAAACATAGTTAACCAGCGAAACGGGGACACTGACATAGTAGTGATACACCGTTCCCAAATCCATCATCAACGTTTGATAAATGGGACTACACGTTCTCCCTATATCAAAACAAGTGACCAGACCCCAAAGCGGTCAGTCACTACCCCAACCAAGGTCCTCAGGCCTGTCCTACTAAGGGACAGAAGGTAATCCGAAACTCCCTGCTTGATTCCTTTTATGAATTTTTTAGCTTGGAGGCACCCCTGCGTGTCTCCCCAGCATTTCTCCAAGACTCTCGTCTCCCAAAAACTAATCTGTTTATCACGAAACCTCTTAGTGACGGCAAGGGCTGGTTCAAGACCACAGAATGGTAATGATGATCCCTCCCTAGCCAACTGATCCGCCCTCTCATTGCCCTCTATTCCCGCATGTCCGGGTATCCAATAGAGACACGCCTTACCCCTCCGAGCTAAGGCAGTAAGTCTTCTCCTACATTCTCCCACTAATTTCGAGCTCCAACATGGCTTGCTCAAAGCCCTCAGTGCGGCCTGACTATCAGAGAATATCCGCACCTCTTACTATTGAAATAAGTTCGAATAAAATAAATGATGACACTGGTCCAGGAAACCGCAGAAAAATGCATGTCAGATAAAAATGAATTTCGGAAATAAACTTTAAAGTTAGCAGCAGCTATAGAAGAATTAAAAATTGAGCTTATTACTTTTACGCACCAATTCAATATTATCTATATATGTGTTGAGTGGTCTTTTAAAAATGTCTGATTTGTTATTTTTTTTGGAAGCATACGTAGACGTATGTGAAGTCGCCTCGGCTAGGAATGCTGAAGTAGAAAATATAACCACCCAGAAAATACAACGACATGTTTATAAAACGAAGTGTGATAATTTGAATACAGCAGCGCTGGCCTGGTAACTAACTATAAGAATGGGTCGTGAAACAAAACGGACAGTAACATCCTTTTCTTTTTTGTTTGTTTTCTGATTTAGTGTCCTACCTTCCTTTACATGGACAGTTCAAGATTATTCACAGAACCCCCTCTCTCCAAACGACCTAATCTGGATCTACCTAATATCTTGTAACAGTATCGGGGGGGGGGATTAATGGTGTGGTTTTTGTGATGCAAGGTTTTTTTGTTTTTTTTTGGACGCTTGCAAATCTCTTCACAATAAAAAAACAAAAAGGGAAATATATATTTCGATACTTGTTTTCCAAATACGGACAACTAATGAACAATTAACAACCATCTGGTTCTTAGTCTCTAGTTAAATTCACACTGAACAAGAATTTGTTGCCAAATTTTATGAGTTTGACAAAACAATTGGACGATTTACAAAAGCAAACAATACAGCTAATTTAACTGAAACTAATGGTCTTATAATTTATTCTAACATTTGAAGTTTTGCAAATTTTTTTAAAACTTTTGCAAAATATAATTTATTTCTAAGAGATTATGTGAATTTAAATTAAAAACATCTTATGCTGAAAAAAATTATTAAAACAATTTCAGAAGATCATTTCTGATGGAACTTCTCCTGCCTAGGTCATTTGAATATAATTTTTTTTTTTTTTTAATTTTTTACTTTCTCTTACTCCATAGTAAGAGGAAGTATTACGATTATGTCAAGTAGTCGACATTAAGTTTCCACCGGAAATGAGGTACCCTGACAATGAAAAAAAATTGATATTTTTGGGTTTCCGCGGCCATTTCATGAAAAATAATTGAGTTTCCGGGATGAGATTGCGTCAGTGGTTTGCTAAATACCAACATTTCGCCCATGTTTACAATGATGAGGATGAAAAAGTGATTATTGAACGGGAAAAATTCGTTGAAGCCAATTTTTGCTGAGCTTTTCAATATTGAATGTGGAAAGAAAAAATTCTCTGCCTTCTGGTTGCTATTATTATACCATAATGTTTTTTTGGGTTTTATGTCAGCTAAGATAAAAACATAATTTTATAAGGTGATGAATGTAAACTAACTTTAAGTGGGTTATTGAATATGTTGAATATCCGCATATGGAGATATGAAAATTCAGATATTCATCTGAGGGACACTGAGGCAGACAATAATTTCGATAAATGTTTGGTGCAGCCCAATAGGGGTCCATATTTTTAAATTGTAACTTTGAACACAGAGAAGGAACTTCATTTCTTAAATGAAGCTCGCCCAGATATGCTTGAAAATGTCCTTCTAGCACGCCGACAAATTATGTATTTTCAGCAAGATGGATGGCGCCTGGCTTCATATAATACGAGTATAGTAAGGTGTTATCTAGGTCCACTTACGGGATAAATTTTCCTACAAGGGGTATCCGTTGCATGCAGTTACTTGGGGAGTAGCGACCCCATGGGTTACCACTGCTCAGTACTCCATGCACTTCGTCAGGACAGTACACAATACACTTAAACTACATACAATCTACACTTTACAGACAAGGACAAACACAGTACACAAACTAGGGTCTCCCTCCGTCCTTAGTTAATTGGCGTAAGCTAAGGGAGAAGGAAGGGATTAGCTCAGTGGTAGCACGCTGGAGTAGCAACGCGGAGGTTCCGGGTTAGAATCTGGCATGCTGACCTTAGATTTTCTCTTCCTATGAGCCCCTACAATTCTTACTGTCCGGTAATAAGCAGTGTTGTCTGTAGCTAGGCAACACTGCTTGGAGGCCGGCAGTGCACTGAGAAGGCTCCGGGGGGGCACAATAGATCTTTCAGGTCACAGTACGATAATCCCCTACAACAATCTACGGGATAAATGGATTGGCACGCACTTTCCTATTCAGTGGGATACGTCCACTCCCCAGAGGTGGCGCCTCGAAATTTCTCCCTCTGGTTATAACTATAAAATAAATTTTATAGCACCTTAAATCCAGTCACCACTGTAGAAGAATTAAAGAAAGAATTTCAGAAGAAATCGTTTCTGATTAATTTTAATGCAGTCAAAGGAATCTGGACAAAAAGAACGTGTTGTGCCTTATTTAATGATGGTGCCCATTCTGAACAACTATTGTGTATATTTTATTTTATTTTTTCATCTTAAATTGACTATAAACTTAGAAAAACAATCTGGCATAATAACAACCAGAGAAGTTCAGAGAATTTTTTTGTACATTCAAAATTGAATATCTCGGCAAGTATTCAACGAATTTTTCTCGATCAATAATCATTTTTCATGGGGAAATAAATAGTCTATATTATAAATCTGTTTAAAAAATATGTGGTCTAATTTACATATTCCAAATTTTTGAAAAACTAAGTGAGGTATTCATTTGGAATTTTCTTCTGTTTAGCGTACTTTCCAAGAAAACTGAATGGGTGGTATAATTTAATTTTTTGTATCCTTACAGCTCTAAATCCAAAGAATATCTTAGCTGTCTATTATACTGTAAAGTTAGGCCACGGAACCCAAAGCAGGTCACACTCAGAAATCATACTTTTATTATAATTTAACAGACTATACAGGACAACTTATACACTATATATCTGTACACTCTATGAAACTACCATAAAACCCAGACTAATACTACACTACCCCGTCAATATATAGGGTGACCAGTTATATGCTCCACCCACTTTTTTTTTAAACGGCGGGAAATTTCAAAAAAATAGAAAGCACGTATTTAATCATTTTTAGTCTAGTTTATTTTCAGTGATTGAACCATCTTTTTATACCCCAATATCCCGAGATACAGCATCCAACTTTTTTTTTTCAAATGGAACATTATTTTTTTTTTTTGCATATTTTTATAGTAATTGAGCCTCTAAAAAAAAAAAAAAAAAAAAATTTAAAATCGGTTAGGTTTTTCAAAAGTTATGGTAATTAAAAATATGAAAAACAAATTTCAGTTTAATGTCAAAATTACCTTATTTTTTCTTTAAAGAAGCTCTTCAAACTGGGCACCATCAACGGATAGGCAAGCCAAAGCTCTGGACTCCCACGCTCTGTTTGTAGCAGCATTAGGTGGCAAAGTCAACATCTAGGCAGGCTAGAGTTATTCGACGTTCCATATCTTCGACTGAAGTCATGGGATTAAGGTTACTGTACACTTTATTTTTAAATATCCCCACAAAAAATGCACAATTTTATGGACTGATGAATCAAAGTTTACCAACAATGGCCTTCTTAATCGTTGGAACTTTAGAATATGGGCAGAAGAAAATCCACAAGTTACCTTCGCCACACGCCATTAGGTTGTTTTTTCTACAAATGTTTGGTGTGGAGTTTGAGGAAACCAAATAATCGGCCCATACTTCTACAGAGGGAACTTAACTGGTGAAAGGTATCTAACTTTTTTAAGAGACATTTTGCCAGTTTTGCTTGAAGATGTTCCTCTAAAACGTCGGTTAGATATGTATTTTCAACAAGATGGTTGCCCGGCACATAATGCGAGAGTTGCTCGACGTTACCTGGACAGAAATTTCCACGAAAAGTGGTTAGGAACTCATGGTCCGATCCAATGGCCACCTCGACCTCCGGACTTAACCCCAATGGACTATTTTTTGTGGGGATATCTAAAAAATAAAGTGTACAGTAACCTTAATCCCGTGGCTTCAGTCGAAGATAGGAACGTCGAATAACTCTAGCCTGCCTAGATGTTGACTTTGCCACCTAAGTGCTGCTACAAACAGAGCGTGGGAGTCCAGAGCTTTGGCTTGCCTATCCGTTGATGGTGCCTAGTTTGAAGAGCTTCTTTAAAGAAAAAATAAGGTAATTTTGACATTAAACTGAAATTTGTTTTTCATATTTTAAATTACCATAACTTTTGAAAAACCTAACCGATTTAAAAATTTTTTTATTTTATTTTTTTAGAGGCTCAATTACTATAAAAATATGCAAAAAAAAATATAATGTTCCATTTGAAAAAAAAAAGTTGGATGCTGTATCTCGGGATATTGGGGTATAAAAAAATGGTTCAATCACTGAAAATAAACTAGACTAAAAATGATTAAATACGTGTTTACTATTTTTTCGAAATTTCCCGCCGTTTAAAAAAAAGTGGGTGGAGCATATAACTCTGGTCACCCTGTATATACCTACGCAACTGTATAACATACACTTACAACTATATCAAGAAACCCCGATTAAGTAACGCTTAGCTTACTATCTACTATCAACTAAATACTAACAATTATCTACTATATATTACTTGCTATCTGCTTGGCCGACCACCACTCTGGCATACCAGTGCACATCTACCTTTAAAATACCTTACTGCGCTAGGACTTACCGGATCAGCCACAGGTGCAGGACCACCCTTCACTCACCGCGACACTCACCAGAATGAATTCAATCGCTAGCTGCTATGCCAGCGTGGTACATGTCCACACAGCAGTGTCCTAATTTTCTAACTACTCAACTCAACTTTAATTATTACTTTTAATATTATTTTGAACTATTTTTTTTTTTTTTTTTTAAGGGGTTTCCTCAATACTGAGGCTTTCCTCAACCGAATATGTCCTTAAGTTTTTTCCTTCCAAACTCTCTCTTTCTACTGCATCCTCTGCGCGAAGTCCATTTCTACTGAGAGATTCCATCAGGAGATCTAACCAAGTTTTCCTGGGCCGCCCTTTTTTTCTTCCTGCGGTCCACTTCCCATTCCATCATCTGCTTTCGCTACATCTTCACCCTCCATCCTAAATACATGTCTATAATGGGGTTGTTGAGGAGAGAAATTAGGTTTGAACGAAATATGAAGACACGAATATAATGTAGATAAGTTTACACTAACTGCACTGGACTTTATAATGAAAATGATAGAATGAATGGTGAGAGTGAAGATATGACACGATGCGATGTACAGTTGTATGGTTGTATCTGATAGATCCTTTAGGTAGATTCCCACTGGCTTATATATACAGGTTCTCCCAC
>JAAEAF010000298.1:0-371038 GCA_011037195.1 Triatoma infestans
ATTCATAATGGTGCGTTTTCTATTTTTTAACATACACCTGTATTTGGCAAAATTTGGAATTAACTGAACATCATCGCTTGAAATTACTTGATGTATCTCTCAGATACTCTGCGCCTTTTCATGTCCCATTTATATGCGCGCCTATTGGAAGGTTAAAAAAGAATTAACCAAAATTCAAATAAAAATGAAATAAAAATATAGAATTCCAAAATAAAAATGAAAAATACACATAAGAATAAAATCAAGTCTCCAAGAGCTGAGAAAATCTTCAAACATTGATAGAATTCTGGAGACTGAGTCACTAGAGAGCAGAAATGAACATGTACACTGGTGACAGTTACGCTCTCGCAGACCTGTGCGGGCCTGCCTCCGAGACTGCTCTCAGGCCCCTATTCACTTGTGACAATAGCCTCGAGACTAGTCGCGAGACTATTTTGTCACAAGGGGACACCTAGCATTACTTTGATAAATTGCCTTCTCCAGTAACTAAGAAACATTGCTAATTTTACAGTATTGTTTCTTGTAATAATTTCAACTTTTAAGTTCAGCTGTTCATCTTTGTGATGAGAGGAAAATTAAATTTTATAATTTAGCCAGCGCCTTATGTTTGTAACGTCAATGAGGTAAACATGGTAATTAGTAAGGAATAAACAACAAACTCACCTCTGCCGCTTGATTATTTCTCCTTTACATTAAATATTATTAATTTGTTAACTAGTTATATACTGTAGAAATAATCAAACATTTGATGAGTTGTTGCGAAGAATTATACGAGTATTTTGTAAAAAGTAAATTGAGATTGCTATGTTACTAGTATTACAAGAATAGGCAAATGCAAATTTCTACCTTAGTTTAGATGACTGTCGATGGCCACACTCTGATTCATGGAACGAGTCATCAATATACACGTCTTTGGTCTATAGTTTTGAAGTCTGAAAGCATCTTCGGATTATCTTCCCCTTAGCAGTATTCAAGATAATCCTTCATCCTGACACCCAGAATACCACTACTACTTCTGTGTCTTGTTTTTGTACATGGATTCAATTTGTCTTCGTCATCCAGTTTAGATACTACCACCGCATCTGGCACGAAGGTTTCGGGCAAAATTCAACAATCCGTTACTTTATTGAATGTTTTTTCAAGATTTCACGGTTTTCTTTAAACTTGAATGCAATTTACATTCATAAATACCTATAACTTTTATTTGAAACAATTTTCCCAGAAAAATTGTGTTTTTTTGGGAGGTTCTAAGATTACTACGGAGGAACAGTAATGTTAGGCTTTCTTCTAAAGTGCCACTTCAGTACCGTGTACATTTTCAACACCTATATAATATTAATATACATTAGAAGCATTGCTAGAATTTCAAATTGGAAGAAAATCGGTTAACCGAAGTCGATTTTACAGAATAGTTTCGAAAGTTTCTCAAAAACGGCCACCTGCATAATTACCCAAAAAAAAATTGATTTCAGAGGGGTTTTGGGGATCTCTCAGTTAGGATTAAATTTTAAATTGCCTCTACAAGGTCTTGAGACAGAGGGGGGCTCACAGTATCGAATCGGGTAAAGACCTGACTTTTTTTCATACCCAGCCCATCTATACGTTTGTAAACGTTTGCAATTTTAAAGAAATTTTTTTAAATTAAAATAATTAATTTAAACAATTATTTAATTAATTGGAGCAAGAGAAATTTGTGTGTTCCATACCAGATTGGTGACAGAGCCATTTTTCTGTAAAAGACCTGCCATTCTAACTATATTTATTAAGTAGCGAGTTAATTTTAAACAAATTAGTAAAGTTACCTAATCTCGAGAAAAACTCCATTAAATTTGAGTTCGAAATTTGAAGTTATTTAGAATTCTGAGGAAGATAAGATGTACTGAATTAAGAGAGAATTATCCAAAAGATCTGATTTAGAGCGTAGCAAAATATTGAATTAGATAATAATGACTGTAAACAAATGTACCGCTGACAACTCCTCATTCAGTACACTGCATGATTTCTTTATTGTTTTAAACCTATAACATATTCATTTGAGAAATTAAATAAAGATTCTGATGTGATCGAAGAAACAATCAATACTTTGTTATATTATTTAATGTTATGTTTATTAAAATTGGTAATTATGCAGAAGCAGTCCCCCAAGATGGCCGACCACTAAATTTACTAACCTTCTCACTCCCACTCTTCTATCACACTCACTACAAACTCCAAAACATCGATAATCTCATTTACGATTATTTATCGCCTTGTTACACCTACTGCAAGTAGTAAAATAATTTAACAATCTTTTTGGCAACAGTTTCCACACCACCTTTGAGGTATGTTGCTCGGCGCGTGTCGCTTTTTTATTAGGTGACCGATCACCAGGATAAATGAGCTGCCAGTCAATAATTATAAATATTCAATAGATACAAATTACGGATTACAATTTAAATGTATTCTGGATTTGGAATGTATTAACTCAGTTTTCCCTTTCGGTACTTTTCCGTTAGCCGGGCGCAAGCGAAAAAGTGTTTACAATTCATTAATATTTGTTTATAGTTGAACTTGATTTGCTTACTATTAATTAATATTAGTTTATAGCTGAACGTTTTCGACATTTATTCCGTTGACTGTTTTGTCATTCGCTTCGACTTGGCTCCCGAGCGGAACAACACTTTTTCGCTTGCGCCCGGCTAACGGAAAAGTACCCTACTTTCATTAGGAGAAATTAGAATCTATTCATTAATTACAATTAGGCACCAATGAAAAGAAAATAATAATGAAATAATTGTAAAACATGCAGATAGTTTATTAAAAAAATGTTAAAGTTTAAATCAAGGGAAACAAATGAATTATTGTAGAAAATTATATATAAAATTAACATTAATAAGAAGAAAAGAAATCGAAATATACATAATCGAAGTATTTAACCCAGCACATGAGTGATAGAAGAGTGGGAGTGAGAATGTTAGTAAATTTAGTGGTCGGCCATCTTGGCGGACTGCTTCTGCATAATTACCTTAAAATTAGTTTATGATCTCATAAATGCAGAATCTTTAAATTGTTAGAATAACAACAAACGCATAACAACCGCATTGGATTTACTAAACCAAAATTACTAACCTCATTTTATTATTAACATTTAAAATAGTGAATTCTTTCCCCTTGATAAAATTCTTACCATCTTTTCAAAATGTCTATCTTAGCTTTCTGTTTACAAATATTGATTTTACCCGTCCAATATTTGATGTTCACTTTTTTGCTCTATCTATTTAAATTCTTTTAAAAGAAGTTTGCCAATACCAGGAAAAGGAAGAAATTATTTCCAAAAAAAAAAATGAAAACGCATGAAATGTTTCGAAATTTCACTTGCTTGCATTAGTTTTTGTAGTGACATTTTTTCTTTATTTTCCACTTCATTGCTTTTCAAAAAATAAAGAGTAATATTTTTAAAAAACACTTTTCACTGTAATCAAATCTTTTTATCAGTTTCACTTAAGAACTTGCGGCATAAGTATAGTATGTTTACATCGGGTAAGGTTAGAGTGAAGGTCCAGGAAAGAAGGTTAGATTTGGGTATTAGCAATAACTAATTTTCCTGGGGAAATTAACAGTATTTTTAGAAAGTAGTGAATTAATAACTATATATAAATAATATAAAATGTATATATTTTATAATAATATATTAATTGCAATCATGAAGTTAGTGTAAAAAAACTATTGCCTTTTTTGTTTAATCAAAATTTTTACACTAACTTCCATGTAAATATTATTGGAAAAACTTGTTTAAAAAGCTTGACTTAATTAAATAATTTCATACAATCATTAAGCATCTTTTACTTTACTAATCAACATTTTTGCATATTTCTACTTCTTCTCTCTCTCCCTGGTGACTGGGTAAATTCCGCTTTAAAGGAGGTGAGTTTCACATAATTTCTGTTTCATATTTTTGCATGCCAATTTATTTTACTTTACGATAGAGACATTATTTACTGTTTTTTTGAAAATTATTTCTGCAGTTTGCTTTAAAAGTTAACTACTTATTTTTATCTACAAATTTTATTGTTAAATTATATTAATGAATTGTTTAGAAACAACAGGAGATGAACAAGAACAAAGAAATTATAGTGTTGGACCACAAGCGGTCCAATGCCATCAATATTGGTATGACTAAATTGCCACCACCGCGTTCCATCAAAACAGCCATACTCAAAATGGATGCTACAGTCATGAATAGGGAAGGTATTGAGGTAATTATACTCTTTTTTTCCTTTTTTTAATCATAATTGCGGGTCATCATTAATTGTCAGCATATCTTAGTTACATATGTCACAATTACAACATATTTGTATCCATTTATTGAACCTATCAGGTTATATTACCGATGTGTTGATCTAGTTTATACTGTGTGTTTTTGTGAAAATGTAAAGCTGGCCTCTAGGCATGCCCATTAGTATGTTTAGTAAGTGCCAATCTGTACAATCCAATGAATTATTGCTGACTATTATAGAGCTTATCAAAGAAACATGACATTTCCTGAAAGAGCCTTGCATGATTTAGACGCAGTATTGGAGCATTCACCAACAATCAAGTAACGTTCCTTTTGAATAATCCGTTTTCTTTTTCTCTATTGTAGTTTACAATACCAACAGATAAGAAGTTTGATTTGGAGCTGCACCCGCTGGCCACAGGCTCTCAAAGGACCCATAGGTCCCTAATTCCTAACACTTTTACGGTCTAGTCCTCTTATGCCACCCGGGGATATCTGGCTAGTCATGCACCCGAGCCGATGAAAACAGTGAAATTGTCCATAAGAGATATTTGTAAAATATAGATATCCATAAGAGATATTTGTGAAGATATAGATATTTATAGGCAAATTTGAATGAACGCTTCTCTGGGATCTAGCATTGCCACTAATTTCGAGATGACTGTCGGAATAGCCTCCAAACGCCCGATTCTTTTCAGTGTTGATGACCGTGATAAAAAAAAAATAATAATAATGGAAGGGGCGCTAATGACCACTGCTGTCAATGTGCTGGAGTAGCAACGCGGAGGTCCCGAGATCGAGTCCAGAAGCTGCCCTAGATTTTCTGTACCTAGGAGTCTTTACAGCTCACTGTCCGGTGATAGACAGTGTTGTCGGTAGCGAGAGAACACTATCCGGAGGTGGCTCCAGGTGCCAATAACCATAGATGTTGACGTGCCTTAAAAAAAAAAAAAATGGATTTATTTAGATGTCTTTAATAATATAGAGAAAACCAGGTCTCATTCAGCGAAATCGGCAGATTAAAATTTTGTTCCGTAAATATTTGACAAAAATTTAATATTTTTCTTTTATTTTGCCAATAGAAATTGTTAACCATGTTGCCGACAGAAGAAGAACGTTCTAAGATACAAGAAGCACAGGCAGCCAATCCTGATCTACCATTAGGAAGCGCTGAACAATTTCTCTTAACTTTGGCCTCTATCTCGGAGTTACCAGCCAGGCTGAAATTATGGGCTTTTAAATTGGACTATGAGAATAGTGAAAAAGTAGGTGTTCATCAACTTTAAAACAAACAAAAAATCATTAAAATAAATATTCTTGATGATATAAATGTTCATTGTCACTGTCTGCTGTGTCCAGCAAAGTTCCAGCTAGGAGAAAGATGGCCGAATTTAACCTCCTGACTAACCTGTAAAATGTCATCTGCAGCTTTAGCCCAGCTGTTATTTCCTTAATTATATATCCTGCCTCTGTTTTTTTTTACTTTCGCATACGCCTAATAAGAGGAAGTATTGCAACCGTGCAGATTTTTGAAATTGAGTTTTCACCGGAAATACATGTTTTGAGGGCCCTTAAATACGAAAAAATTATTTTAGCAAATAATGTGTGTGTGTGTGTATTAACAGAATATCTCAAAATCAAGGTCGCTGGAAGCGGTATTCCGTTTAGGCACTATCACCCAATAGACACGATGTTTTGCAGCAAAATCCATCGAGGTGCGATGTTACTGAAAGTTTTTTGTGCTTCTGTGATTTCCTCGAAAACAGCTCCAACGATTTTCTTCAACATCAGACATTTTCCGTGGTAGCCTGTTTCATTTTGTGGTCATCGACCGGTTTCGGGCGTTCGCCCATCTTCAGGATGCGTTTTTCAGACAGTATGACACCATAGACTTGCACAGAGCAAATTCAGTTTTACACACTCTTTTTGGGCTTTTAAATTGGACTATGAGAATTGTGAAAAAGTAGGTGTTCATCAACTTTAAAACAAACAAAAAATCTTTAAAATAAATATTCCTGATGATATAAATGTTCATTGTCACTATCTGCTGTGTTCAGCAAAGTTCCAGCTAGGAGAAAGATGGCCGAATTTACCCTCCTGACTAACCTGTAAAATGAATTGACGAGTCTTAAAACTGAATTTGCTCTGTGCAAGTCTGTGTTGTCACACTGTCTGAAAAACGCATTTTGAAGATGGGCGAACGCCCGAAACCGGTCGATGACCACAAAATGAAGCCAGGCTACCATGGAAAATGTCTCTGATGCTTTCCAGCTCTGCGGAACCAACCACCACAACAATGATTTTCTTTAATTTTGGTATACTATCTACACATATAAATACCTATCACTTTTATTTGAAATATTTTCTCGGGGGAATTATTAGGATTTTTTGGGTTCGGAGGAACAGAGCGCAATGCATTCCTCTAAAGTATCACTTCAGTGATTTTCCCACCTATACAGTAATCTATATATATACAAATTCAGCATCCGTATTTGTGGCCGCAGAACTCGAAAAGTAGTCGATGGATTGACTTGAAATTTTTACACAACGTTACATTTCTATATAAGAGTGTTTATATATACTTTTTATTCCGAAGTTCCCACGGAAACGGGAAATTCCGAGCATTTCGTGAGTTTGGCAGAAATAGACAGACGCAGACGCGTTGCGATCGTGGCGCGCTCTCTGCCGAAGATATTCAGCATAGAATACGTCAAGAAACGCAATCATGGGTTGGATTTCACAGAAGAAATATACAATGAAGCGCTAATCTTCATTGAGGATCTTTGTCTTGCAATGTGTGCCAAGCTGTTGGCACTATTGAGACTAACAGTACCGAATAATTCGATCAATGCAACATTCGAGAGATAACTGCTCAGAGAGCAATCATACATCAGAAATAACTTACAGCGTTTCGTCCAAGAAAATACACTGAAACTCCTTCAAGAACAAAAGATAGCATTTGATACCATCATACAAGCTGTGACCAACCAATCCGGTGGATTTACTTTTTGGTCGCTCCAGGTGGGACTGGAAAAACGTTCTTAATTTCCTTAATCCTGGCTAAAATCCGTTCAAATGGCCATATTGCGTTAGCACTTGCTTCTTCAGGTAATGCAGCTACGTTGATGGAAAGACGTAGAACAGCTCATTCAACTCTTGAAAACATTTTTTCAGTTAAAAACATTTTTTCTTTCTTTCCTTTCAGTTCACAGCAACGCAAAGTAGGGTTTTAAATCAATGATGTGTTTTCTTGCTGAATCTATGTTAACTATCATACTTCTATTTACTTCCCTAATAATTAAAATCAGACTGAGCCACAGCTAAACGTGGCCGGGTTTAGTTAGTGATACATATTGATAGCAATGAGAGAATTCCAAATTTGAAGAAAATCCATCCACCGGAAGTGCGACTTTACAGAGTAGGATTTTGTATTTTTTTGGAATTTTCTCGAAACTGTTACAACTATTTTGTTTAAACTTGGAATGCTTGTCTACAGGATCAAAACGTATATTTCACTTTTATTTGACATATTTTTCTGAAAAAATTGATTTTAGAGCGGTATTGGAGGTTTGTCAGTTAGTTTAAATTTAAATTTGTTCAAGCTTTCTTCGTTTTGACATAGAGCGTACCACACAATGCTGCTCAGATATGCAAGTAAAATCCCCACCACCATTTATGGCCACTCCCATCTGAACATTGTAAAGTTGCAATTTCAAAGAAAATTTCTTGATTAAATTATATTAATTAGAGTAAGACAAAATCGTGAGAGTGAGTGTTTCACACCAGATTTTTTCCCCTAGGAAATTGCCGAACCGCTTATGGATCTTAAACAAGGAATGGAAACCCTAAGAGTTAACAGGACATTCCGAGCAATACTAAGCACATTACTGTCTATAGGAATATTCCTCAACGGTTCCGAGGTAAACTCACGGTTCATATATTCTTTAAAGTAATATTTGAGGTTTCATATTCGATTTGTGTACCTACAATTTTTTTTTGTTTGTGTTCGCAGGTGAAAGGATTCCAGATTGAATACCTGTCCAAAGTTCCAGAAGTAAAAGATACTGTACATAAACACACTTTGCTGCATCATCTGTGTCACATGGTGATGGAGAAATTTCCTGATGCTACAGATCTGTATTCTGAGGTATGGATGCATTTTCGGCATGACTTTTTTCATTTCTCTTACTCTTAGCAAGAGCAAGTATTGTAATCGTGTCAAATTTTCGATATCGAATTATCCCCGGAAATACACGTTTTGAGGTCCACTGAGTCCAAAGAAGTGGTTTTTAGCAAATGGTGTATGTATGTGAACGCATAGCTCAAAAACAAAAAATCGCAGAAAGTTCAAAATTGTCATTTCGTGTGGGCATCACCATGGGATCTGACAGGAACTTACCTATCCAAAATTTGTCAACCGGAAGTACCACTTTACTTAATGGATTTTTCAGTTTTTTGCAATTTTCTCGAAAATGGCTCAAACAATTTTCTTTAAACTTAATATATCGACTTCATAAACAAAGAGCTACAACTTTTATTTGAATCAGTTCTGCGGAAAAGAGACTATATGGTTTTGTTGTCAAATATTCGTACAAGATTTATTCTTTAACAAATAAACTAAATTCAATTCAATTCAATCCTTTCGTAAAAATTCATTTAAGGTAGATTTTAGGAGAGGGGCGGGGTTATGTTATTCCCTAAAATGCTATTTTAGTATATTATACAATTCTATCATCTAAATAATAGTAATTAGAATTATATATGTTCAAAAACACTTGAGTTTCCGGGTTGTGACTGCGTCAGTAGTTTCCTAGAAACCGACGTTTCTTTTCCTAGGTACTAGGGCAAGGTGAAAAGGCCGGGCTTGAAAAAGAAAAAAATCCTCTTTACCAGGACAATACACCCACCCACAAAGGCGCTTTGGCAATAGGAAAATTGAGGGATTCGAAGTATGAATTGTTGGAACATCCTCCCTATTCGCCAGATTTGGCTCCCTCTGACATTCATCTGTTCCCAAAACTTAAGAAGTTTGTGGCTGCAAAACGTTTTAGGTCAAATGAAGAGGTGATAGCAGCGGTAAATGGATATTTAGAAGACTTTCTAGAATCGCACTTCAGGGACGGAATCCAGTTATTGGAGAAACGTTGGACAAAGTGTATTGAACTAAAGGGAGATTACATTGAGAAATAAATGCATTTTTAAAATGAAACAACTCATTTTCACTACTACGCCGAGAAGGTTTCACCTTGCCCACCTTAAAATACATTAAAATGCATTAAATCTAGATATTTATCCTCAGTTGACATTGAATCAAATTTTAGATATGCGATTTGCAGTTTTCTTCTCCGACGCGTCGATCATGATGTCAACATTTAGGAAGAATATTGTTTGTAGAAGACAGCCAAAAATTGCTTGGCAAATGATTATGCAAAAAAGTCATATTAGAGATATAACATGAGATACGAGGGGGAAATTTACTTTCTCTTAGAGCTGTAAGAAAAAGTATTGCGATCTTGACAAATTTTCGATTTCCAGTATTCATCGGAAATACATGTTTAGAGGTCCCATACGTCCGAACAAGTGGTTTTTAGAAATTGGCCTCAGTGGGTGTGGTGTGTGATATGTAGAGTCAGCACAACTCAAAAAGTAAAAATCTCGAAAACGGCTCCAACAATTTTCTTTAAACTTCGTATACTTCCTACACACATAAATACCTATCACTTTTATTTGACACTTTTCCCGAAAAAAATTGATTTTTGGAGGGTTCTGAGGGAACAGTTACGTTAGGCTTTCCTCTAAAGCAAAGGTTCCCAAAATTTTTTGTCTCGTAGACCACTTGCTATATTTTTCTCTTGTGGGTAGATCCCTTGCTTAACTTATCTTAAATTTTTGTAAATTCTTTAACTTTAAATATGTTTTCGACAGCTGTTGTGCTATTCACATTAGAAGACTTAAATTTTTATTGTAGTCAATACGATAAAATAAAAAATATTGCAATTGACTACTTTAGTAAAAGCGATTTCTGCTTAAGTAACCATTTAAAAGTTAAATTATTTTAATGAGATGTTTCTACGGCAATGGCCAGAGGAGTTTTTAAAGAAAAAAATTTCTTTGTTGCTCTACGTTTCGGGTACCATTGGTGTCCTTCTTCAGGAGCTCTTTAGGGTAGGAGAGGAGTGAACGTTGAGACCTTGAGAACGTTAAATTATTTTACTTAAAGTACCAGAACTATTCAAACACCATTTTGAATACCATGATTTATTATACTGACACTCTACAATAAAATTTCCTCAAGTTAACAAATGAATAATAGGAATATTTAAAAGAATATTTTTCAAATACCCAAAATTTATCATAAGAAATATAATCTGGTATCTGAGTATAAACCATGCATGGTATTAACCTGGTATCTGATAAAAACCAGTATCATATGAAATGCCTAGGCATTCTATAGAATGCCTGAATTTCAAACTTTGCCGGTAATATATATACATATATCACAGAGGCATTGATAAATTTCCAAATAAAAGAAAGTTAACCGGAAAAGCGATTTACAGAATAGGTTTTGAGGTTTTTGGAATTTTCTTTAAACTTGGAATGCTTGCTGTATAAATAAAAACGTAACACTCTATAAACGGACCACCATCAAACATTTTTCTGAAAAAAAAACTGATTTTCACGAAAATGTCAAGCATTGAAAATATTTTATAGTTTTTGGGCAACACATAGCAATATTTATTGGTGAATGGTCATTTTTTAATTTTTTTGTTATAATACCGGTTTGTATTCGAAATGGATTATTATACTCCGATAAAAAGATAATCTCCCAAAATCAAATAATAATTAATTCAAACACATATGAGTTATGACAATAATATTAAGGTAACTGGTTCGACTGTCTTCGTAAACATTCGGCACTCATTCGGGATTGAAATGTTCCATTCACCCCCACTATAAAATAAAAGTTTCGTTACGTTACATTCAGACTACCCTCCCATAAAACATTTTCAGTGTTAATAGATTTCGGAGGGATATTGGCTATTGGGTGGTCGGTCTGTTAGTTTAAACTGAAATTTGCCCAATCTATTTTTTTTTAACATAGAGCGCTCCACATTGTAGCCTGCTCAGGTATACAATTAAAATACCCACCACCATTTTTATGGCTAGCCGTTGCAATTCTCTTGATTAAATTGTATTCATTGGAATAAGAGAATTTTGGCGTGAGTGTTTCACATCGTATTTGTTAGTAAATGTTGACCACTTTTTTTGTTTAAATGCTGTTCTAGATTGGTGCT
The DNA here is from genome assembly GCA_011037195.1 of Triatoma infestans. Lineage (NCBI taxonomy): Eukaryota > Metazoa > Arthropoda > Insecta > Hemiptera > Reduviidae > Triatoma > Triatoma infestans. Next base: position 11,551 of record JAAEAF010000298.1, read on the forward strand.
GTAACGAGGGCATCAAAAGTTGACTTTGAAGAACTAGCTGGCAACATTGCTAAAATGGAACAAGAATGTAAAGCATCGTTTGATCATTTGAAGATCATTTCTAAGCATGATGGTGCTACAAATATGAAATTAAAGTGCGTCTTATTAAATCTTAAATCTTGTTAAGAAACTATATTTCATTTTTAATATAAATATAAGCTATGCTCCTTGATTTTTGTCTTCTTGTAGGATGTCTGACTTTCTGGCTGATTGCGCTGAACGTATCATCGTCTTGGATAAGGTACATCGTCGGGTGGTACATAGATTCCACAAATTTTGCCTTTGGTTAGGTATACCATTGCATCGGGTCAACGCCACAAAACCAAACGAACTGTGCCGTACAATTTCTGAATTTGCTCTGGAATATAGAACTACACGAGAGCGTGTATTACAACAGTTGGAAAAGAAAGCCAGCCATAGAGAGAGAAATAAAACCAGAGGCAAGATGATCACAGAGGTAAATTGTAACAAAAAGAGTTCCAAGATTTATTTTTTTTAATTACTTCAATGATAAAAAAACAAAAATTCTAAATATCTCTTTGTAAATTTGGTGAAGATGGGCAAGTTTCGCAGCCAGGATGATAGTAAGGATGCAGAACTGAAACAGTTGTTGGGAAATACTACTCCCGAAAAAGAAACCACCTCAATTCATGGTACTTTGCCTTGGAGAAGAACTAAAAAAGATTCTTCAGGTATTTTTCTTCATAATTTAGTTATCTGTTATTGTCTTCTCTTATTGCTGTACGATGAAGTATTGAGATCCTTTTAAATCGAAATTTTCAAGAAGAAAATACGCATTTGAGGTCCTCTGAATGTGCAAAAAACAAAATGGCTTAAAATTTCGCTTTTAACTTGATACTATATCCAACTATTACGTCCAATTACCAGCTGCATCCAATTACTATTACAGTAAATCATATTTGAAACTTTTTTGAAAACATTGATTTTAGGGTTGGGGGAGGGCTGCGTTAGGTTTCTCTCAGAAGAGCCATTTCAAGTCCGGTTCCATCAACTATTAAAATTAAGCGTCATTAGACATTTGGTAATTTTCCAACTCTATTAACCAAAATCGTTTGCGTGATTCATACCAGATTTTTGTAAACAAATTTTCTGTCTTTTAGGAACTCGCCTTATAAGTAACAAACAATCTAGTTTTGAAAGAATCGAGTGGAATAACCGTTGAAAAAGACCAAAATAGAAAACAATCAGAAAAATGATTGGGCATTTGGGCTTCTAGGAAAGTGTTGCTTCTGAATGGTTCTACAGTCACAAACAATACTACCCTGGAAGGGAAATATGGGAAGGTAGTCCTCCCCCTATTCTAGAGCACAGTACCAGCTCTTGCTGTCAAGCGGGGGCAAAAACTTGCAAAACATACCTTATGTAGATTGTTAATTTCCAAAATACTTGATCATTGTTTATGATGTATATATGTGATGGATGTTAAATATACATTTGGAACATTTGTTCCGTAAAATAAGAAAAAAAAATTCTTGGTAATTTTATCCTTTATATGTAGTAGTAGCTTTTTGTGATAAATACTACATTTTTGAACATCCAGAAATTGAATTTATTTGAGGTAGGAATTTAAAAAAAGAAAAGATATAAAAAAAATCATTTACATGAAAATTAATAATAATAGGATGCAGAAAACAAACCAAAGTGGAAGTTATAACCTCATTACCCTATGGAGAAGGTAAAACTTCTCTTTTGGTGTCATGCGCATGTGACTGGTTGTTTTTGTGGTCCGACTATAGTTTAGTAATGATTTCATGAAAAATAAGAAAGAAGGCAAACCTTTCTGAAATGAACGATCCTTTCCGCTCGGCTTGTGTGGGTCCATTCTCGGAAATTGAAGGACAGTATTCATCAAATAGCAACAATTTCAAGTAGCGAACTATCTACAGTACTAACTCCCTAAGAGGAAGTGGCGGAGAACTTCGTACCTTTTCAGGAATCCTAGCCATCAATAGAACAACATTTACATAAACCTCCCCACAAAATCGGGCAGAGTAATTAATGTGTATCAGCTAATTGTTTTAGCTTTTACACTCAGGCTAACTCTATACTTTGTATCTATCCTATCCTTGAATCCCAGCGATTCCAAACATTTTTTCTATACATTTCTATTTTTTCAGGGCGTACTGTTTTAGGCCCGGTAGAAAGTCCAAATGGTCATCTGACCGATGCTGATGATGAAATCATAGAATCATTGGTTAAAACGGCCACCAAGTCTCCAGTGTCACGAACCACGCCAAGAGAACGTAAAAGAACGAGAAATGCTGATAGAAAATCACGTGAGTATAATCAAGTAAACTTTATTTTTTAAGTTAATTACTTAATTGAAGAATTACAAAAAATAGTTTTTCCCATGAAGGGAACGCGATTTATTTATTTAGTTTTTCCTTTCTAAACAAACATGTAATGCTATTTAATACAGTTTCAGTACATTTTACTTATTTATTAAATTAAATTTTATATAAAAATATTGTAACCTAATACATAAGTATTTTTGTTTTAAAAACGAAGTGTCGATTAGTTTGTTTTGGGAAGTATGAATACGATAATTGTCTTGACACAAAATCAACAGTGTATATTATGATGGCAGTGGTAAAGCGATCTAGGACCCGGGACAATATTCACAATGCGGTTACAGTTTCTGGCGAATCTACATAATTGTCTTTCAAGAAGAATCCTCTACTACAACTACTGTTGCTGGCAAAAAATAACTTCCATTCACAATTATACCTGATTAAAACTACTCCACAATCTGTAGTGTACAACTCTAGCCGTACGTAAAGCAGTTGACATTTATTTGTGTTTCACCAGGTATATCTAGTTTTTATTGAGTGAACCTCTATGCTGGACGTTATTGTGGTGCTGGCATTTTGTTCTTACTAACTTATCAGCTGGTTTATTTATTTATTTTTTGTTTGGTTTTGTGAACTGTAGAGCTTACAGCGTTTTTTTTTGTTTAATTACTTGTATGAAAAGGGAGACATCATACATGGTAGTCATTGTTTATTTAGTAGAAAGTGAACTTTCGTTTTTTTTAACCAGTTTGATTTACTTTGTAACGAAAGGATTTTTTTTCACCACGACGAATTTTAACAACTTTTATTGATCTTAAGGGATTTTGTCTGTCTTAGCATGCTTATTTTGTTGCTTCTGACCGGTTTCGGATTCTCATCCTCCGTCGGAGCAAGGCTATGAAGTCCGTTTAGAGAATTGTCTTATTTGTTCAGGTTCATAGAAGAAATTTTTTTCCCAAGGTATTTATCAAGGCATTCTCAAGCTGGGACAAATAAAATGAAACTTGGTTATCTGAAAAGAAAACCTTTAATGTTTTCCAGCGATTAATGTTTTCCAACGCTTCTCTTACTGCTGGTAAAGAGGAAGTCTTTCGAAATCCGGTTTTCGCTGGTAATTATTCAAGACTACTTTTTTTTTCTATTTTTCGAAAACGCTACGCGATGTTTTTCTTTCAACTTTTTATAATACATACATCTAGATCTATGACTTTTCTTTGCGAGAGGTTTCCATGAAAAATTCATTATAGCGGGATTCTGGGTGAGGACTGTCATTAGACATTCTTCTAAAATGCCAGTTCGGTAAACTGCACCGATATCTTATTGCAAATGAGATTAAATAAGAAATTTTAGATTTTTTTTTTTAAATTTTTAATAAGCATTGTATTGCCAGAATTCCGAGATTGTAGAAAATTGACCGGAAGTACGGCTTCAAATGAAATATTTTCTGCAGATGGTGGTTGCATTTTACACTTCCTGGGGCATCTTAAATGATTTCCGGTTCCATTTTTTTTTTTCAGCGAATTAGTAGATGCCTTACTAACTGCAGTTTACTGTAATTATTGCTTGAGTAAGACCATATAACTTTCCGCACAATTCATTTTTATCAAGATTACAAATTTTGCAGATGAATTAAAATTTAATGAGGCATTCTTACTATTTTTTTATGTTTTTTTTTTAATTTAAGTTACTAACATTTTTGAATATGTGGATGGGTCCGCAATGCTGGATAACATCTGGTATTTTATCCGTCGTAGTGTGCATATTCATTTTGTTCCTAACCGGTTTCCGATTTTCATCCATCGTCAGAGCTAATTCACCTAGTTCGTGTAGAGAGTTCACTTCAACGTAATGTTTCTGTTACACTCACTCATACATGTTGGCTGGTTGGTTTGTTGGCAACCAACAAACCTACAAGTGTAAGTATAGCATAAACATTACGTTGAAGTGAACTCACTATCCGAACTTGGTGAATTTGCTCTGACGATGGATGAAAATCCGAAACCGGTCAGGAACAAAATGAATGTGCACACTACGACGGATAAAATACCAGATATTACTAACATTTGTTTTATTTATTATGATTACCCTCTCGAGATAAATCGTCTTAGTTGAATTGAAGACGGCTTCTCCATATTTTAATTAACAATGGTACCAAATTATTAAGCAATTTATTATTTTTCTATATTATTTATTTTTGGTTTTGTAACTGGATAACAAAATGCATGAATTGCATTCGTTTATAATGTTTGTTTCTAAGCATGAAGTTTGATTTTTTTTATCTTATTTTTTGTCCAAATTTGTAGACAAGTTTATCGATCGTCATAACAGTTTTCCAATTAGCATGCATTGTAATTTCTTGATGTTGTGATTTTTATAAGGCCAGAAGACCACATATTATAAATTTCCTTTATTTTATTAAAATTGTATCCGGCCAATTGGGATTTCTTAACAAAATTATTTTTAAATGTTTTTTTAAATGAATTCATTTTTTACGAATTATAAGTTACTTCAATTTCAAGATGAGATTGCCGTCGTAAATTGATACTGCTTTCCTTATCACTTGAGTATTTTATATAGCACACTACACGAAAATAAAGTAAAGTGTATCCCCAACATCATTGCTTAGCTAGACGATCTGTCGTGACGGCTGCTACTTTGCGAATGTAGTGATTATATGTGTGATAGTGAGTTAGTGTTTGCCTTCAAATACAGTTGATACCCACATGGTTCCATCTTCAATCATCTATACAGGTCTGTATGTGAAAGTGTTGAACATATCACACCATCAGTATTGCTCGAGTATATAGGCGGAAATTATCCACAAAGTTGTCCAGATCTCTGGAAGAAGTGGTTAGTCCTTTACTTTGACAGGATTATATATTTTTAATGAAAACAAAATGTGTAAAACATTTGAAATAATCAGAGACATTTTCCGTGGTAGCCTGCTTCATTTTGTGGTCATCGACCGATTTCGGGCGTTCGCCCATCTTCAGGATGCGTTTTTCAGACAGTGTGACAACACAGACTTGCACAGAGCAAATTCAGTTTACACAAGTCGGGATTTTTATCCTTATCATACACCACAGAGATTATAGTTGTTACATTTCCACACAAACTTAGTAAACTTGACGCTGATGATGAGAGTCTGAAGAAGCAAAACTATTGTGATGGCTAGGATATAGAGATTTGTGCAGGATTTCTGTTCTAAACAGTGGCAATTGTCACATAAAATATATATATTACTATATGGTTTTAATACAAACGGAAGGAGACAATGGACAGTTTTCTGTAAAAAGGAAATGAGCTAATTTCAAAAACCTAGCAAAGACTGCTGCCTATAAAAACATAATATAACTTTAAAAGAACTTACTCTTGAAATAAGGTAAATAACACATACTAACTACTTGAAAAACAAACAGATGGAAACATATTTGCAGGTGAGAGGAGTAGACATTTTATATCGATTTTCAAAAAAAAACTCGCTTTAGTTCAATGTTTGCTTGTAATCGCTTTATAATCGATTATATTTTTAATTAACGCATGGACGTATAACTACACAACAAAATTACATACTAATCATTTTTTGGGGGGCTTGTGAAGATTTTATGAAATCCAATCAATGACTGGTTTTTATATAAGTATATTTTGTTTTTAACTAGAATGCTTACTCGTGTTTACTATTTTCCCTACCTTTGGTTTATTAATATGTGAAAAATTATTGCTATGCCAAATATTTGCCCCTTATTTAATTATTAGTAGGAGATAAGAACTGTTGCAATTTTATCCTCTAGTTTTAATAATATTAGTTTTTTACTTATTACATGCAAAAATAATGTGACAATTATTATTCCTTCCAAAAAATCAATGAATAAGTTCTACTATAACCACACAGTGTTGCTAACTTCAATTAAGTAGTAATAAATTTTAAGGTTTGAATAAAATTGCTAGAATATAATTAATAATAGTTTAATATAAATATTTGTTTTTAATCTTTGTCAAAGAATTTTTGTTTTTTTTTTTCATTTATTTGTAATTTACATCTGCATATAAATACAATAGTAAATGTGGGAAAGATACAAATCACCTGAGTCCCTTGTGTGGAGAATTCACCCAGCGGTGAGACTTCATAAAAAAAAAACACATGGCTTTACTTAGTTATTCATTAGAGAGTATCGGCGTTTCAATCGTCTGGACGGATTATCTGGAAGGGTAGAGGAACTTAGCTGGCGTGCTAAAAGATTAGGGTGAGCAGAGAGGGACAGATGGAACTGTTTGTATTTGGTTTTAGCAACTTCGGTTATGTAAGGAATATTGAGGTCATGATGTAGTGTGAGATTTGATACATAGAAGGGGAAAGAAATATTTTATTTTATTTTTTTTCATAATTATTTCTTAAAGAAATAATGCACACACTCACACGCACATATTAATTAAATCATTTCTAAATTTTCCAGTTAGACGAACCTTGAGGAATGGCCTATCAGATGAAGAACGTAAACACTTGGCCGCCTATATTAAAGGATACTGATTCATAATCATCCAATTTCCTCCAATGATCTTTGTGTCATTTTTTTTTTTTTTTTATTCAAGTTTGAGGAGAAAAAAAGAGTTTGTTATTTTATTTTACCCTTTTGTATAACATTATCAAAATTACGACAAACAAAACAAAAAAAGAAAGTGTAGAAAGTTCCTATTTTCTTTCGATTTTTTTCTTCAATTCGTGATGCAACTAAAAAATTTAATATCGCCTCCCCTTAACGAAAAAGAATCATATTTAAAAATGGCTCCACTTTTTTCATTATAAAAAAAAAACTTTGTATTTCATTGAAAACAAAAGAAAAGCATTCCTTGTAATTTTTACCAATATCTTTTCTTATTTTTAATTTTATAGATAAACAGATCAAGATATGAGATATAATCAAATCCACACCTAATTGTTTTTACGCATTATTGAGACATGAAGTAATTATGTTCATTTTTTTGATAATATAATATATAAAGAACAACATAATTGTTTGTTATACATGTGTATATAATTGATTGAAACATATAGAATCATTTTTTTTTTTTCACTTTTATTTTATAAAAAACAAATTGTGTGAGTAAAAGTAAAAATTATTATAGTAAAAATAAATTTTGATTGTATGCAATTCCGCCGCGATAAAAAATTTTAATAAGGGAGCATTTTTTAATATTATTATTATTATTATTGTAATTTTACTTTGTTAATTTCAATATTTAATAAATATGGTGATATAAAAAACAAGGTGTGCATACTAGTCGAGCGATTGTTTTCATTTCTTTCTTTTTTAGTCTTTAATTTGTAATTTTACATCACGAAAATGTTTATTTGTATTATATTATTATTACTTTTTTCTTTTCAATTAAAATTGTAATTATTGTGGACCTACTTTTCTTTTCTTTTTTGTATAAAGTAATAAATTTTAGGGAAAAAAAGCGATAAATCATTTATTTTATTATTATTATTAATTATTATTATTACTATTATTTTGTTAGTCTTTCAAAATATAGTTCTGTTCAGTTTAAAAATAATCTTAGTTGTTTTTTTAAATTAACCTTAAACTATTTCCTTCACCAGCTTACAACCTACAGCCTGATATGAACATATTTTTACTTTCTCTAACTGCTACTAAAAGCAAGTATTGTGATTGTGTAAAATTTTCGATATCGAGTTTTCACCGGAAATATAAATTTTGAGGTCCCCAGAGTCAGAAAGAGATGGTTTTTAGGAATGGTCTTGGACAGCATATCGAAACAAGGAAAGAAACTCGCATAAAAATCAAACTTGACATTCCATCTGGGTATCAGTGTGGGATTCTACAGGAATTTATCCGACAATATTCCTCAATCAGAACAACCTCGTTACTGAATAGAATTTTTTAGTTTTTTACGGTTACTCAAAAACGGATTCTTTTTTAAACTTTTAACAGCTATACATAAAAGGAGCTACAACTTTTATTTTCAACATTTCTAGAAGAAAAGCCACTTTTATGGGGCTTTTTTGGTGGAGGGACGGGGTTATATTTTCCTCTGAAGTGCTATCATAGTTGATTATACATGTCTACCATCTAAATAGTATTAGACTCCTTAAACTCCTTAGGAGGGGAGGGTTCACTTACAAGAAAATCAGGGATGGCACAGTAAGCCTATGTTGGCTGCGGTGCCGGGGTCTAGCCCACCCGAATATGAAAATCTAATTAGGAATAAATAAATTGTCAAAATTCCTAGTTTGAAAAAAACGATAAAGCGCGTGTGTTTTTATTGAAATTTATACAGTTATCTGCGATTTTCATCATAAAAACTTCATTCAATTTATTTATTTATTTTTTTTTCAGCGCATCGACAAATTTGTTATTATTATTATTAACATCTACGGGTGGGCTATACCCTCACGCAGCCAACAAAGGCGTATTGTGCCATACCCGATAATTTCTAGTAAGTAAACCCTTCCCTCCTGATAGTTTAAGGGCTTTCACCACTAGATCATTTTGCGTTACTATCTCCTCAGGTCGCAACATCCAAAAGGTTTCATACCGCAATTTAGTTATTGCAACGCAAGCGAAAAGCAGGTGGGGGGCCGTCTCCTCCTCCTCCTGCCATAGTCTGCACAAAGGTTCCGCGCTTATTAGCCCCACCTTGTGCAGATGCTTCCTGGACCTACCATGACCCATAAATAGCCCCGTCACCAGAGTAACGGGGCTATTTAAGAGTAACGGTTAAATTTGTAACACTAAATTTGAGTATGGAGACATTATTTTTGATCGAAACTTTTTTTCGCGAAAGTTCATTTAAAGGAGTTTTGGGTGGTCCTTATGTTTTCCTCATAAAAATGATTTTATTACCATGGTTTCCAAATCGTCAAGCCTTAAAACTATTAGTTGTTTAAACAGCAATAGCCAGAGAAGTCTTTTTAAAGGAAAAGAATTCCTTTAGTGCTCTACGTTTTGGGTACAATTAATGCCCTTCTTCAGGAGCTCTGCAAAATTTATTTGAGAGAAGATATATTATTACAAAGTATTGTAAAGAAGAAAAATTACATAGATTTACACAAATAAAAAAAAAATAAAAAAATTTAAATTAAAGACATATTAACTGAACAGATTGAACAGTTTTTTTTTTTGACGTGGAATACATCTTTCACTTCGATATGTGGGGTACCACTTTAGCAGCGAAAGCGTTACCTACAAAAAAAAAGCCTTACCCAGGCTTGTGCAGGTGGCCGGTGGTTAGTGAGGGCAGAGGGGTTTACTGAACCTATAAAGAGAGGTGCTTTCGGATTAGAACTGCGATAATAATGTTTAGAGCAAACCTTATTATCAAATAATTTGAAAATTTATGAAAATATGGAATAAGCATGCTCTCAGCAGAGCAGAAATTAAAAAAAAATTGGTGTGATACACTCCCAGTTTTCTCTTACTCCAGTTTTCGAAATCGGATTGACAAATTTTATAGTTAGTTCACCAAATTTTATGAAATTCGTCGGTGTTATTAACTGTTCAGAATAAATGCACTTCCGGTTCGCTAATTTTCTTGAAACACGGAATTTTGGAAATCTATTTATTTATAATTAATTTTGCTTAGATGGTAGAATTATATAATCAACTATGACAGCACTTTAGAGAAAACATTACCCCCACCTCCAGAAGTGCCCTTAAATGATTTTCCAGACAAATGTTTTAATTAAAATTTGTAGATCTTAGTATGTATAGGTTTGAAAATAATCGTTGGAGCCATTTTTGAGAAAAATCGCAAAAAAGTAAAAAAAAAAATCCAGTAAAGTGGTACTTCCGGTTCAGGAATTTTGGCAGACAACGTATTATCGGATCCCATGGTGATCTCTAAACGGAATATCAAGTTTGAACTTTCTACGATTTTTCGTTTTTGAGCTAAGCTATTCATTCACTTACATACAACACACACACACACACAAACCATTTTGTAAAAAACACTTTTTTGGATTCAGGGGAGCTCGTGACGTGTATTCCGGTGAAAACTCGACACGATTACAATACTTCCTCTTACTAAGAGCAACAAAAAGTAAAGATAAAGCGGCAGCGGAGAACCACAGCCGTCTCCGCATTATTGTTTGATCTTGACATAAAATTCCATTTGCATCGACGTATTCGACGCCTTTAACGTTTATGGGTGTGGTTTTCCGCTGCATGCTTCATTTTTTCTAAATCTTATTTTCAATCTGTTCAGTTTATATATCTTTATTTATAATTTTTTGTTTCTTTTATTTGTCCAAATCTATGTACTTTTTCTTCTTTACATTACTTTGTAATATCAGAGATATTTTCCGTGATAGCTTCTTCTTTTTGTGGTCATTGTCCGGTTTTGGGCGTTCGACCATCATAAGGATGCTCAAACAGTGTGATAACATAGATTTGCACAGAGCAAATTTAGTTGATGCAAGGGCCTAAGTAGGTTAAGAGGGGTGTTGGTACCTGAGGGGGAAAAACACATGTTTCGGTCTTTAAAGAGGCATATTGTACCCTTTGAAAATGGAAACATCTAACAAGTGGGGATATGTAACTTAAACTACGTTTTCTGGAGGAGATTTACTTAATAATTAATTACCCATACTATCTTACTATTATATTTATTTATTTATAACAGCGCGAAATAACACTGTGCCAGCCGTGGGCTACTGGGAATTAGTTACTGACGAGAAATGATTAAATACGAGCTGAATGATCGTAAGATAGTATAGATAAATAAATATATTGTTGAACAATTAATGTATATAAGCAGGTTGTGTGATAACACAAACACATTTTGCATTTCTCCTTTCATAATTCACACACTCCATCCACGCACGCATGTATAAATATGGGTTCTTTACATGGTAAATATAACAAGTCTAAACGAGCTTAAGTACAGACTTTTATAAATATATCATTGAAAAATTATGTAAGTGTCTAATCCAACCTTAATGTAACGTACAGTCCACATTAACATTTTATTTTCTCGACTTGCATACATTATTATGATTTCAAATGAAATTACGTTTTTAAATAATGTTATATTCAATGGAAGTGAAAGTATAAATTTGGAATAAGAAATTTACGCAATAATAGAAATGGAATATCGTGTATTAGATTCAGTCAGCTTTGATAAAAATAATATTGAAGAAGAAAAACAGCAAAGAAAGTACAAGACGTGATAAAAACTGTGGCATTCTAGTATTTTCAGCCAACCTTGAAGATCATTTCAAAGATCTCGCTAAACTTTTTCAAGACTAAAAGAACACCATATATCAGTAAATGTTAGCAAAAGCTGTTTTGCACAAAACAGAGTTGACTTTCTGGGATTTTCCATAGGTAAGAATATCATCCCTACCATCAAAGAAAAGAGGCTATATTAGGATGTACGTTCACTGAACTGAAAAGGTTTCTAGGAATGATAAACTTCTAACCCAGATTTTATTCTTGACTGGCTCCTCTGCAAGCAACTTTACATCTAAGCGCTGTCTTCAAAAAGAAAAACAACCCCCGCTCACCTGGACTCCAGAAATGGAAAAAGCATTCATTGAATGTAAGAAGATTCTGCACACAGAAATTATTCTAACATTTCCACCACCTTCATCCAAAATATCTATTATGACTGACGCATTCTTTTCCCGCAAACTAACGCAAGTAGAAAAAAACTATTCGACCTGTGACAGAGACTAACCATTCCTGCAACTATTGCAAAATTTTCATACCTGCTTGAAGGGAGAAACTTCACAATATTTACGGACTATCGACCTCTTACTTACGTCTTTACAAAACCTAATGAAAAACTTTCACCTAGACAGCTCCGACAACTAACTTACATCAGCAAATTTACGACGTACAGGCCGAAGATAATCCTCCTGCAGACGCATTATCCGGATAGAAACAATAATCAAGCGAACAATATCGCCGGTAGATACATCGCTAGCCCAGAAAGAAGACGACGACCTTAGAAACCCGCAAAACAAGCCTCAATCTCAAAAAACTGCGACTTGAAGATTCCGAACTTTACTGTGACATCCACCGGAGGTAGCAGACCATATGTTCCTACCAATCATAGACCTTTGATTTTGGACCACTTCCACAATATTTCTCAATCTGGTGATCCTTCCCGTAATCCTGGAGGAACTTCCCGTATTATCGCAGAACGATTCGTATGGTCTGGAATGCAACGGAACATAAAATTGTGGGTTCGTAATGTCAATAATGTCAATCATCAAAAATTAACAGACACGAGAAGACACCATTTACTCTTTTTTGAAACCTGATGAGCGCTTTTCACACATCCATCTTGACATAGTACGCCCTCTTCCATTGCCGTAAGGACTCACCTCCTACTTAGTAACGTGCTTGGATCGTCGAAGCTACCTACAGAACCTATCGCCACAACAATTTTTCCATTTTTCAACAATTTTATTGTTCGATTAGGTACCGCTTCGATCATAGTAACTAATCGGGAATTTCATCCCGTCAGTATTCCATCAATTAGCTTCGTTACTGGGAATGCAACCAGCTACCACCCACAATGCAATGGCCATATAAAGCGGCAGCGCTGCACAATCAATCCCCTCTCATGTGCCAGTTGGGTAGGAAGAGCTAGTACGAGGGAGCTAATACCCTTATGCTATTAGGACTCCTGTGCGTTTTCAAACATAACATCAACGCCACTGTTGTGAAAATTTTGGGAGGTCAGAATGTTAGTTTTAAATTTCAATTGCGCAAGCTTTCTTGCTTTTGACATGGAGCGCTTCACATAAGGCCCCCTCGGGTGTGCAAGTACAAGCTCTACCATCATTTTTATGGCTAGTCCATCTAAAAATTATTATAAGCTGTTTCAAAGATAATTTCTTGATTAAAATAATTTCTCATTAGAGTAAGAGAAAGTAGTTAGGGAATTTCACACCAGATTATTACTTTCTCTTACTCCTAGTAAGAGGAAGAATTGTAATCGTGTCAAATTTTCGATATCGAGTTTTCACCGGAAATATCCGTTTGAGGTCTCCCCAAAGTTTTGGTCTAAAAACCAGATTTAGCAAATGGCATTTATGTGTGTGTGTGTATGTAAACAGCATACCTCAAAAAAGAAAAATCACAATGAGTTCAAACTCGATATACTGTCTGGGTATCAACATGGCATCCGACAGTACATTATCTATCAAAGTTCTTCAACTAGTTTCATTCATTACATTGATATGGCTTCTCGCCTTATGAGTTCGCATATGCTATTTTAAATTTCCGCTTGTTGTACAACTATAATGGAATTCATTACATTGATTTGGCTTCTCGCGTGAATGAGTTCACATATGATGTTTTAAATTTCCACTTGTAGTACTACTATAATCGAATTCATTACATTGATATGGGTACTCGCCTAAATGAGTTCGCATATGATATTTCAAATTTCCGATTGTTGTACACTTATAATCGATTTCATTACATTGCTATGTCTTCACGCCTGAATGAGTTAGCATATGATATTTTTAATTTCCGCTTGTTGTACAAGTATAAACGAATTCATTACATTGCTATGGCTTCTCGCATGAATGAGTTCGCATATGACATTTAAATTTCCGCTTGTTGTACAACTATAATCAAATTCATTACATTGATATGGCTTCTTGCGTGAATGAGTTCGCATATGATATTTTAAATTTCCGCTGGTTGTACAGCTATAATGGCAAATATTTCAGCAGAGAATATCGAATTAACTTCAGGTAACTAAATAATTCAGCCTGATCCCTTTTATAATCATAAACAGTGCGTGCATCCAGCTCCATTTTGCATCTTCGAATCCACCTGTATATATTAAGTGAGATTCAGGCCACTTTTATGTTGTGAATTTCAAGAAATATTTGTCTTGTGGTGCACCAAAGAAATGAATATTTAATTTTTGATTTAAAATCTATTTAAAATGGTGACATATAATCTATTGAAGATGGTGGCAATATAAGATTCTTCTGTATTATACCAAAGAACGCCAATTAAAAATAAACATTACCTAATTGTTTCCAACAATCCACAACATTATTTGCATTAGACGTAACATTGAGTCTTTTCTAACAATATGATTCAATGCTTTTCCTAGAATAACTCGACAATGCGATAGAAGACATAGCATTTGAACACATGCGCATTACACTTTAAGCAGGTGATATGCGCAATGAAATTTGAGCAATTAAGAATTAAAAATTACGATTAAGAATCATTGCTCCAAGTTCCGCTGAAGCTGAACGAGGGTTTTCTGTAATGAACACAATTTGTTCGGACAAAAGAAATCGTCTCGAATTGAAATGTGGGTGTGAATGTGGGGAAATCTTCTAGTATAAATTAGATAGGACCAGTGGATCGTTGGACTGCAGCGACTCACCTCGAATATGGCTAAGAAAACACAACTAGCTGATTAGCTAGAATCAAAAAGCATCATCCACCTGAAGAGAGATATGAAAGATAGAATGTCAATATGGAAATATCTTACCAAATGAATAAGTTTTTTTAATTATAAAAATGGTTTAATTCATCCCATAAGTCGGAGATTAGAACGTACCTCGCAATGCTGCTGCAATTTTCTGAGAAGTCGCAAAAAAATTTTAGGTGCGAATGACGGTCACGAAACCAAAAAGTGATTTGCTTCCATTCTCAGAGAGAAGAAAAATAAACAGAATAGTTCTTTAATATCACCTTTCAGATCAATCGTTTCCTCCTCTGGAGTGATAAAACTGAAAAATACTACTTCCTTTTCAGTGGCCTCCAGATCTCGCACTGTTACCACAAGAGTTAGACAATTCTCAACAACTAAACCAGTGAATTTCAATTCAAAGTATGAAATAATAACTGTTTCAGACCCTAAATAAATATCTCAGGTGGTTTGATAATATCAATTCTTATGTTAGCCATCTCATTGAAAAACAGGACAGGTGCATGTAAAAATAGAGGATGTACATTATACTGGACCCAAATGGTTTGAGGGAGTATTTTTACTCTCATAGGCTGAAACTTCCCTATGTTTCTAGAGACGGATGTTCTGTCGCAGAACCTCATTCAAGTCCAACCAGCGCGTCCTCGTCGCGGCTCTGGAAACTTATGCGCTCCACTTTTGTGGAAGCGTGGATGGCCAAGCTGGTGGGCGAACGCAGAGGGTAGCCTTCGGGCTATTTGGGAACCTAGCACTCCCACGTACCTCAACTACAATTTCAGACTAACAAGTGCAGTAGTTCCCTCGTTAGGTGTGTGAGTTGGTGGAAACGTTGCTGCCCTATCCTTGGGTCGCCATAATTTATGTGTGGCCTGAATCTCTTGCAGCGAATTCCTTCGCTGCGGAGCCTCTGTGGGGGTTCATGCTGCATCACTTACACCTAAACGCCTTAACATCGTACACTTACACTATTACACTCCTACACACGCCAGTGGCACGTGCTGATGCCACCCACATGTTTGCCGTGTGTGGATACCTGTGTCGTGGGGAAAGGAAGTCCTGGTGGTTGAGGGCGCAGGTTCACGCTAGAGGCAAGTTACCTCAGCGGGCCTGGCAGTCCAACACACCACTTTGGTTCCGGACTCCGCTAAACAGGCGGCCAGAGCCTAACCCAGCTCTGGTCAATCGGCTAGCATAACGAACGCATGGGTGAGCTCCCGGGTATTGTGGGCCTTGGCTCACAATCCCTGAGCGCTATATCTCTAGGGTAGCTCTGGCGCTTCTTCAAAGCGTCCCAAATTGTGAGGCTCCGTAGAAGATGGAGAGCTCTGGAGATGATTTTTTAATTTTATTCAATATATGTTTTTAATTTTAAATTCGTCAGCCGGGGGCCCCTTAGAGGAGGGGGCCACCGGTGGTGGGGGTAATTCCTCTGTACATTCAGAGTCAGGTGACCAGGGCCTGGATCCACTAATGGGTGGGAATCTGGAAAAATATCCAGAGGCAGGGAAGACTTGCTTCTGGAGGAGAACGTTTCAGGAGGAGCCGCGGAGGACTTGTCCTCCTGCGGCGATTTCTGAAACGTGGTCAAAGGAAAAGGAGAGATATGTAAGGCAGGTATTTTTATTATTATTTATTTATTTATATTTATTTATTTGTTTATTTATTCATTTTTATTATTATTTATTTATTTATATTTATTTATTTGTTTTATTATTATTTATTTATTTATTTTTATTCCTGCCTGCTATCAAGTTTGTCAGAAGTTCCATTTCTTACATTAGTTGACTTATTGCTATGATTGACAGGGTAAAAATGGTTCAGGTTAACTTGCAGCATAGCAAAGATGCCACGGTTAATTTGTAACTAGGATTAGAAGACAAGTTATTGACATTACTCTTGCTTCTAGGAATATTAGTAAACTGATTAGAGATTGGAGGGTAAGTTCGGAAGCTTCTATTTCTGATCACAGGATTATTTGGTTTAGTCTGGGGATTGATCCAATCACCATGGCTACCTATAGGAACCCCAGAAGAGCGGATTGGAATTCTTATTCTAGACTTCTAGGAGATAGAATGATTTTCCAGTCAAGTGCTCTTGGTGATATTACTGAATTGGAAAGAGAGGCTGGTATTCTACATGAACACATTAAGTCTTCATTCGAAGAGACCTGTCCTCCCAAGTTGGTTAGTGGTAGTAGGAACCCCTGGTGGTCATCTTCGTTAGAAAAGCTAAGAAGACAAGTTAGGGGCTCTTACAGGAAGGCTGTCCTAACCGATTCTTCGGAATCATGGGATAGTTACAATAGTCTTAAAAAAGCATATAAATATGCTTTAAGGAAAGCTAAGAGAAACTCTTGGAGTTCGTTTTGCGAGGGTCTAAATTCGACTCAAGAGTCATCTAGGCTGATACGGATTCTTGGTAAGGATAAGGATTGTCAGTTGGGTACTTTAAGATATCCTGACGGTTCCTTTACGGAGGAGAAATGGAGACATTACAGCTCTTGCTTAATACTCATTTCCCGGATAACATAAACATTAAAGGTACTGCTTCGCCTGCCGTTGGTGGAAGGAAGCTAGAACCTAGTGGCCTGGCCACCGTGGACGAGGTAGTTACTATGGATAGAGTGGTTTGGACAGTGCAAAGTTTCTCACCATTTACGTCCCCTGGTCCTGATGGAGTTTCTCCCTGTCAGTTACAAAATGGTGGAGATTTACTGAAGAAGGTGTTGATAAGGATTTTTAAAGGTTGTTTATGCTTGGTTATGTGCCAACATTTTGGAGGAAAGTTAGGGTGGTCTTTATTCCTAAACCAGGAAGAAGTGACTACTCTGACCCTAAGGCATTTAGACCTATAAGTCTTATGTCTTTCCTTCTAAAAACTTTGGAAAGGTTGGTGAATAGGTATATTACTGATGGTGCTTTGAAGGATCATCCACTCCATCCAAACCAACATTCTTATACAGTAGGAAAATCGACAGAGACTGCTTTGCATTGTCTGGTCGGTAGGATAGAACCTGCTCTAGAGACAACGGAATATGCTTTAGGGTGCTTCTTTGACGTTGAAGGGGCATTTGACAGAGTATCGTTTGATGCTCTTGAAGATTCCCTAGGTCGAAAAGGTATACAACCAGTTTTAATTAACTGGATAGGTATTTATTTAAGGAGTAGAGTTATACAGGCTTCTATAGGTATGCGCACTGTGGTTGTGGGAGCGGGGGAGGGTGTCCTCAAGGTGGTTGTCTCTCACCAAAGCTATGGAGTGCTGTCATGGATGAACTGTTAACCAGGATGAATTCATCGGGATTCTATGTACAGGCATATGCCGATGATGGTGTTATTTTATTGATGGGGCGATGTCTGACTACTATCTCAGACTTAATGCAAAGTGCCCTCAACATGGTATATGATTGGACTCAGGATAAGGGTCTTTCAATTAATCCCAGTAAGACCCAGGTGATTTTATTTACTAATAGGAAGAAGATCGTAGGATTAAAACCTCCTAAGTTATTAGGAACTTCTGTTCAGATTTGCAAATCGGTGAAGTTTCTTGGGGTGGTTCTTGACAGTAAATTAAATTGGTCGGAACATGTTAAGGCACAGCATCAAAAGGCAATTATTTCTTTTGGCAATGTCGAAGAATCGTAGGTAAAAATTGGGGGATTACTCCCAAGATGATGTTTTGGATTTATGGTATGGTTATTAAACCTAGGTTGTTGTATGCGGCTGTGGTGTGGTGGCGTCGCGTTGAGATAAGATCCGCTAGACTGCTGCTTGAGGATATTCAACGCTTGGCTTGTCTGGCGGTGACCGGGGCAATGCGGACCACGCCTACAGCTGCAATGGAGACTTTATTAGGAATTCCACTGCTCTTTGTAGAGGTGAAAACTATGGCAATGAAAGCCTGTTATAGAATTAAACAGGCAGGTTTTTGGCAGGGTAAGCGATATGGTCACTCTACCATTTATCGCGAGATGCTTTTGAAGGTTCCTGTTACAGGTTTTCCCTCTGATAGAATGTTGAAGACTTTTGTTTTCGAGCATTCTTACAGTGTCAGGTTACCCTCTAGGGAGGATTGGTCAAGATTGGTCCGTCTGGCATGATACCTGATAATTACTTCCGGTGTTACACGGACGGTTCCAGAATGGATGGTAGGTCTGGATCTGCCGTCTATTTTGAGACCGGAGATCATTTGACAGTATCTCTTGGTGAATGGACCATGGTCTTCCAGACTGAGGTTTATGCTATTCTTTGTTGTGTTTTGGATTTGAGGGTACGTAACACTAACTTAAAAGGTGTTTGTATCTGCTCGGACAGCCAAGCTGCGTTGAAGGCGCTGAGTTCATGTGTCTTCACTTCCAGGTTGGTGTTAGAATGTTCTAAAAGACTGCAAGAGCTTTCTTCTCTGAAGGATGTGCTTCTAGTATGGATGACAGGTCACATGGGAATTTTTGGAAATGAGCAGGTGGATAGGTTTGCCAAATTAGGCGCCTCTCTTCCTTTCATTGGTCCCGAGCCTGCTGTTGGCGTGTCTTCTGGCACATGTCGGTCAGGCTTCCAGACATGGACAGCTTCACAGCATTCATTCTTATGGAGAGCTCAGTTGGTTTTCGGCAGTCCAAAATGCTCATCGGGGGTCCGGACAAGACCATTAGTGAGACGTTGCTGAGTTTTTCACGGAGCGCTCTCAGGCATCTGGTTGGATCTCTTACTGGACATTGTGGTTTAAGGAGACATCTCTACATAATGGGGCTCATGCCGGATCCATTTTGTAGAGTCTGTTAGACAGAGGAGGAAACACCCATCCATCTTTTGACTGATTGCTTGGGTTGTGAGGAAATTAGGTTCAGGACCTTTGGTCGGAATAGGATGTCTGTGGAAGAGCTTAGGCTATTTCCGCTTAAGGTTATTGTCCGATTTATTCGGACTGCGGTGAATCTTAGATGGATTAGATTCGGGTCTGCATTTTTGTTATAGACCCGCCTTGTTGTTGTTTTTCTTGGGGTAGCTATATGGGCCCAATGAGGCTTTGGATAGCGTAGGGTTTCCCTCCTCACAGACAAATAATAATAATAATGTATATTACACCTTTAAGAATAAAATCTATATACATTTTTTACAAAAGATAAAGTAACGACGCCTGAAACAGATACACAACGCCTGAAACACATACACAACGCCTGAAACAGTTAATTAAAGATAGAGTAGAAACAAACATTAACTGAAACTTAAATTTGGTATTCCTTGATTGCTTAGATTTATATTAGTTTCTTGTTTGGTTATGTTTATTTTTATTACGTTTCAATTGATTTAAACAATGGAATGCTTGCTCTGCAATGATAATAAAAGAAGTTCAGAATATCTGTTACACAAAAAAATAATAATCGATATAGCAATAATTTCAGAAACATGGTTTCATAAAAATGTATATGTTAATTTCCCAGGATATAACATAGTAAGGGAAGATAGGGATCATTCGAAAGGAGTAGTTGTTATAATGATTAAAAATAATATCACCTACCTTGAAGTAGTAATGTAATGACTGTAGCTATAACACTCAAAGACAGAATTAATCGAAATATTAATTTTGTGCCAATTTATAGTGCGCCACAAAATATTATCTCTATTCAAGAATGGAATAGTTTAATTACAAGTTTTGGATGCCCCCTAATTTTGGCGGGAGCTTTTAATTATCATTTAGCATGCATGGGGTTGTGATAATGCTGACAGCAAAAGACATAATTTATTAACCGCTATTGAAAATAATAATCTAGTTATTCTAAACAATGTGTTAGAAATGAAAGTCTGGAAGGCATGAGTACTACACGAGGTAACAAATTTATCTTTATTTTTCCTAACAGCGTGTATTAAACAGTACAAAAAACGTATCCTGCTAGCTAGCTCGAACTTTCGTAACACTGTTATCTAACTAGGTACTTCCAACATTCTCCCACCTTAACGTTTGGAGAATTCTAAACTTTAATTAATAAATCTAAATAACATAACAATGAAATACAAATAAGCCAATTAACTTAAAAAACGCTGAGGAACTTTAATAGTTCTGCCACGGGAGGACTTCCTTTCCACCTCAGGAATCTTCTGTTCGGTGCTGTCTTGAGATTGATGCACCTATTCACTTGATACTTCTAATAAAAAAGTATCTTACTGGCCTGATAAGTTCACCGCTTTCCGTTCTAAGCTTGGCGACTCTGATTACACCATCTCTCCCAGGTAATAGCTCTAAAACCAGCCCCAAATGCCATCTCCATCTTTTCCTCTCGTTACATCCTATCAACACAACATTTCCCACCTTTATCTCGTCTCCTTTCTTCCGCTTTTTACTAACCAAAAATGATTCTTTTCTGAATCTATCCGCAATCCCTTTCTTACAGTCTGAACATAATTCCATCTTTCCACTAATGATGTGGCCTCCACTTTGTCCAAATCAGTAAAATCTGAGCAATACTGCTTTCGTTCAAGAAAAGGAGCGATGAGATTTACTAAACAATGGCAGTGATGTATAGTGGAGTGAAAGCTGCGGAAACTGAGATGATGAGGAAGCATATAAAGAGAGTCAAGAAGAAGAAGAGAGGTTATAAGCGTTTAATAAGAAGCTCTCCTAGTATTTTTTCCTTAAATGGAAGACGGCTTATAGGAGGGTAAAAGATTAAAAGGTGATCAGGTTTCCTAGGTTTAGGAATCGTTTTAATGACAGAAAATGTCCATTGGATTGGAAAATAGGAAGTTCGGAAAACCGAGTTATATATAAAAGTAAGGATGACTACTGTTTTTTTGGGGAGATGGGTCAAGATTTTTGATGATATTAAATCGAAGCCTGGGGCTTTTCTTGCTGGAAGATGTTTAATTATATAAGAAACTTCGGAAGGACTAAATGCTTTAGGTGGCTGAGAAAGCTGAAGAGGAATGGAGAGGTCTTATAATATTCTGTGTGAATGGTCAAGATCAGTAATACCTTCATAAGATTTAAATACTGTGGAGAGATATTCTTGAAGGAATTCATATTTTATTCTTTTAATCTTATGAAATGTCTATTTAGAATATAAGCTATCAGATCCTACAATTGTTTTACTTAACTGTTTTTCATTATGTTTGAACTTACTCCTTACGAATCAACCAAGTTTTGGTAACGGACACTAAACTATTATTTATGTTGATGCCCCAACTAGTTTCATATTAAATTTAATCTGAAGTGATGTAAATGCTGCATCAACGTTTAGCAGCCAAATAATTTAGTACATAGAATTTTTAAATTTTGTGCCACCTCATTTTTTGTTAGGTAATGTTAAACCGATTGTCATCCATAGAACAGCCAGAGTTGTTGCTATGGACTGAGTCTATTATTTAATTTTTAATAATGAGTTTATTTTGATATAGTATAATTCCAACGTGAGTTGAATTTGCTAGGATCTATCTAATTATTTATTAGATATAGTATATTATAGTTCAAATAGTTGCTGAAACTTTGGACTGTTAAAACTGCAATATAGTAATTTGTTTATTAATTAATTTTTTGTTTTTAATTTAAAACCATCATCTATGGGCATCGGCGCTCGGAGCTTTCTCAGTGCACTCTGGACAGTGTTCTCTCGCTACATGTCCATCACCGGACAGTGAGCTGTAGAGGCTCCTAGGAAGAGAAAATCTAAGGGCAGTATGTCTATTTATTTGTTTTCAAGAAAGTGAATGTAATTCATTAATTTTGGTGATACATAAATATGTAAATTTTTATATTTTGAGTAGGCAAGTGGATTCTAATTATCTTGGATGAAGTAGGTTAGTTCTTATAATAAACAATTGAAAGTATAATTACAGTAAGGAGTTTCAAAAATGATGACGATTAAATTCCAGATCAAACAGCAGATAACAATATAAAACGAAATATTTTATTTTTTTTAAACATTTGTTTTTAAAGTAAAACAAGTCATAAAATATTTTTAGATATGTACAAATAACAAAAAAACTTTTAATAATATACATATACTTAATTCATGAATTTTTTTTAACCTATAATCTAACTGTAAATTAATTTCAGAAGATTGTACTTGATTTGTTTTTTAAATAGTTAAAATCATAAATACTATAATTCTAATATAATTTTTTTATAAGTTACAAATAAAGATTTTTATTCAACTGAGATTCATCTATATAATTTTTATTATTCGTACACTTTACGAACTCCACATGTTTTTAAATTATTTGTATAAACCAGTTTACGGTTTGATAAAAAATAATCGATAAATTAATTACAAGGTAACCTCTTTAGTATTTTAAAAAATAAAAAAAGTTTATTAAAACAGAAATTTACTGCATACTACATGCTGGTACATTTTTTATCTAAATCTTATATGATAAAAATGTGCAAGGCGGTAAAGAATCTCTGTGAAGTGGAAACTGTTAGTTATTATTTACAGCAATCTTTTCCTTTTATGCAAGCAAGATAATTATTATTTTTTTGTTAAAATGACAAAAGTTATTACATTTTTATCTGTTCTAACACAATTAGAAGATTCTTCTTGAAAATTTGTTTTTTTTATCCTTCAATTCTTATTTTCTAATAATAATCATCAATATCTGGAATATACTGTTATTATTTACAATGTTTTTTATTTATTAGAATTCAATATTTTATTTAATAACATAGAAATGAAAGAAAAAACAAAAAGATGATATTTATTAATAAATTGTTAAGAACAGAGAAAGGAAATATGTTTTGCTAAATTAATTAATACTGTTTCCAATTTATTTTTTTGGTTGATGTTATATTTACTAAATCAAAATTGTATGACTGGCCCTACAGGTGAGACGATGATTGTTAACTGTTGAACAAATAATATATTATTATTCTAAGATACAAGGAAGCCGTTACTGCATTGTGAATGTTATCTATTTGAGGCAACTTCTGCGTTGGTTTTATTAGTTGTTATAGCTTTCCTTTCCAAATAAGCAAGCCGCCTCTTGCGCACCTCTTCTGCATCTACACATTCTACGTGCGGTGGGGCAGGTAATTTTTGGAAGAAACAAAAACAAAAATTAATTCTAAGCAACATTTCAGAAACTTAAAAATAACTATGTTAAAAAGCATTAAAATATTACTAAGATATCTTACTATAAACTGCACTAAATATGAATAAAAAAAAAACAACTGCCTTCTTGATTTGTTTCGTAATTTGTGCAAATTACATCAGAATAAGCTAATTTTTATATAAAAGAGAATGGGCGATATGAATACATAAAGATGTGTTATGTGTGAAACACCCATACAAATTTTCTCTTACTACAATTCTCAGATTGCTAAATGATAATCTAAAGGAAACTGTTTAAGAGATTCGCACTTCTAAACTGCTGTCATACATTCTGAAGTAATCAAATTTCCTCCCGAAGATAAAATGGTACAAATTAAAAGTGTTAGACCGACATGTGATACTCAAACAAAATATCAAATTAATGACTTTTCGTTTTTGAGTTACCTGTTCCAATCATCATGTAAGATTTTAATATTTTGCGGAATATCTACAAAAGTTAACTAAACAATTTTTACTATATGAAGTAGTACTCACTCTTTGTTGTATGAATATTAATTTTTTACTCGTTATCTAAATTAATCATATAAAAGATGTTTAAAAAAATATTTTCTGAATATTCTACGATATGAAACAGTATATAATATACATGTTCCCAAATTACATACAACAGAGGATTATTATAAACTTGTTACATTAAAAGTAAATAATAGACTCTGAGAAAAACAGATTTGCCAAGTTTTAACGATTTTGAAAATTCTGATACACTTTGTAGCACAAGTATGCATTAAATTCGGTCACACCTAGTGTCAATCAATGAGCTGTAAAAAACACGGTAAGACAATTACTTCCAATTTTTTGTCCCTGCTTAAAAAAAAAACGTACATTATGTCCGTAGTATGATTTAATTTTTAACTTTTTCTTTATTCATATCACCCACTTACTGTAAACTATTTTCGAAATAACTTTATCTTCATAATTAAAAGCGTATAATATTCACCAATTAAATTAAAGACTATTTGGTTAAAATATTAAATATACATTTTTATGTTTAAAAAAGAGATATAATAAACATTATCTTATCATTATTAGCATTCTTGTTTAGTTGCAACTAAATATTATCAGCCCAAATCTAATTATATTATCCTTATTGTTAAAGTGTGTGTTGCACAACTTATCGATATATATATTTCGATAAGCTGAGCATATGCTAGTTGTTATGAATATCCTAGCATATACTTAACATGCAAAATGTTATTAGTTTGGTGTTAATTTGTTTTTATATTTAGATAGTTTGTTTATTTTATTTTTTAGTAGTGTGAAATCTAAAAAGTAGATAAATCGTACAAATTCATTGCGGTAGTGAATAATAATTACCAAATGATAAAATTATGTAATTTTGTAGCTCAAGAAGAAATTTTTTAAAAAAGACAGGGATATCTTCTGAAATGCAGCGCAATTTTTGTAATTTGTGACAACAGCCTCATCAGCGAGGCGAAGATTTCGTCAAAGAAATTCCTGGTAAATAAATGAAGTGTTTATTTATAAGAAGAAGAAAAAAAAAAAAGAGAGAAAAAACTCAAGTTATGTAATTTCAAGAAAACTATACTCAAAATGTATTGTGATTTTTCAGTTGTAAAACTGAGATATTATGGACAGACTTGGCTGACCTCTCCCTATTATCACTCTTTCAACAATATCTCTTGGTAAACAATCAGCAGTAATATATCTAAATACAGTTTCTTTTTTCCCTTTATTATTTCTTATATAAGATATAAGAGAACCAGAACATGAGAGCTTATTGTGGCAATATGGTTCCTTAAATATCCTTTAAATACTCAGTCAATAATTGTTTATTTACTATGATACTTAAACACAATTCTTCATGGTATAAGTACTTAATTAAATACAGTGTGCATAGAAAATGTTTAGATCTTGCAGGAAGGGGGTAGTTGGGAGAGGTTGTCAAGCATGTACATCCAGATTAACTCAGTATTACCTTCTTAAAAAAAAAAAATTCTTTGTAAGAAATATTAGCCTGACTAAAAGAAAAAACAAAACTTTCTGTTTACAAAAATGTTTAATGGTTTAGAAATGGATCAGCCACTAGGAGATAGTTCAACACTAACCTGCACATGAGGAGGTTGGAATTGTAGCAGCTGCAGTTGGCCGATGACCGGCAGTTTGCTCATTGCAACTGTCCTTAGTTTTCTGGGCTTCCGTTTTTGTGGGTGATGATAATACTTCCGCTTCCAGGCTAAGCCTCATCGCGGCCGCCAACTCTTCTTCATCATCATCTAATCCATCTGGACTGTGGAACGTATTATAACCAAAGAAAACTTCATTTCTGGTTAAAGAAATACTTTTTTCTTTTTTATTAAATATATATAATACAATATAGTTGATTATAGACGGCAATCACCAATGTTTATCAAATATGCCGGTGAATGTCATGATATCTACCAGTGAAGGCACCTCCGCCTAATGGCCAAAACATTTCCCCACCACAAAATACATGTTTTACAAACATGTTTACAAAACAAAATAATTGTTTTTTTAATAAATAAAAATTTTAAAGTTTAAAATTAGTCGTCGACATTTATTTGCATTCTAAAGTCTTTTTACAGGGAGTCAAACTATAAAACAACTCAAAAGGTAATATCGATCACAGGTACGACTGGATAAACGATTCTAAGGAGGGAAACGCCAAATAAATAAGATTCTAATATATGGACTAGTAGTTATGGCAAGTACGGTCTTTTTAGTGGCCGGCTCAACGGATCTGGATCCTTAATATGATGAACCCGATTAGTGAGCCGTTTCAAATGCGAACTAATTGTCAATAATGACGAGTAGTTATTCTAACGTGTATTTATTGGATGTAGAGAGGGCCGGTTCTAGATATTTGGCCCCCTCTATTCAGTAAATAAAATAAAAATATAAAAATCATACATCACAGTACGAAAATAAAATTTTAATTATATAACAAAAAATTCGGAATGAAACACCGACAAGACTTTCTCTTAATACAATTTAGATAAGTTACACATAGTCTGTAGTTTTTTGAACTCTAATATATAACGCTTCTTATTATAATTTATTCTCATCTACTTCTTCTATTTATAATTTGTTTAATTGCACTAATAATTAGTTCGGCTCCTTCATTTATGTTGTTGCGAGAAACTATATTTTGATTGAATTACCTCATACATAGATTTCCATCTTTAAAGAACTGTTTCAACACCTTGTGCGTCACTATATAAAATTAATGTAATGAATATAATGAACTCCAGGTCTAAGAAAAGATTTTTACTAAATATTATGAATTCCCTGGAGAAATGTTTATGGGAGTTCCATCAATTTTATTTTGTTCCATTAGTATAAACGGCAAAATTCAAAATGGCTGACCTACAATTCTTCTATCATGTATTTCTGCTTAATTCTCTTTTGCTTTCTTTTCAAAAATAAAATAAAAATTCTGAATTTTTTTCTTTATAGCCCACATTATTTATATCAAACAGTAAATATTATGCTAGAAATAACTTGATTTTTTGCATTTTTTCATGAAAGGTTTTATTGCACAATTTGATAATTTATAAAATACCTACGATGGGCAAATTAGTAAAAAAAATGTAAACTAGATTTTTCATAGAAATAATTAGCCATTATAAATAATTAACCATTCACAGTATAGGAGTGAAGGTGTCAAATGCGGGGAAGTGTTAGGTTATTCAGAAATTTAGAATTATCACGTGGATCACGCCCACATTTGACACCTTCAGTTCTACATTGTGATTGGCTAATTAATTATAGCTAATTATTTCTATGAAAAATCTATTAGAATTTGTCTACTCATTTTCCCTTCGTAAGTATTTTATAAACTATCAAATTGTGCAATAAAAACTTTTCATGTAAAAATGCAAAAAATAAAGTTATTTCTAGCATAATATTTACTGTTTTATTATATAAATAATGTGAGCTATACAGAAAAAATCTGAATTTTCCAATATTCCATTATGAATAAGAAGGCTAAAGCGAATTAGGCGGAAATGCAGACCCAATGTAAATCCGCCATTTTGTATTTGGCTGTTTATACTAGTGGGACAAAATAAAATTGATGTTAAACGCCAATAAAAGTTTCTCAAAGGAGTTCAAAATTTTAGGTTAAAAAACTTTTCTTAGACCTGGAGGTAGTAGCTATTCATTATATTAATTTTATATGTGTGGCGCCGTCCACAAAGTATTGAAAGAGTATTTTAAAGATGGAAATCTAAGCATGAGCTAATTCAATCAAAATCTAGTTTCTCGTAACAACAAAAAAAAGTAATCGAACTAATTATTAGTGCAATTAAACAAATAAATTACAGAAAGTAGAACCGTTATATATTAGAGTTTGAAAATCTAGGGATATTGCATAAATTTATTTATTGTTTAGAAAATGAAATGGTACGTGAACATGCAGATTTAAATTATAAAATATAAATTGGGTGAAAAGCTGCAGGAAGCTCAAATACCGCATCAGACACGAAGATTCAGGCAAAATCTATCAACCGGAAGTGCTACTTTACTGATTGTTTTTTTTTTTTTTCAGTTTTTTGTGATTTTCTCAAAAACGGCTCCAACGATTTTCTTTAAACTTGAAATATTAACTAGATATGTATATAAAGAGCTACAACTTTTATTTGCAACATGTCTCCAGGAAAATCATTTAAGGGGATTTGGGAGGGGGTATGTTTTCCTCTAATGTGCTATTTAGTTCAACAATGTGCTATATAATTCTGTCAACTAAATAATATTAATTAGAATTATATAAGTTGCCAAAATTCCCAATTTGAAGAAAATTGGTTGACCGAAAGTGCAACTTTAACTGAATAGATTTTTCAGTTTTTTGTGATTTTCTCAATAAAAATGCGACGGTTTTAAACACTTATAAAAACTGTAAGTGTGAAGAAAATTTGCCATTTCGCAGTAAGAGAAATTCGTGTGAATGTTTCACACCAGATTTTTTTATATTGAACTTAGATAATCTTTTTGCTTTCCTATCTGCCATCCCGATTTCACTGTGATGAAGTTATCTGAAATAAGAAAATTAAATAATAAGAATGATAATTGAAAGCTTACACTTAACTTGGCACTCTTTGCTTGTTACCTATTTTGTTTAATAATAATTTAGCCAAGAAATCTAAACAAAAACACTATGGCAATCGCATCCAAGCATAGAGCTGCATATTTACTTAGCAATATTCTAACCTCAATTTTCAGTGAGTGCGTTTAAAGAGTACTTGTGAATATGGTAGCGGGCGCACGCCCAGTGGTGCACAAATTTGAACTAAAATACTTTTAAAATTTTGTGGTCGGCAATGAAGTATAATTATACCTTAACATAACAATAACTAAAGTCTTCAAAAACAAAATAGGTATGATAAAATGATAATGTTACAAAACTTTTGAAATAAAATTTAAGTTTTCAGTAATGCAGTACAGAAGTATGACATAGAATAAAAACACAGAATAGATTTCGGGCGCCCGTCATATGACAGATATTCGGCCCTGGATGTAGATGTATTGTGTTCATGTTTAATTCCTATAATAAATTCCTATATTTTCTGTAAATTTTAGAGATATACTGCATTTTTTTTTATTATTATTTTTCCTTCCTAGATATTTTATAAATTATCCAATTGTGCAATAAAAGCTTTTCACATATAAAGAGCTACAACTTTTATTTGCAACACGTCTCCAGGTAATGTTTGAATGCAACAGTTCATTATTTTGCAATATCAAAAATTGATTTCCACACTATTAAAGCTCTTCGTATTTAAATGTAATCGGTGTTTCACTTTTTTTTAAATTACAATAATTAAAGACTGGTCATGTATAAACAACATCTTGTTGGAACTCGCTGATAATTATATACAAGAAGTAATTCGGTTTTATTATTTGTACTCAGAATGTTTAGGTGACTATTCACTAAAACATGACACACGGACACTCTCGGATCCATTATACGGTTTTATTATTACAATATCTGACTGCCATGTTTTGGCTAAACTTAATTTTGGCTAACATACAAACGAACGAACGGTGAACTAATACATGGGATCGGACATGAAAATAAGAAGGAGTGTCCTAAATAACTACTCAGCACAGTTGTTGGGTCTTCGAACGAAGTCATGGACGTGGAGATGGATCCATATCGTGCACGCAGGGAATCGGATCCTAAAAATCGCCTGAGTCAATTAGCCTTTCTAAAACTTTCACTAACAATGTGGTAAACAGATAGAATAGACTGAGCAAACGCTAAACAATTCAACTTTACTAACCTCAAAACACAAAGAGTGACTGTAAAACAAAATCATAATATTGCAGATCATGTGACCAGACGGCGCCTTCCACTGGTGATGGGACATGTTTGTGTCTGCTTGGAACTAAGCGGGACATGTTTTTATTTACTCTGAGCCTGCATATTTAAAATACGGGCACAAGAGCATCCCGGTTCCTAAGACTGGCTCATTGGTCAACGTCACATGACTAATAAGGACATTAGGGAAGGGAATAGCTAAGTGGTTAGCGTTCTGGACTCCCACGCGGATGACCCGGGTTCGAGTCCAGCTGTGCTACCCTTAGGTTTTTTCTTCCTAGGAGCCACTACAGCTCATTGTCCAGTGATGGACAGTGTTGTCTGAAGCGAGAGAACACTGTCTGGAGGCCGGCAGTGCACTGAGAAGGCTCCGGGCGCCAATGACCATAGATGTTGACGCGCCTTAAACTAAAAAAAAATAATTATAAGTATATTTAGTAATATTAATCGACTTCTAGTCGACTGTTATTAATTTTAAGCAACATAACCACTCGAGTGATTAAATGTAGTTATGCTGACTAAACACTTGAAATTTTGGAACGATTGCATTACTTCCTCTTATCAGCACTAAAAAAAAATAAAAAATTACACTCACACGATTTTCTCTTACTCTAATTAACGAAGCCGGGTCTAGATTTTGCCGTAACAGCTCCAACCTCAAATTATCCTTAGGAATTTTGAAAACCATTATGTTCAACATTACTTTATGATCATTAATTTTAAATAATTCACAAAGTGATTAAAATAGTGTATATTCATAAATTAAACCATCGACTTCATTGACTATTAAATGAAATGTAGTTACAAGTTATTATTGCATGTACAGAATGATATTCACTTGTACAACAGTGAACATTTAACTACGGAATAGTTACAGTATACGTTATAGTTTTAGCTCTATGTTCACATTATTTTACATAATTTAATATTGGTTTTAATATATACCGATTAAAAATTCTCCTTGAAATTAACTTTCTTATTTCCAAAATCAGATATTAGTTCTCTGTAGTCTAATTTCTGACCGATTTCATGTTCAACAGAAATCATGGCAAGTCCTGCCAATAAAATAAAAAAAACTTGAAACAAAACAAAAACTTATCAAGGTATCAGTCACTGACACTGAGCAAAATCTACTTTCCTTACACGCTCGAAAACAACTGAAAAGTTCGGTAAACTACAGTAGTGGAGGCAGTTACTGATTGTAACTCAAGAGAAGAGAATTACAACATTACTGTACTGTGAATTATTGCGTATGAAATTATTATTATTATTATATTAGTTTGATTTATTTATTTTTACTTTTTAAATTCATTTTGGCCGCCTCCAAAAGTTGCCGCCCCTTGCAACTGCACGGGGTGCACAACCGATAGAGCCGAGGCCCTGCTAATTGATACAATTTAATCAAAAAGTTTTCTTTAAAATTGCAACATTACAATGTTCAGTTGGGCTGGTCATAAACACGGTGGGGGAAATTTTACTTTATACCTAAGCGACCTTATGTGAAGTATTCTGGTCAAAACCAAGGAAGCTTGTGCAAATTTAAATTTAAAGTAACTGACATATCTAAAACCCCTCTAAATTTTTATTTTTCAGAAAAGTGTTTCAAATAAAAATTATACGTTTCTATCTTGCAACAAGCATTCCAAGTTTAAAGAAAATGTTGCAATAGTTTTCGAGAAAATTCCAAAAAAAATCAAAAACCTATACTGTAAAATCGCATTTTCGGTGAACTGATTTTCTTTAAATTTGGAATTCTATCGACGCTTCTAATGTGTATGTATATTATATAGGCGGTAAAGCTGAGGTATCATAGGGCAGAGAAAGTTCCTGTTCTAAAACCCAACAAAAATCAATTTTGCCGGGAAAATATTTCAAATAAAAGTGATACTTGTGTGGGTAGATAGAAACGAAAGTTAAAGAAAATTGTTGGAGCCGTTTTCGAGGAAATCTCGACAAATTAAAAAAAAAATCAGTAATGTCGCACTTCCGGTTGATGAATTTTGTCCCAAATCTTCGTGTCTGATTGCGATGGTAGTACCTAACTAAGCGGAATACCAAGTTTGAGCTTCCTGCGACTTTTCGTTTTTGAGATGGACACATACACACTGACCATTCACTAAAAACATTTTTTCGTATTCAGGGTGTCCAAAACATGCATTTCCGGTGAATCTGTGTTGAAAATCTAGTGCAGAAGCAATAATTCCTCTTACTAGGAGTAAGAGAAAGTAAAAAAGAAAATATAAAAAACAATTAATAAGAATTATTAACTAAAACAAAATTTTATTGCTGCTTTGACCACAAATTTCAATATATTTTTATAAAAATATGTATTATTTA
The DNA here is from genome assembly GCA_011037195.1 of Triatoma infestans. Lineage (NCBI taxonomy): Eukaryota > Metazoa > Arthropoda > Insecta > Hemiptera > Reduviidae > Triatoma > Triatoma infestans. Next base: position 44,069 of record JAAEAF010000298.1, read on the forward strand.
TTATGTAATAAAATATAACTGCTATTATTAAAAAAACCAAAGATAAATACCTCTGATTTACGCAAGTTCTAGAATTTTCTCCTTCCTGAGGTGTACCTGCAGCTGCCAAGTAACAGGATAAAAAAATGAAATGAGATGTCGAAAGAGATATCACGATAAATCTATAATGAAGTCGAAACAATCAAATTAAAAAGAAGAAGAAGGAAACAACTCACTTGTACCAGCAGTATTTAATTGCAGACTCATCTGTATAGCTTTATCTAAACAGGGATCTGGTCCTTGTTCTTCAAGACTCAGTTTGATTGCTTCCTGAAAATCATTTTCCTCTTCTTCGTTTACTGTTTCTCCCAGGCTAAGTCTTTAAATGGGACACAAGGCAAAACAGAAATTAATCTGATATAAAATAGAATTAAATAAAATGCACATACACACACACATGATCGTTTCTCTCGTAGAATATAATATATCTGGGATTTTATTTATCCCTCCCAGCATGCATATTTTGCTATTCCTGACTGGTTTCAAATTCTCATCCATCGAAAGGCTATGAAGTTCGTGTAAACAGTTGACTTCAACTTTATATTTCTGGCACGCACTAAATTTGGATTGTATGCAGGAGGTTATAAGGTTATGTTAGTTAGTTTGTGTGTGTGTGTGTTTTAATAAAAATAGAATGATTATAAATTATGATTAGCAGAGAAAATGGTGTACACCAAATAGCGTGCTTTGAAGAATACTTCAATTAAATCATCAGAGATATTTTCCGTGATAGCCTGCTTCTTTTTGTGGTTATCGACCGGTTTCGGGTGTTCGCCACATCAGGATGCTTTTTGTCAAACAGTGTGATAACATAGACTTGCACAAAGAAAATTTAGAGGTACACTGGTTTTAAAAATGTTTTTGTTAGGACCTAACTAGTTTAAGAGGGAAAGTACCTGATTGGGAAAACACATGTTTCGAAAATGGAAACAACCAACAAGTGGGGATGTGTAACTTAAACTACGTTTTTTGAACGAGATTTACTAATTAATTAATTACTCATGCTCTTTTACTATTTTATTATTTTATTTATAACAGAGCGAAATAACATTGTGTCAACCGTGGGCTACTGTGAAGTAGTTGTGTTTTAATGTGTATTATGTTTATATGTTCTATCTGCCCAGTGGTCGGGGTTTGTGTTTGTTCGTGCTACGAACTGAATGATCGTAAGATAGTACAGATAAATAAATATGTTGAGAACAATTAATCTATATAAGCAAGTTATTTGATAATCACGTATTCCATACCATATTTTACCTTTCATAACTCACATACACAATTCATGCACGCCTATAAACTTAAATATGGGTTCTTTATAGACTTAAATAAACAAGTCTAAACGTGCTTAAATACAGACTTTTATAAATATATTATTGAAAAATTATACAAGTATGCTATTCGACATTAATGTAGCTTAGCGTACATTCCACAATTAACATTTTTATTTTCTCGACTTGCATACATTATTTACATATGTACAAACTTTATTATTATTTATACTTTACTATATTTGTTTATACTAATTTTACACTAATTTATTTATACTAACATTATACATTATTTATGATTAGTAAATATAACTGCTATTATGAAAAAAACAATGATAAATACAAAGGGATTTTCGAGAGGAAATTTCAAGAGAAGATTATACAAATAAGAATAGATAAAGCTTGAAAAACAAGGAATGTATATAAAGTTAAAAAGCTTGTAAAAACTAAATAAATAACTACTAAAATGTGTGCAAGGTTAGTAGAAGAAAATATGCAGGTAAATTGGTATGTAATAAGGTTGGTAGTAAATGGTAAATTGAGATGATAATAATTAGAGGAAAGTCCAAATGAATTCATTTCTAATTATTTATTTTAATATCATCTCAATTTACCATCTTACATGCCAATTTACTTAGATATTTTCTTATATTAACTTCGCATGCATTTTAGTGGTTATTTATTTTTTAGTAGCTTTTTAACTTTATACATTCCTTTTTTTCAAGCTTTATCTATTCTTATTTGTATAATCTTCTCTTGAAATTTCCTATCCCACCTGTTAAAAATATAAAACACTGAGCAAGCTTAACACCACTATTACAATTTAATATAAAGTATTCTTCAAAACACGCTGTTTATTTATTTATTTATTTTTTAATTTAAGGCACAACATCTATGGTCATTGGCTCCCGGAGCCTTCTCAGTGCACTGCCGGCCTCCGGACAGTGTTCTCTCATTACAGACAACACTGTCCATCACCGGACAGTGAGCTGTAGAGGCTCCTAGGAAGAAAAAATCTAAGGTCAGCACTGCTGGAATCGAACCCAAGTCCTCCGCATGGGAGTCCAGTACGCTAACCACTTATCTATTCCCTTCCCTCGCTGTATATTATACACCATTTTCTAATGTCTAATCATAATTTATACACCATTTTCTAATGTATAATCATTCAACTTTTTATTATTAAACAGATACACAACTAACATAGCCTTATAATCTCCCGCATATTCAACAAGTATAGGGTGTAACAGAAACATTAATTTGAAGTCAACTCTCTACATGAACTTAATAGCCTTACTCTGACAATGGATGAGAACCCGAAACTGGTCAAGAACTATATTAATATGCATGAAATGTCGGTTAAAATCCCAGATGTGACCAGCATTGTGCACCCGTCCACATATTCAATATATATAATATATTACTTGATGGCTTTTTGCAGTTCAGTTTCTGACGGTGAACGTATTTTGATTGATGGCCTAGAAATCTGTACCGCCGGAGTGACTTTCAGTAAATCATCCGCACTACATGGAGGCAGACCACCTCTAACCACGAATATTGAATAACCTAGATTAGAAAAAATATGTATATAAAAATGGCTCTAAAAGCTATAAAAACTAGGTTCGTACTTAATCAACTGTGTATCATAAATTACATCATTAATTAATTATTAAGTCAATGCCCTGATCGGGACTGAACAATACAATATAGCTGCCCGCCAAAAAAAAGGTGTATCTTCGCATCGCAGGTGTTATCCCAGCCTTAACAATATGAATAACCATTTACAATTAACATAATCCCCATATTTACACAATACTCGCAGTAGTTTTGATGTGAACAACTACTTTGATTTAACGTATCCAAATCGTTCGCAAATCCTAGCTCACCACCACGCAAAATTTACTCACATTTACATATTACATACTTCATAGAAGATTATACAAAAATCTGATGCGAAACACTCATACGACTTTCTCTTAATCCTCTTGATAGTATATAAAAAATTGCAAATTTTGCTCATATATCCTAACGTAAGTATATATAGGTGGTGAGGGAACAAGTGCCAATGTACCAACCGAGGCAGGTTGCGATATTATATTTTGAGAGGGCCAATAATATTGAACATATACATGTTAATGAAAAGTGATAAGGTTAATAATATCTATACAGTTAGTATTCCCAATTTAAAGGAAATCGCATTTCCGGTTAATCGATTTTCTTCAAATTTGGACTGCTAGCAATATTTCTAATTTATGTTAATACTGTAGAAGTATAAGAACCCTACACTGTACTGAAGTGGCACATTAAAGGGTTGTTTAACGCTACTGTTCCTCTAGGCGCTCCAAAAAATTATAATTGTTATTATTATTAGCCTATGGGCAATGGGACTTAAGCCAATATGGCTTTTATCCAATGATGATATCCCAAATTTCCAAGAACCGGTTTTCTAGAGAGGTGATATTTAAGAACCGGTACATGATTGATATGAAGTGCTCCTTTTACAATAAACAAAAAAATCTGGTGTGAAACCTTCACTCGGTTTTCTTTTACTGTAATTTACAGTTTCATTAATAATGTTTACTGTAATATTTACAGTTTCAGTTATAATTGAAAAACAGTTGAGTTTCCGGGATGCATCTTTGCTAGAAACAATCGTTTCGCCTATGTACAATGAGCTTCTTCAGTGTCGTTTTACCTTGAAAGCTAATGGAACAGTTAAGGTGAAACGATCCTACAGAAGATCATTGCAATATGGGCAAAACTACTGACGCGGTCTCAACCCGGAAACTCAAATTTTTCCATGATAATGATCGTGAAAAGACAAACTTTTTCGAACTTGTAATTTTTACTAAATTAGCAATATTTCTTGAGGAAGCATAACTTCCGGTCTCATAGAACCTCTCTTAAATTTGTTTTCTCTGAAAAAAAGATTCAAACAAAAGTGAGAGAGCTCTGTTTGTATAAATTGTATAATGTTTAATGTTTCCATTGGTATTTTAGAAAAAAATCACAGAAAACTGCAAACCGTTTCAGTAATGTTATATTCTGGTCAACGATTTTCTTCTAATTTGTAATTTTGGCGATACATTTAATTCTAATGAATATTATATAGACATGAAGAAATTTGGTGAGGATCGGTGAAGAAAGAAACATTCAATTATGTCAACGTTTCGACAGAGTTTCCTGTCTTTATCAAGGCTTTATTAATGTATAGATAGTCTTCAAGATGTGGAAAAAGAATTTTTAGTGGAACTTTGATACTTACAACATTTTTTACATCATAGAAACATAAAAAAAGAAAATTTAAAGTTACTAGTTGCTTGTGTTAAATCATCTACACTAAAGAAAAAAAGAAAATGGAACTCTACAGGAAACTTGTCGAAAAGTTGGCATAATTGAATGTTTCTTTTTTACTGCTCCTCACCAATTTCTTCATAACATAATACATCAACGGTCAACAAATACTGGCACTTTAGAGGAAAGCATAACCGCTCCTCTTCCCCAAGACCCCTTAAATGAATTTATTTAAAAACTGATTAAAGTAAAAGTAATAGTTCTTTGATATTTGTTTGGTTGGTCCCAGTTTAATGAAATTCGTTGGTGTCTTTAGGAAGGAAGTCGCAAAAAACTGCTCAATAAAGTTGCAACTTCGATGAATTGATTTTCTTCGACTCGGAATTTAAGCATCGCATTTCATTGTAATTAATATAATATAGATGATACAATGAGATAATTAAATGAAATAACACTTTAGAGGAAAACATAACCCTAGCCCCGCCAAAAAACACCTAAATGAATTTACGTAAGTATAAAGAAAACAGCTGGAGCCTTTTTAAGAGAAAATCGCAACACACTGAAAAATTCGTTCAGTATTCTGGTAGACCTATTTCGACCAAAAACCTTATTATCAGGCCCCCTGCTGACCACAGATCACTTACTAAAAAACACTTTTTCCGGACTCAGTAAACCTCAAAACATGTATTTCCGATGAATAATCGATATCGAAAATTTTACTATGATTGCAATGTTTCCTCTTGCCAGCAGTAAGATAAAAGTAATAGAGAAGGTCACGGGTTAGCACTTTCAAATTATATCACTGCAATCTTTTTGTAGAAAATGCCTGGACTGACCCTTATCAGCCGATTTACAAATGATAACTAGTGAATGATTTACTAGTGTAAACTGTTACAAATCCAAAGATATTTAGCTTCAGCGTTGTATATGACCAAGAGATACCCATTAAGCTAAAAAACTATAAGTCTTAAAAATAATATTTGCATACCTTCTTGCTGCAGCTGAGCCAGAAATATTGAAAGATATGTAGTTGAAATAAGTTGGGGGCCACTTAACAATGAATTCAGATTGAACCATTGATGTCCTAATTTTCTTATTGTAAACCAATGATCCCTATAATTGCATATATACGCAACCATATTTCTGGAAAAGAAATAAAAAGTTTAAAACAATCAAATAACTGATAATAAGCTGAAAAATAAAATAAATTCGAAGAAAAAAGAAAGCTTCTAACTCAGGTTGTTGCTGCGCCTGTGAGGCTAAAGGTTCTGAACTATTATATGGGACTAATTCAAGACCCCAGACTTCTAATGCTGAACTTATTACTTGTACTGAGAAATAACCACTATCGTCCATATTTCCGGAAGGTTGCTGCAACATAGGAAGAAAAAAGAAATAGACATTAGTTTTATTAAGTGGGATCTGTGATATATTAGATAACTCAAGTCCAAATTATGTGAAAAAAATCTGGTTTGTTGATGGAACCCTCACAAATGATAAATTTTGTACAATCTTGGAATTTTTAAAACACATTTAGATGGAACCGCCCCATATATTGAAGTGGAACTTGGAAGAAAACCAGCATCAGTTATAGCCCAAAAATCAATTTTCATGAAAAACTTCAAATAAAAGTGAAAAGCAAGGAACCAAATACTATGCTATCCATGAACACAAACCGAAGGAGAAATGACCAAGTCCGGGTCATAAGCCAAAGCAATCTGTCATGAAGATGAATGGGCGTTCCCTTCTCTGTCTTATAATACCTAACAAAAGAAATCTGGCATATCATCCATTACATTTGAGAAATTTCTTAAACCACAACGTCCTACCAGGGATCCAAGAGATGTCTGTGAAAGATACACCAATATCTCTTTAACAGTCCTGTTTGGGTCCACAACCAATATCTTGGAGTCGCAGACAATCCATTGATTTCTTCTTCTGAAAAAACCTTTGTAGCCTAAATATTTTTAACGTACAGCATTAGTACCAAAGCAGGACGAAAGTATGAAAAACATTTTATACCGAGACGAGGATACTTAAAGTACGGCAGATTAAAAGAAGGGTTAATAACCGTTGGTTAAGAGGAGAGGAGATTAGCCATGGAGATTAGGTTTTTTTTTTGTTTTTTCCCACGCCATGACTTCGGCTATCAGCCATTCAGCGTCGCGTGGGCCAGTATAAAAGAACTAGGTGATGTTGTTCGTTTAGCTGGATATCCAGGGGGCACGTGGAACAATCTCGGACGCGAACTCCCCCCCCATCAGCTCTATGGTAGAGCGCTGGACTCCCATGCAGAGGTCTCGGGTTCGAATCCAGCAGTCTGCCTTGGATTTTTCTCTTCTTAGTAGCCTCTGCAACTTTCTACCCGGCGATGGGCATGTTATCTGTAGCTGGAAAACACTGTTCGGAAGCCGGCAGTGCACAAAGATTCTGGAGGCACTATAGATCTTTCTGGTCGCACTGCACAATTCCCTAAAGAAATCTATAAAAAAAAAAAGGATCTTTTAGATTTTGAAATGCACTCTTATATAAAGAATGTAAACTTGACCTCCCCAGACACAGCAGGACAGGATCAATGAGGAGAATGAAAAATGTTATATGTATCTCAAGTCGTATAAAGAGGAAAAAAATCACCGAAACACGATTACCCTCAATTGTAGTAAAAAGTTTTGATTTCAATTACTGTCAACTAATATATTTAAAAACGGAATTACTTTAACATCAGTTGGACTCGGAAATCTTGAATCACCATTAGCAGAAATATAACCGAAATAACACTGACATAATCTATTTTTCCTACAAATGAATTGACATAAATTTGTTCCAAAAACATCGCTCTCAATTTGAATGAAATCATTTTAAAATGTAAAAATAGAAAAACAATTCATATAAATTATATATTTCTTTGGAAGATGTTTTTGTTTTATTATATTATCGTTAAATGATTTCAGTTAAAGTACAGATTAAATAAGGAATCATAATTTAATATCTGGCAATGAATCACACTATCACCACTAGCTTCCTACACAAGTACAAATAAAGAATAGTCTAGGCTATTACATCATTTACTGATTACTTTAAATTACGAAGGGTTAGAAGTTTAAATCAATTTCAAAGCTAAATAAAGACCAACCTGAATAAATTTTTGATAATCATCTGTATCCACTCCAGATTCGGCCATTCTCATACGTTCTTCTTCGTCCATCCGTTGAGCTAAGGTAGCTAAGTCTACTGGAGTAAAATATGGCCCTTGTAATAGAGCATTTAAGCAATGCTGGGCACACAGTGAGCCTTGTTGCTAGAAATAAATAGTAATGAACTGATATGTCAAAATATATTGAAAATCAATTCCAACTAAAGCTATCTTATTAGGAGCATAAGAAAAATAATTACCACACAATTAAATGAATATTTTAAAAATAATAAATACCTTTTCATGAAATATTGCTTCCATTTTCTGTAATCACCATTCACTTCCTTTGGTCATGGAAAGCAAAATGTAAGAATCGTTGTTGGTACAATGTACATTAATTCAAGAGCAAAACTTCCTTAAAAAAAAAAAAATAAACTAACCTTTTTTTATTTAAATATAAAACTGAATAGACGTTCTTTTGGTAGTATATTATCTGATATACACTAATTGGTCAACGGCTTACTCAGAACTCAAGACAGAGAAAGCTAACCCAACATTTTATAATATATTAGACTGCTCTCAGCGGTAAAATTATGTACTCTTGCAGTATAACCTCTTCTTTACGTTTTCAACCTGAAGGGAATTATAATTATGGAGGATCGCATTAGCTAGAATAGCAATATAATAAATTTTTACCTTAATTTAGAAGATTTACATTTTAGAAAACTATTAACAGCATGTAATAAAAATAAGGTGGTGACTTTATTAATTTTTTCTAACACTAATTTAAGTTCTCTGTAAATCTTTGTAGATTTGGCATGGCAGTTTGGAAAAAACATAACTATCCGACAAATTTGGCACGTTTATTTTTTAGAATAAATGATGCCGTTTTCCATCGGATAAAGTTTATATAAGTTTAAAAACGTTCTCTTTTAGGCAATTCCAGCCTTACATCATCTTATTGAGGAAACAAAAAGAATTACAATACAGAATAAGTAAATCTTTTAATATAATAAGTACTTTTTATGAAATATCGCTTCCATTTTTAGTATTCAACATGAACTTAAATTAATTGATTTCGATTTTATAAATTTGAATTCACTTGAGTTCTAAATAAGCTGTTGGCTATATTGCGAACAGTGTATACATGTATGTATTAAAACGCTAACAAATGAATGCCTATTTAGGCTGCAAATTTTAAATCTATATATAATAAATGAAATATCTCAATAAAATTAATCATACAATGTATTCACATTTAACTTTTATAATTTCTTAATCAAGACTGGATTTGTATTGATAGAAAACTTCACAGATTTTTCCGTAATATAATTCATTCGCCATGGCCCGATGTCTTCTTTATAAACTGTAGCAGATTATAGACAGAGACGATCAACTACACACCGGGGTACGGGTGCAATACAATTTTCGGAGCTCCGAAAAAAAAAGTTATACAAAAGTACAAAAATTACTTTGTACTTATCAATTTAGCGGTGGTTTAAGTATACTACAAAAATATCAAATATTATACATAAAATTAGCATAAAGACTAAATTAAAAAAAATTAATAAAATACACAAAGCCATCGTATTTCCCCTTAAAATTTCCACAACACATTACGAAATAAATTTAACTCCGGGAAATTAATGCTCACATAATTTAATATAATTAAATAAACAGTAAATTGAATTTAAAAAAAAAAATTACAAACATTATTTTAAAGATCTCATTTTAGATATTAGATTGTTTTAGATATTCTCAGTGCACTGCCGGCCTCCGAGCTGTGTTCTCTAGCTACAGAAAACACTGCCCATCACCGGACAGTGAGCTGCAGACCCAGGAAGAGAAAATTTAAGAGCAGCATGCTGGATTCGAAGCCGGGACCTCCGCGTTTCTAATCCCCTGAGTTAATCCCCCCTTCTCCTTGGCTTATGCCAATTAATTAGGGATGGAGACCCTAGTTTGTGTACTGCATTTGTCCTTGCCAGTAAAGAGCAAAGTGTATGTAGTATAAGTGTATTGTATGCTATTCTAACGAAGTGCATGGTGTACTGAGTTGTGTTTACCCGTGGAGTCGCTACTACCGAAGTAACTGCATGCAACAGATACCCCTTGCGGGCAAGATTCGTTTAAAACTAATGATATAAAAAAACAAATCGATGAAATAAATCAATACAATAACCCACCTTATTTTATTTTTTCTAAATATACAATTAGCTATTGGGTAACAATTTTCATGTTCTTTTTTTAAAAAAATTATAATGTAAATTTTTACATATAGTATTAGAGATATTTTCCGTGATAGTCTTTCTTTTTATGGTCATTGACTGGGTTCGGGCGTTCGCCCATCATTAGGAAGTTTTTGTCAAAACAGTGTGATAACAGACTTGCACAGAGCAAATTTAGTTGATTCACTCATATTACATAAGTTACAATACTTAAGTGGAGCATGTAGTTATGTAAATAAATTCTTCCTCATTAGGGTTACTCTTGAGGGGGGAAAAAATCAATACAATAATTTAAAAAAATCTGATGTGAAACAATGGTGTCCAAAAAATTTATTCTACTCAAGCGGTAGTTACTTCCATGGCCGCAGGGCATTTATTCAAACTAACAACGTAATGGTACGATACTTAATAGGATGACACAAATTTAGCCCACGCGGATGATGTGATAACGGCAAGGAGTAAAGCAGCATTAACAGGATCTTTTCGGAATGCGAGATGGCTGCAAAGAAATTAGGCTCCAAATTAACGTGGATAAAATCTCCTAGATCCTCATTTAATAGAGAAAGCATCCGGCTAGGAAAGTATTCCTTAAGGACTGGCCATCAGTTTAAGTTCATTGGTACGATCGTCAATGAAAGAAGTGAAGTAGATGGTTATATGAAAGCATGTACTTACAAAAAATAATGAACGTCTCCTGAATATCTGGGTGAAAAAAAGTTTGGTCCTATAAAAATCAAGAGTGAATGGAGAAGCAAAACGAACAATGAACTCCGTGACTTATATGGCGAACCAGATTTGGTGTACTTTGTGAAGACGCCGAGAATTAGATAGCTGGGGCACGTGGAGAGGATGGCTGATTCTAGAATTCCTAAAAAGATCTTATATGGAGCACCAGGTGGAAGAGAGAAAAAAGGACAACCTTGCTTCCGATGGCTTGGCGATGTGGAGGTAGGCGTCAGAAGCCTGGGAATGAGAAGATGGAGGCTTCGTGTTTGAACAGGAATGAGTGGAATGCTGACCCTAGCGCCCTGCAGTAAGTAAGCAAATAAGTAATGGTGGCAAGACATTACCATGGGTTGCCCACAAGGTTTCTGTCGCGGGCTGGTTTTTGGAACCTACGTATGACCCAGTTAGCTTACCTAATAGAAGTAGTGGCATTAGCTCATGATTTCTTATCATGATGGCTGATAGAGATGTCTATAATCTTGAATTGTAAGGAAATCTTTCTATTTTAAAATTGTCAAATGATTCCAAAATTACTTTTAGCGCTCCAAATGCAGAGTTTTATATATTACCAGGAGAATACCGCTCATGAACCGGAGATATTCTTGGATGGACATTAGATCCCATTAGCGGAGAATTTAAAATTCTAGGAACCAAATTTTATAATTGGAAACCACAGATTGAATTTATATGAAATCGTGTTTTCGCTCTGTGGAATATTTACTGGGAATTATTCCACTTGCTAAAGATTGGGATTCAGATGGACAGGATAATAAGAGTATGTTCTTTTGAACTGTACATTTATTTCCGTCACTACACGTAAATTACAGTGATAACCCGATTCCTGGTCTTCAGCGGGCAACGTTGATGTTCAACGCACTGGTAATGGCCTGGATAGTGATGTAGATCACATGCAAGTCCTAGGTACTGGCGTCTGAAGCTATGGATGCGAGAACAAGCCCCACGATCCAGCTTCTAATCAATGGAGGACCAGCTCTGGATGTGAAGATTCCCAGGGTACGAGAAGTGAGGTAAAAGTGCTATATCTGACTGGCCACACTGTCGAGTAAGGCTGCGTTATTCAGTTCTTAAATTCAACTGGTACTAGTTTCTTAAATAAGTTAATCTAAAACATTAAATAATGAATTTCACTGCACTTTAAGTTGTCAGTGATGCGAATTGGATCGTCCAATTGAGTGAATTATTACAGTAAGGTATGTAATCTTGTAAGATGCTTCTTTAAGGTTGCCAAGTCCTCAGCTAGTGAAGCAAGAACGTTAAGATAAATGTTGGCAATAATAATAATAATAATTAGAGTTGGCAATAATAATAATAATAATTAGAGGAAATTGGGATGGGAAAGGACCAAATAACTGTTCTCACATACGCCACCCTTGGCGTCCCAACCTGATAAATGATTAATTGCGAAGTTGCAATAACTCCTCTTGAAAGTATTTGTGTCGAGATGTCCTCAATAAAATTAGATTCAGTTGTAAAAATTAGCTCTTGGAGTTGCAACAGAGTTGGTTTCCGGTAGAGAAAGCATGTGCTGATAATTCAAGATGGCCTCAGTGGCACTTGTAACATGGCTCGACTTGAGATCCCAGGGGACCCAGTGAGATAGTGCCGACAGACAGCGCTGCTTCCTAACTCAGACATGGTAGCCAACATGATCCTTTAATCAATGCAGCGTTGTACAAGGCACCAATTGTAATGTAGTGTAAAAAAATAAAAAATAGCATGAATTCTCATCTAAATAAAATAATAAACAATACGACTGGATCAACCGTGTGACCAGTCAGATTTCAAATACAGTAAAGGGGCTTCCACAATTAATTGTCCCCTTTATTATCAATTCGTGTAGAAATACGCGACACGCTCTCTTTTACAAATATACTTTGTGAAGTTCATTGGGGATTTGGTATGAAAGCTCTTGGACAGTTCATGATGTAGCAGTCTTGCTGGCAAATACTTCTGCCTGTCCCATTTGTGGCAAGATTTTAGGAAATTCAGGACAGAAGGAAGTTAACGCGAGCTTATAGATTAATAATTAATGGAATAATAAGAGATTTCAGAACAATATCTTATGAAGCAGCGTGCATCATCGCAAATTCTCGCGAAAGAACTAAAGATGAAGGACATGAAAAATTGTTCTTCATGAAAAATTCGGAGTTTTTTCAAGATGAAGGCATTATTTCAAATGTCGATTTACCAATCAATTCTCCTAAAATTCTGACTACATTCCGCTAAAACTCCTCAAATAACAAACCGGCAAGAGCATGTTGATTACGATCATAATATATATATACACCGATGGTTCTAAAACAGGAGATATGGTAGGCAGTGCTATTGTAATTTATAGTCAACATCAGCAAGAGATTCTTATGATTAGACAATATAGACTGGAAAGTGATTGCTGAAATAATCAAGCTGAAGAACTGGCAATTAGTATGGCTTTGGAGTTACTTCACCTTCAGCATGTTACTTGGGTAAATCTGTTTGTGTACTCACTGACAGCCACGTCACTATCGATTCTCTTAAAAATCGCCACAATCATTTTCCATTGATTGAGCCTGCAAGAAGCATCTAAGTAACTATTAGAACAAGGTTGGACAATCCATTTCTGCTGGGTAAGAGCTCATCGAGGACTGGTTGGAAATGAAGAGGCTGATTATTTTGCCAAAGAAGCAGCTAAGTTAATTTCGACGGAAACATGCTAATAAGGTGCCTTTATCCTACATTAAAAATGATATCAATCAATGTTCACTAGTTGAATGTAATGAAAATTGGCTTGAAGCGACAAGCGGTTTAAATACAAAGTTATTTTACCCGACAATGATGTCTAGACAGCAAAATAAACATTTACAGCTAACCTATAAGTTAACCCAGACACTAAGTGACCATGGAAAATTTAAAGCTTATTTAAAAGCGATTCAAGATCATTTCTGACTCTACGTGTTCCAGTTCCGCCCAAACTGAACAAACTTTTAAACATATTTTACTTGACTGCCCTCTTCTGGACTCCATCAGAGGCACCCTAATTCTCAACATAGTTCTACATGCTGATCCCTGTCCTCCAGCTTACCTATATCTCTTAATGGATCCTCAAAAATATAACACATTTTGAGAATCTGTAAATTTAATTGACTTAGATAAATTAGTTTCTTTTTTCTTTTTCAAAAGAAACTGCTGCAACTATCTGCTATACTGTAATTATGTATATTCATTATGTTTTATTATTCATTGTTTTAAATGTAATTCAATGCATGTACTATAATTATTATGGAGCATGCTGCAAAATAAGAGAGAAAGAAGCACACGCACAGACCAAAAAAATCACTTTTTTAGGATTCAGGAGTCCTCAAAACGTGTATTTCCGGTGAAAACTCGATATCGAAAATTTGATACGATTACAATACTTCCTCTTAGTAAGAGAAAGTAAAAATTATCTACATATTAATTTTTTTTTGTCTTTGAGCCCTCCCCTTTCTTAAACTGTACAGTTTCAAAAGCCCATTTTTCAAATATTTCTTGAAACTCTGATCACAGCTTCTTGGTTTCAATTGTGAGTCTCCCATGAAACATTGAAGATCTTAAATAATATTTTATCAATTTAGTTTACTAAACGATTGTTTTGCACTGGCTACAGTGACAGAAAGGTTGAATAAATTCGCAAAGCAATGTAAACAGGAAAACATGTCATTACAATTATTTTCCACAATCAAAGTTAATAAATCAGTTGATTTTATTTTCCTCAATTATATTTTTTAATACTAAAACTTCATTCATCAATTCTTCACTAACCAATTCAGCGATTTTTCACAAAATTTATCCGTATGGTTTTAACAGCTGAAAATTCTATCTAAAACTTTTTAATTTATGGAAGAGTTGTCCACTGGAAGGTAGATTAACAAAGAATGTTTCATGTACCAGTAACAAACAACATAAATGGAATAAGATCTTTTAAGCTTTCGTGGCCATTTCATGAAAAACACTTGAGTTTCCGGTTTGAGACCGCGTCAGTGGTTTGCTAGAAACCGATGTTTCGCCCATATTGCAATGAATATCTTCAGGGTCGTTACACCTTGAAAGTTAATGAAGCAACAACTTTTAATTGAAACATTTCTCAGGGTAGTCATTTAGCGGGTCTTTTGGGGGAGAGGGAGGGTTATGTTTCCTTTAAAGCACAACCAAGTTCTATGGGACCCAGAAAAGCAGATACACTTATAAAGGACGCTCCATTAGCTTTTAAGGTATAACGACTTTGAAGGGGCTCACTGCAATATGAGCGTCGGTTTCTAGAAAATCACTGACGCGGCCCCAACCTGGAAACTCAAGTGTTTCTCATAAATGGAACAAATTAAAACAAATTGAATTAGAACAACAGATCAGAACAACAAACCGTAAGCTCGAAAATATTCAGTACGTTAAATTGTTGCAATTGTTAGCCGTTAGAATGTGATCTGATGTATCTGGTCGATAAGCCAACAATCAGATACATCAGATATTCAATACATTCAACGCGAAAATACCGAACATAATAACTTTTTCTAGCAATCTATGTTCATTTGTCAAAAAATAAACCGCCTTTATTTTATGTGCCGAGCATATCATAAGTGACGAGCCTTGTATGCATTTATATGTACAAATGATTTGAAGGCAATAAAATTATCTGAAATTACTGAAATTTTTTGATCTATCTATCTATCAAAAAAACTTTTTTGTTATTCTTTTGTAACATCAAGTAATTTGAAATTTCGTTCGTTTTTCTTCATAAGGAAAACGGATTACTTTTTTGATGAAAAATAAAAGTCAATGCATTTTTTCATTGAAACATTCTTATTAATAACAATGATAATATAATACTTCATTTCTTCTTCTTACTTTACATTTTTAATATTTTCATTTCGAAGCTTTTATTGACCATTTTATAATGTAATATAATTATGTTTTACGTTTATGTATAAAATTGAATGTGTCTATTTAATTAATCTCAATTCTCAATTGCTATTATTGAATTCCGCAATGTACATTTATTTCCTAATTTGTTAAAACCGATTTTTATATTGAGATGTTTGTACGGCAATGGCCAGAGGAGTTTTTAAAGAAAAAGAATTCTTTGTTGCTCTACGTTTCGAGCACCATTGGCGCCCATCTTCAGTTGAAATTTTCAGTCTCAACGTTCTCAACGTTTACTTCTCTCCTACCCTAAAGAGCTTCTGAAGAAGGGCACCAATGGTACCCGAAACGTAGAGCAACGTAGAATAGTTTTTCTTTTACTTCTCCTTCAGGCCATTGCCGTACAAACATCTCATTGTAATTTTAAGGCCTGACGATTTCAATACTTGTTTTTTATATTATTTTGCAATTGTTTACATTTATCGTATATAAGCGTGTCTGTTTTTCTGGGGCCCCCTAGAACTCGGGGCCCGGTGCATCTCCCAGTTGAGTGTCCTGATAGTAGAATAGAACATGGAAAGTCAGAGCGCACGCTGATTTGAATTATGCTTAACAACGATCTTGTACATTAAATCAAACATACGTAGATGTGCAAACGCCGTAAGAAAGTCGATGAAAACATGAAATGAGACAAGGCTGTTATGGAACAAATCTAAATATTCTAGCAAAAAAAAAAACAATATTTGTTCAACATTGCTTACACGTCCTTTACACCTTAAGGTCGAGATCCTTTGTCCAATGAATGAGCAAAGAAGAATATAGGAAGAGAGATTGGCCGCCGAATCTGAAAATGTCACAGATGGATTTCCCCTATTAGTTGTGGTTCATAAAAGATTAGTAAAAGCATAGAAAGGTTTAAATATAAAATCATAGATTTTTTTTTTTTGAGGGGGCACATGCACTCCGTCCTTGCGATCTATTGTACCATAAAAGAAAAATCATAGAATAATAATATCATATAAAGAGAAGCGGCTTCAGGTTTCCATGTTTGAAGCTACCTTGAATTTTCAGACAATTCTGAAGACAAATCTTTGGGAGGCTGCATCCAATCGTTTTAAGAGTTGTGGGAGAGGTAATAAATGTTTTAAAAATAAAAATGTTAAGCCTGTAATTTTTTTTTGTGATAGTTTAATAACGATAAATATACAACCACGGTTTAAACGGATTTTGGAAGGCTTTTAGTTTTTACGGTTTTACATGAATGTGGTATTCAAATATGTATTAGTAAACAGGAGTGAAGGTAACAATTCAAACAAAGTTTCAGTGCAATTAGTCTTATTAAAAACTAAAGATTATATTTGTGTTTCATATTTGTATTTCTTATTAGACCGTTAGATTATCAAAATTTAATATTGATTATAAATCAAATAAAAGCAATGATTACTTAATTTTGCAAAAATAAAATAGTCAATTTTAACAATGGAAATTACGAATGGTTTTATGTGCGAATCCAAGAAACTGGTTCATCCTCAGCTAATAGGTAACAATTAAATTGTTAACAAAAAAAAATTAAATAAAAAAAAAAAATCTAACTAAATGTTCCATTATAATTTTACTATGAGTACAATCATTATGTTTACAGTAATTCAAGAGCCCGTTTGCAAAGTTTCCAGAAGCCCCGACAAAGATAACGGTATATGTTGTAAGTACTTGAGCTATTGAATTTTCGATTATTATTAAGAAAATGTTGCTTAAATTTGTCCAGTTTAAAAGTTTCAAAGAACTAACAAAATCACAGATATATGTGCATAAAGAAGTAATACATTATCTTTTATAATTTTAGTTTTTGAAGATGAACCAGAAGTGGAATTACCAGTTACGAGGGAATTAGGTAATATTTAACTGTATATTGCTTTGCAATTATATTGCTAGCTGGCTTATCCGTCGTTGACGGTTTAAATTTAAGTATTGCAAGAATTTTTGCGTGGTCTCTCTATAATATAAATATTAGCTAGAGTAAGGGCTCTTTTTAAAGCTTCTCTGGCATTTTCATCTAATTTCTTAGATAGCAGCTATATCAAACTATGTAGTTGTCAAATTCTTAGAGGAACGTTTGTAGCGCTCTAGGTCGACAAAAGGATAGATAAATCATACAATGATTCAGCTGTTGCAGCGTCCAAGTAGTCTGTCCGGCTACTTAGAGTTGTCAGTCTGAACTTCGTAGTAGTGGCTTTTACTTTCTCTTACTCCTAGTAAAAAGAAATATTGCGATCGTCTAGGCTCTAGATATTCGAAATTGAATTTTTACCCTGTTTTGGAATCCACTGAATACTAAAATGGTTTTAGTCTGCCTGTGTGTTGACAGAATATCTAAAAACGAAAAATTGCAAGAAGCTCAAACTTGGGTTTCAGTTTAGGTACTATCATCGTATCAGGCACAAGATTCCGCGCCAAATCCATCAACCGGAAGTGCGACTTTATTCAATGATTTTTTTCTGGTTTTTCTTGATTTCACGAATACAGCTCCAACGATTTTCATTAAACTTCGTGTCCCGTCTACACACATAAATGTTTATCACTTTTAGTTGAAATATTTTCCCAAGACAATTAATTTTTGCGGTTCTGAGGAAACAGTAGCATTGTAGAATGCTAGTACCACTTCAGAGGCATGTATATAATTTAACTACCTACATAATATTATTACACATTAAAAGCATTGATAGAATTCCAAATTGAAGAAAATCGCTTAATCGGAAGTGCGATTTTACGGAATAGATTTTTGAGTTTTTGGTATTTTCTCGAAAAGTATTACAACGATTTTATTTAAACTTGGAATGCTTGCTGCATAGATAGAAACGTATCACTTTATATGAAACATTTTCCTGAAAAAATTGATTTGAAAGGTTATTGGGTGTCTAGTTTAAACTTAAATTTGCACAAGCTTTCTTGGTTTTGGCATAGAGCGCCCTACATAAACACGCCCAAGTAAAATCTCCACCACATTGTTATTGCCAGCCCAACTAAACGTTTGTAATTTTAAAGAAAATTTCTTGACTAAATTGTATGAATTAGAGTAAGAGAAAGTCATGTGAGTGTTTATCGTAGATTTTTGTCGATGTAGGATTATTAGTCTCGTGCCCATCCCTGAATCTGAAGGACCCAGTACTTTTCTGAAGGGGTTACCTTCTTTTTTCCTTTTTTGAATAGTCCACCTTCCTTCCAGTGCGCCTCCTTCTTTTGTGCGAGACTTATTCTTCAGGGAAAGCCTGCTTTATTCCCAGCTAACTACCTTATTTGATAGCCGTTCCATTGTGTACACAAATTGTGGACGTGCCTGATAGCATGAGGGTACATCTGGAGGAGGGGCCCTAGAATCAGGCAGAGTTTGCCGCTGTGAGTACTTACGTAAGTTTGCACACATCAAAACTACTACTGTGGTAACTATATGCATTGGGTGAATGTTGGAGTATCAGTGTTGTACCAGTTTGTGTTAGCCACACTGTTATATCGCAGGATCTCTGAAGTTCATTTACCTCTAAAGGATATCCTAACATAAACATCACCTGCAATGACTCTTTCTGCACTCATACAAAAAACACTTAGGATAGTTCAAGACAAAGATAGTTCAAATACTAGGTTCATTGATTGCTAATATTTGCAGCCTGATCTTAAGTTGAGGTTTTTTAACTTAAGACATCTTGCAATAAATTTTCCATTTGATCGACAATAAAATAAAACTAAATTAATAAATTCCAGATTAATTAGATTCTCCCCTAAAGTGACTGTATCAGTATATTATACCGATAATATCATCTATATAATATTAATAGATTGTAGATTGTTGTAGGAGATTATTGTACTACGACCTGAAAGAGCTATTGGCCCCCCGGAGCCTTCAAGCAGTGTTCTCTAGCTACAGACAACACTGCCCATCACTGGACAGTGAGTTTAAGGGCTCCTAGGAAGAGAAAATCTAAAGGCTGCATGCTGGATTCGAACCCGGGACCTCCGCGTTGCTAGTCCAGCGCGCTACCACTGAGCTTATCCCTCCCTTCTCCCTTGGCTTAGGCCAGTTAACTAGGGACGTAGACCCTAGTTTGTGTACTATATTTGTTGTCTGTAAAGAGTAGAGTATATGTAGTTTAAGTGTATTGTTCTGACGAAGTGCAGGAAGTACTGAGCTGTGGTAACCCGTGGGGTCGCTACTCGCCAAACAACTGCATGCAACAGGTACCCCTTGCGGGCATAATATTAATAAGAATGAAAGATTACTAAAATTCCAGGTTGAAGAAAATCGGTTGACCGGAAGTACGACTTTGCCAGAGCTGTAGAGCTATCACTTTTGTTTGAATCATTTTTTTTTTAAAGAAAAATTTATTTTAGAGGGATTAGAGGGGAGCTGGATGGTCATGCTTCATTCAAAATTGCTCTTTTATTATATATTATTATTATTATTATTATTATTATAAGCGCATCAGGTGCGCTGGCTATTAGCGCTAAAACTCTATACATAATAAATGTCTCAAGCGTATGTAAATCATTCTGAGTATATTCTAACACCTTCTTTATGCCGGAGGTCTTTCCACCGGTGTACCCACCTATCTAAATTGCCTACATTATTAACTTCCTTCACTTCTGATCCATTCTCCAGTTCACTCATTTTCATCTGCAAATATACAACCGAAACAACCTCGTCCCAAACGGAAAATCCAGTGAACTCACACACCGAACATTCACTCGCTATACACCCATATACAATTGGGAAGCAGAGCACTCAGTACTCTTCCACTTCCAAACGACCCACGCCCATCAAACACATTATCGTAAAAACGTTATCCGTATACACATAATAGTGAATCTCTTATTTACAATAAATGGGTCTTTGAAAAATGACTGCACATCATATCCATATAGAATAAATACAATAAAAATCTGGTGTGAAACACTCACACAACTTTCTCTTACTCCAGTTCTCAAAATTATAATTGACAAATTTCATAGTTTGTGTACCAAATTTGAATGAAATTCGTCGAAAACTGAAAAAACTGTTCAGTAAAAGCGCCCTTCCGGTTTACTAATTTTCTTGAAACTGAATTTCAGCCATCTATTTATTTCTAATTAATTATGTTTGGATGATAGAATTGTATAATCAACTATGATAGCACTTTAGAGAAAAACATAACCCCACCCCTCCCCTAAAAGTGCCCTTAAAAGAATTTTCCCAAAGAAATGTTTTAAATAAAAGATGTAGATCTTTGCATGTTTAATTTATATATGAAGTTTCAAAAAAATCGTCGAAGCCATTTTTGAGAAAATTGCGAAAAAGAGAATAAATCATTTAATAAAGTGGTAAAGTAAACGCACTTCCGGTTATCCAATTTTTTTCAAACTCGGAATTTCAACAACATATTTAATTCTAATTAACATTATTTAGATGAAAGAACTGTCTAATAAACTGAAATGGCACTTTACATGGAAACCTAACTCCACCCCTCCCCCAAAAGTGCCCTTCATTGCATTTTCCCGGAGAAATGTTTCAAATAAAAGTTGTAGCTCTTTGAATATGTGGTTGATATTTCAATTTTAAAGAAAATCGTCGGTGCCATTTTTGAGAAAACCGCAAAAAAGTAAAAAATCCAACTAGTAAAGTGGTTCTTCCGGTCGAGGAATTTTGTTAGATAACGTAGTGTCAGATCCCATGGTGATACCTAAACGGAATATCAAGTTTCAACTTTCTACGGTTTTTCGTTTCTGAGCTATGCTGTTCACATACATACATACACACACACACACACACACACACACACACACACGGACACACACACAGACCATTTGCTAAAAACCACTTTTTTGGACTCAGGGGACCTCAAAACGGATATTTCCGGTGAAACTCGATATCGAAAATTTGACACGATTACAATACTTTCTCTTACTTAGGAGTAAGAGAAAGTAAAAAAGTCTAATATATCTGATATATTCGATAATATTCTTCATCACATTTAAATCTCCCTTGAATAACACCTCAATTGGAGATGGTGTATTAAATCTTTTCCGACAATCAATCAGCCTAATACACTCTTCCATTACATGGCGAACAGTTAAAATTGAAGCATTACACTGGGGGCATATTGGTTTACTTTTTCCTAACGGTAAGTGAGAATGAGTTATTCTAGTATGACCTATAGCCAGCCTTAGAGGATTATTATTTCCTGCCTAGAAAAGGATTCCATATTAAGAAATTTAAGGTCTGGCCTTATTGATTTCAACTGTGTGTCTGTACACAACCACAGCATCTTCCAATTCTCTAAAATATCTGCCTTTACAGTACTTATTAGACCATCAGTTCTTATTTCCGTATTGCATATCCAAGAATTCTTATTTCCGTATTGCATATCCAAGAAACTTCTTCTAGAGAAAGAATTCTTATTTCCAAGCAGCTTCTTCTATTCCGTGCTGCTTCTTTGGCCATTTTGTCTGCAGCTTCATTAACCTTAATTCCCATGCGGCCAGGAATCCATATAATTGTAATTTCACATATGTAACTTAATGTATTACATTTTTCTGTTATGCGTTTGGGAATAACATCGTCAATAAATATATTTTCCAGAGCTGCAATGGCGCTCAAAGAACCGGTGCAAATAAGAGACTTTTTAATCTGTCTTTCTTCACATATTTGCACAGCATCTCATAGCCAGTAGCTCGGCTGTATGGACACTTACGAAATCTGGCAGCCTCTGACTTGCTAAAGTTGCCCTATCAGTGACACATGAATAACCCACTCCACCTGCTATTTTTGAGCCATCCGTACAGATAACTTATTCATCCCGGTGGTGCTCCAATTCTTGCAAAAAACCGCAGCTTTATTTCAATTTCTGCGACATTTTCTTTTTTGCATTAGTTAGTCATAACTTTATTTATGTTTATTTTTTTCAAGCTCCATGGCATCATATCACCTAGGATGGAACTACAAGCTTCATTCATTGGCAAATTCCCGCATGTTCGTAATAAATTTTTGGGTCGTATTCTTTATAGTCTAGTTCTTGTCTGCTGCCTATTATACTGCGCGATATCTTCTTCTTCATCTTTAAGAATATAATTTTCTTTGCTACAGTTTTCAGATAATATTTAATACTTAAAAATTTTCTCTTACAATCGAGTGGTATCACTCCCGTTTCTCGGTATAATGCATTTATTGGCGAAGTTCTAAAAGACCTGTTATTATCCTAAGGGATTGATTCATTATTACATTCAATCGTTTCAATCTGCTCGCTCTTGCCGCCTATTATTATTATTATTATTATTATTTTTTTTTTAATTTAAGGCGCGTCAACATCTATGGCCATTGGCGCCCGGAGCCTTCTCAGTGCACTGTCGGCCTCCGGACAATGTTCTCTCGTCACAGTCCAGCACTTTCCATCACCGGACAGTGAGCTGTAGAGGCTCCTAAGAAGAAAAAATCCAAGGTTAGCACAGCTGGACTCGAACCCGGGTCCTCCGCGTAAGAGTCCAGCACGCTAACCACTTAGCTATTTCCTTCCCTCTATTATTATTATTATTATTTTTGGTACATTTTTATTTATACCTCTGAAACTAAATATGATTTCGGATGGGGAATGTGTCTATTTAGTTGGTTGGCTCCAGCAGAAGGAAACTGGTCTATCTGGAACAGAAGCTTGGTTAAATAACCAATGCTGGAGCTCTAAGTTCGTGGGTTAATGTATTAGAATACTTAATGATCTCGTTCAGAGGAGCAGAGAGGAGCTCTTCTGGGTACTCGTCATGCGGGTATAAGGGCGTTGAGAGGGCGGACAAGTTGGCTAAAGTGGGGTACTTTTGTGGCCACCAGTAGCCATCAAGCAATGGAGGAATAGGGAACTGGAGAAGTACTGGAAAGACTCGGAAGGCCTTGTCCAGGCTAAAAAATTTATAAAAGGTTTAAGACATTTCAAAATTGACAGTCCTGGTAGTTGTTTTGATTGGGCACACTTGGTTGGATAGCTAGTCTTTTATCCATAATAAATCTAGTCTTTTTGTGTCAGAATTGTGACGAGGGAGTCAGGAAACGATGTACTACTACCTAGACCATTATCATGTTTTTTACTAATACGAAGGAGAGCTGTTGAAACTAAGTGTATTCACTAAGGAGTTAGAGAAGACATTATCAAAGGCCTCTCTATGTCCAGGAAGACAGATACAGCTGTTTCTTTGTCGACAAGCGACTTCTGCAGCAGCCTATTTGGCTATGTGGATCGCAATCTTCCAATCTGTCCTGTTAGAACTTTTCTGCCTTTCTGAGCGGATTGTTGGTGGCCCATCGGCCTTCAGATAGGAAGAACCTGGGACGTGTACGCTCATAAGCAGGTCCAATGTTTCTTCCACCGAGCTTGTATAGGTTCAGAAGGCAATCCGTCTAGTCTTTTTGTGTCAGAGTTGTGACGAGGCAGTTGACACTGGCTTTCGATAGCACTAGCGAAGCAGTAGAGCATAAATAATGCCCTAAGGTTCATTACTGGCGCCGCCAAATCTACTCCCATTACGGCAAAGGATATTCAGTCCGGTCTAGAACCAGTGCCCATAAGGAGAGAAAAGAACCTGCTAAAATTGATGGAAAAATGCAGCTGTTTGCCTGTTGCTCACTGGTTCAGTTACATCCAAGGGACCCACACTCAGACTACATCTATCTCTAAGGCCTAAGAGCTCTGGGGCAAGTATGGGCTATCACTGAATACCCGGGAGCCCTTAGAGTACGCTGCCGTATCGAACAAATATCGGCCTTAACTACCCAACTGCTCTCTTTCCATTGGGATGACCGCAAATGATATTAACTCAGTGCAGAAAGAGCTCGTTCTTTGGCCTGCATGCCCACCTAATGAGTAGATACATGTTTATACCGTTGGTTCCACAAATAAGAGAATATAATAGATGTAAGAAGGGAATAGAGATTGAGAATGGATTTTGGAGAAATAAACTAGAATAAATGCTGAACACTATAATCAGAGAACGCACAAACTGCAAGGACATAGAAGTTAGGTAGGTATTACAAGTGCATATAGACGTTAGATAGCGAGATGAGAAAGGTAGTAGAAGGTTGCTCACTTGTTGTTGACTCGTCGTAAACTGTTGTAAAAACTGTCCTTCTGCAGGGCTACCTCGGCTATATATACATAGAGTCTCCCACCCTAGTCTGGCCTAGGTAGCGAGTAACAAGTTGACCTTGTGTTTCTCTCCGCTCTTCGGATCCTATCACAGAAAACAAAAACTGCCGGTGCTGGTTTCTACTCTCTGGATTGTTTGAGGGTAGAGTGGCTTTTGGGATGCAGAGCATCCAACTTTGATGCAAAGTTGAAAGCTATCCTTTAATTAATCTGAGCTTTAATTAATTTGAGGACCAGTAATAAGATGAAGGTCGGATTTTTTATAGATGGCTGCTATACTAGCCATAAGCACGATTGCTCCTGACTTAAACGAAACTGTAAACCAGATTAAGACTTTCATAAGTGAGTTGATTTATAGGAAATTGGGAGTCGCGTGGTCTCGAGGCACTATGGTAACAGCGGTATGCAATGAAGTGGCAGATAGAATGACCAAAGAAGCGACAAATCTGCTCCAACCCTCTGAGGCATACATCAGCGTATGTCAGCCATCAAAAATGAATTATCCAGTTGCAGAAACAAATACTTCTAACAGACGCTGGGGGAGCCTGCTGAAAAACAAGATTTCCCTCTATTTTCTCCGCAGGCATTTTGTGGCCAATTTTCGACCAAGACTATTTGCAGAGCCATCTGTACAGAATAGGAATCAGGCCAACTCTATTATGCAGGTTTGTTGAAATAATGCGACTCAGATATCTCCAGGTCAGCAAAGCTCTTTGCCGTCCTGTACGAAAAGACGCAGATGCAAATCCCCTTACATTATTGGGCTGTCAGAAAGAAGATATGCCCAACACTGGCATAGAATAAAAAAAACTAATACGAAGTTCCAGATATTTGGGAGAGCAACCTCTTGAGATCAAAGATATCTTAAGTTATTGTAGTCAGACCGGTAGCTTGCTGCGGGGGGAGGCTTCTTAGAGCGTTTTTTCTGTAGGTTCCGCACTTTTAGGCATCCATTTTAATAATTAGGAAACACTCTTATGCTAAATTCTTTCATTGAATAACTTACACGATCCAGTTGTGATGCTGTATCCGTCAGTGATCATTTCAACTTTTATAAACGTAATATATTCTGGTCATGCTAACATTTTTTTGTTGCCTACATATTATGTGAACATATAATTGTATATATATTTAGATGTGGGCCGAGATCCTTTGATGATGTCCGATGATGAAAGTATTGAACATTTTGATAATAGAGAAAACACCAGAGAGGAATCACCTTCTACTGGTAAGAATTTTGCAATGAATAAAAATCAGCTTATGATTTCTGTCTCATTTCCTCAATGGTTTCAGAAAATACTATTATATTAAAAAACATTAACTCTCAACATAATCTTTCTTTTTTTTTTTTCCAGATGAAGAAGTGAGGCAAATATTATCCAAAACTGAGAAACCCTCAATACCTCAAACAGATGAGAAAATGCAATTTGCATTCTGTGATGTCAACGTAGTGGATAATCATAGTACTTTTATACATAAAAATATAACATCCATTAATAATGACAATCATCAAACACAAAATTCACAATCTGTACAACGTCGTCAAAGAAATCGTGTAAAACGTTATTCGCCAAGTGATTGGAATAGTGTATCTCCTAATATAAACAAATCAACAAACAAAACAACTAATAATACTATTAATAAAAAATCTATACAAAACGCACCTGCAACGATATTATTGAATGATGAATTGGAAAAATCAAAAAAGAACTATAAAGAATGTTTGAGGCGTGAAGACCTTACAAAATGTTATCAAAGATTATATAGTATTGTATTAGAGAAAAAGCCAGAACAAATAGTGAAAATGACACGTATCGCTGTATTAAAGGAAGCGAACTTTTGTATTAATATTTTAAAAAATCGTGAAAAGTTTCTAATTGAAAGGAAACGACTTCTATTAAAACGAAATGATCAATTAAATAATAAATTGCTTGATTTATTTGAAGATTAGTTATTTAATTTTTTGTTTTTAAAAAGCTGAAATTTTTCTAATTTTGTTTAATCAATATATAAAATATCTTTACATCATTCAAAATATTTAGACTATAAAAATTGTAAATAAGCTTTTTATCCAGTAAAATAAATTTGTTTTTATTCTTTATTTTAATTAATAGTTTTATAAAATATTTATTGGTGTTATTATTTGCTAAATAGATCCATTATTCTAACGAGATCACAGTTACAAGGAGAGGCTGTTTTATTGCAATTTTAATGTAGCATTGTTCTGTGTCTTGTTTATTAGCCATAACATTTCTCTTAAAGCTGTAAGAGCAAACAATTGAGAGCGTGTCAGCTTTTCAATATTGATTGAGTTTTGTTCACAGATACTTGTTTTGAGATTCTCCTAATAACAAAGATATCACAAAAAGTAGTACAAATGGACAAGTATACAGGAGTGGAGAAAGTTTACTTCAGATCTTAGGTCGAGGAGGGGGGGGGAGCAACTTTCGGTCCCAGTATAGTATACAGAAGAAAGAGTGGGTGGAAGAGATCGTACAAGTGGACTAGAATATATGATGGGGAAGGGGAACTTCCGGTCTATGGTCGACAAGTTGGGGTGCAACTTCCGGTCCCAAGTCCCCACATTATAACTACTGCTAAATGACCACCCTGGAGTTTACCACCCCTAACTTTTTAACTCAATAGCATGATAATTATTGCAACTAACTGCCTGAAAGACCGTGGGGCTAGCCTATCTAGGTTCACCGAGATGTCACATCGCGAATTAACTCCGCACAAACAGATGAGAAAACTTTCACATTCCTTCCCCCAACTTGGAGCCGCCTGTGTGCACATAGAGTCGCCAAGAATTGGCGGTCTCTTCTTCCACGCCCCTCTGTCATTATTAGAACTTTGAATGGCTTGCTGAAGTCGTATCTGAGAATCATGGTGTCGGCGGGCAAGCTCTTAGTGTCCGCCTCTAACTTCTCGCACTGGCTTTGATACTGTTCGCTATGACTTGACTGAATGGAAGCTTGATCCATCTATGTACTAGCCACGTCTTGGATATGAATATGTAGTGGTGGAAGATTCAAGAGGACCTCCATGGCTGCCGTGGGGGTAGTCGACATGGCGCTCGTTGTGCTTAAGGACGCAAGCCTTTGAACACCACTGAGCGTCCTCCCCCCCCACCTGCAAGGTCCTCGTCCACCATACTACCACCCCCGAATCATCATTGACCTAACCACATTGGTGTATACCCACAGGGTCATCTTGGGGCTTGGCCCTAGCTCTTACCACAGCTCATGGACCTTAGGGCAATTCTGGCCTTGCTGTTATACTCGTCAAGTGAGAGTTCCATGTCAGCTTCTGGTCAAAATTGAGTCCTAGATATTTGGCTTCCATGGTGATGGATTACCACTCCCCTAATTAAGGCATCTAGGTTTCTTCTCCTTGTGAAAGGAACTATCTTGGTCTTGTGAGGATTAATGGAGAGGCCCGCTGCAAACGCCTGGAAATAGTATCTGCGAATCGCCTCCTCATTGTCTTTGCCCGGTCGCCTACAAGCAATGGCGACAAACACCTCCCTGTGGACGGCCTCTGTAACGACGTTGTCTATTAGGGTGGCTAAGTTAGTCCTTCCCAACAGACTATCTCTGATCCAGTGGCAGAGCGTCGGAGATGCACCCCTCCTCGCCAGTGCAACCACTAAGGACTTAGAGAAGACGTTATCAAAGACCCCTCTATGTCCAGAAAAGCAGATACAGCTGTTTATTTGTCGACAAGCGACTTCTGCAGCAGCCTAGTAAGGTCATTCATTGCCATATCGCTAGTAAGGACTTCCTCGCCTGATCGCGTATTGACGAAGATTGAAGGGGCACGCCCCAAAATTTCGTCCCTAATAAACCTGTTTATTACTACCTGTTTTTACAACAGAAAAGATGACTGGCTAATTGGTCTAATGGCCTATGGCCCACCATCCTCCAAATTTTAGGGAGGACCACGATCTTCATCTTCTTCCATTTTCTAGGATGAATCTCCAGGCCAAATAGCCTCTAAGATTCTACACAGTGTGGAACTAACACCTCTCCTGCCATCTGCAAGAATACAGCGTAAATTCCATCCATCCACAATGGGTTGAAGGGGCGGAATTTCGCGACAGCCCATCTAAGCCTATTTGGCTATACTATGTGGTCGCAATCTTGCAATCTGTCCTATTAGGCCTTTTGTTCCTTTCTGAGCGGATTGATGGAGGCCCATCGAACTTCAGATAAGAAGAACCGGGAAAGTGTACCTCATAAGCAGGTCCAATGTTTATTCTACCGAGCTTGTATAGGTTCCAAAATCCTTCCTGACTTACCCTTAGATCTAGCCTGTCCTCAGGCCCTTCTCTTGCCAGGATTGTACGGATTCTGGCACACTCCGGTGTGTCTGCGATGCCCTACAGAATCTCAGCAAATTCACATTCACGCCAATGAATACATCAAATCCTTAAAACTCTACATATACATCTTATCATTCATACCTTCTAATAAATTCGAATAATGCCTGTAACACTGGAGTACTGTTAGAAAATAGAATATCCTCATATTGGAAAGGGGCAACCAGATACTTATATAATTCTCTATACAAACAATCTCTTTCGCTTTCATATTTCTGACATTCTATCGTTATGTGTTCGAAATTTGCTTCCATATTACATACCGTGCACATCGGAGTTGTTCTTTGGGCTATTCTGAACAGGTATGCTCCTATATACTGTGATTCGATCTTAGCCTGCTAATAGTTGTTACTACGTTTTTGTTCATAGAACTTCCTTTGAACCATAAACGAGTCGGTAATTTTGGTACCATTGATTTATAAAATAAACCCTTTCTATTATTATTACATTCTGACTGTCATTTTAATAAAATATTCCTGGTAATCCACGCTTTCATATCAGCCCCAGGTAGTTTGACCGTTATTGATTCTCCGTCCCTTGCAGCTTCTTTAGCGAGGGCATCTACCGTTTCATTATGCCCTAGCCCACAAGGTCCCTTTATCCATACAAAGCTAACGTATATGCCCCCTACCTTTAACATCGTCACCAGTTCAATTATTTCTAAAACGTTATCATCTACCCTATTCGATTAGTAGATGTAATTAGGTGATTCTAGGTCCATTTTTTTTGAGCTCCAGGCACTTATGAATTTACGCCCGAAGGCAGGGGTCTGGCGCGCGGCTACAAAATTACGATGAGACCCCTATCTGATTTTTAACCAAGGAAAAAAAATATTTTTGAGCCGGGAGATGACATGCGAGACAAGCGGCTACGTTTTGAAAAATCTAGCTTGAAAACAGTCTAAGGTAAAAAAAATATTTGTTAGCCGCGAGATGGGCATGCCTGACCTGCGGCTATGTTTTATAATATTTAGCTTGAAAATATAAGGTCAAAATTTGTAAGGGAAAAAAAATTTTTTTTGAACCGGGAGTTAGCATGCGGCTAAGATGTGTAATATTTAGCTTGAAACATTTTAAGGACTTTAATAATGTTTTTGAGCCGTGAACTGTCATCCAAGTCGAGGGCTACTATTTTATAATATTTAGCTAAGGACTTTAATATTTTTTGATATTTTGTTCATGTTTACACTTATAATGTTTTAGCAAAACACATTCTAAGGACTTTAATAATGTTTTTGAGCCGTGAGATGGCATACAAGACTAGGGCTAAGTTTTATGTTTTATAATATTTAGCTAAGGACTTTAATATTTTTTGATATTCAATACTTTGTGCATTTTTATGGGTTCTATTCATGTTTACACTTATAATATTTAGCTAAACACATTCTAAGGACTCTATTATCATTTTTGAGCCGCGAGATGAGATACAAGACTAGGGCTAATATTATATAAAATTTAGCTAAAGACTTTAATATTTTTTGATATTTTGTCCATGCCTAAATTATGTTTACACTTATAATATTTTAGATAAACACATTCTAAGGACTTTAATATTGTTTTTGAGCCGTGAGATGTCATCCAAGTCGAGGGCTAATATTTTATAATATTTAGCTACAAACATTAAATAAATTATCATTCAATACTATGAATAAAGACTTTGTTTTTTTATGCATTGTTAATAACATTCTAAGGACTGTGATATTGTTTTTGAGCCACGAGATGGCTTCCAAGTCGTGAGCAAACATTTTATAATATTTACCTAAGGACTTTAATATTTTTTTTGATATTCAATACTTTGTGCATTTTTATGGATTCTATTCATGTTTACACTTATAATATTTAGCTAAACACATTCTAAGGACTTTATTATCATTTTTGAGCCGTGAGATGACATACAGAACATGCGGCTAAGTTGTGTAATATTTAGCTTGAAACATTTTAAGGACTTTAATAATGTTTTTGAGCCGTGAGATGTCCTCCAAGTCGAGGGCTATGTTTTTATAATATTTAGCTAAGGACTTTAATATTTTTTTATATTATCATCCAATCCGATGAACAAATACTTTGCTTTTTATGTATTGTTAGAAATATTCTAAGGACTTTAATATTGTTTTTGAGCCGTGAAATGTCATCCAAGTCGCGGGCTAATATTTTATAATATTTAGCTAAACACTTTAATATTTTTTGATATTTTGTTAATGTTTAAATTAATTATGTTTACACTTATAATAGATAAACAAATTCTAAGGACTTTAACATTGTTTTTGAGCCGTAAGATGGCATACAAGACTAGTGCTAAGTTTTTATAATATTTAGCTTGAAACATGTTAAGGACTGTAATATTGTTATTGAGCCGTGAGATGACATCCACCTCGAGGGCTAAGTGGTTATTATATTTAGCTAAGGACTTTAATAATTTCTGATATACAATACGATGAACAAATGCTTTGTGTTTTTTAGGTATTGTTAGACTATACTATGAACAAAGACTTTGATTTTTCATGTATTGTTCTAATGACATTCTAAGGACTTTAATATTTTTGTTAAGGCGTGAGATGACATCCCAGGACTAGGGCCAAATATATTATCATCCAATACCATAAACAAAGACTTTGTTTTTATTATGTATTGTTGGAAACATTCTACGGACTGTAATATTTTTCTTGAGCCGTGAGATGCATCCAAGACTGGGGCTATGTTTTTATATATATAGCTAAACACATTTTAAGCAGTTTAATATTGTTTTTTAGTCGTGAGATGTGACATCCAAGTCGTGGGCTAAGTTTTTATAATATTTAGCTACAAACATTAAATATATTATCAACCTATACTATGAATAAAGACTTTGTTTTTTTTTTTAAGTCGAGGGCTAAGTTTTTATAATATTTAACTAGAAACATTAAATATATTATCATCCAATACGATGAACAAATACTTGTGTTTTTTATGTTTATGTTCATGTTTAAATTTAATTATGTTTACACTTATAATATTTAGCTAGAAACATTCTAAGGACTTTAATATTGATTTTGAGCCGGGAGATAACATACAAGACTGGGGCTAATATTTTATAATATTTAGCTAAGCACTTTAATATTTTTTGATATTATCATACAATACGATGAACAAATACTTCGTGTTTTTTATGTTTATGTTCATGTTTAAATTAAATTATGTTTACACCTATAATAATTAGCTAGAAACATTCTAAGGACCATAATATTGCTTTTGAGCCGTGAGATGACATCCTAGACTAGGCGGCTAAATATATTATCATCCTATTCTATGAATAAAGACTTTGATTTTTTTTTTATGTATTGTTAGAAACATTCTAAGAACTTTAATATTGTTTTTTAGCCGTGAGATGAAATGCAAGTTGAGGGCTAATTTTTTATAATATTTAGCTAGAAACATTAAATATATTATCATATACTATGAATAAAGACTTTGTGTTTTTTTTATGTATTGTTAGAAACATTCTAAGGACTTTAATATTTCTGTTGAGCTGTGAGATGACATCGAGGGGCTAAGTTATTATAATATTTAGCTAAAAACATTCTAAGGACTTCTATATTGTTTTTTAGCCGTGAGATGACATCCAAGTCGACGGTTAATATTTTATAATATTTAGCTAGAAACATTAAATATATTATCATCCAATACGATGAACAAATGCTTTGTGAATTTTTATGTATTTTGTTCATGTTTACATTAAATTATCTTTACACTTATAATATTTCGTGAGATGACATACAAGACTAGGGCAAATATGTTATAATATTTTGCTACAAACATTAAATAAATTAACATTCAATTCTATGAATAAAGACTTTGTTTTTTTTTATGTATTGTTAGAAACATTCTAAGGACTTTAATATTGTTTTTGAGTCGTGAGATGACATCCCAGGACTAGGTCCACTATATTATCATACAATACGATGAACAAATACTTTATGTTTTTTATGTTTGTGTTTAAATAAAATATGTTACTGTTTAAATTAAATATGTTAAAAATTATAAAATTTAGCTAAACACTTCTAAGGACTTTAATATTGTTTTTGAGCCGTGAGATGACATACAGGACATGCTACTAAGTTGTGTAAAATTTAGCTAGAAACATTAAATATATTCCAATTTCTGTTTTGACGGCCGAAGTTTTCTGTATGAAATGGTATTTCAGTGAAGAACCAGTTGTTCAGCCAAATTTGTTTTATTTATCATATTTTTTGTTACAGATCTTTTTAATAAATTTCTTACGTTTCGGCACTAAACGTGCCATCCTCAGAGGAAATTCATTTTTTATTCTGCAATTTATGTGAAAGTTTTCTATGCATTATTTTGTGGGCTTCGTTATTTATCTTAAGCATTGTCTGCTTTCGTTTTTGGATAAAATTGTTTGATATTTTATATAGTCAGCCAAATATTTCTTTATTGCTGGTACCGTGAAATATGTTTTTTATTATTATCTCAAATTTTTTAAGAATGTAGTTTGTGTCTTTATTTTTCCTTTATCTGGCTTCGTTATATTTATTATGTTATCGTTTTTTGTATTTTGGTTTATTTTACACTGGAAACTATTTTTTATTTGCTCTAAACAGCCACATCATATTACTAAACAGCCAAATAAGTAAGGCGACTCAATTTGTATCCTAATTTTACAGACAATAAACACAAAAAGAAACTGAAAAATAAGAAAGAAAAAACCACGTGAGTCTAATATTTAAATAAATATGATGTGGCTGTTTAGAGCAAATAAAAAATAGTTTCCAGTGTAAAATAAACCAAAATACAAAAAACGATAACATAATAAATATAACGAAGCCAGATTAAGGAAAAATAAAAAGAAAAATAAAGACATAAACTACATTCTTAAAAAATTAAGATAATAATAAAAAACATATTTCACGATACCAGCAATAAAGAAATATTTGGCTGACTATATAAAATATCAAACAATTTTATCCAAAAACGAAAGCAGACAATGCTTAAGATAAATAACGAAGCCCACAAAATAATGCATAGAAAACTTTCACATAAATTGCAGAATAAAAAATGAATTTCCTCTGAGGATGGCACGTTTAGTGCCGAAACGTAAGAAATTTATTAAAAAGATCTGTAACTAAAAATATGATAAATAAAACAAATTTGGCTGAACAACTGGTTCTTCACTGAAATACCATTTCATTAAATATATTATCATCCAACACTATGAACAAAGACTTTTTGTTTTTTTTATGTATTGTTGGAAACATTCTAAGGACTGTAATTTTTTTGTTGAGCCGTGAGACGCATCCAAGACTGGGGCTATGTTTTTATAATATTTAGCTACAAACATTAAATATATTATCATCTAATACTACGAATAAAGACTTCGTTTTTTTTATGTATTGTTAGAAGTATTCTAAGGAAGTGAATATTTCTGTTGAGCCGCGATATGACATACAAGACTAGGGCTAAGATTTTATAATATTTAGCTAAAGACTTTAATATTTTTTGATATTATTATCATACAATACGATGAACAAATACTTTGTGTATTGTTAGAAACATTCTAAGGACTTTAATATTTTTGTTGAGCCGGTAGATGATGACATATAGGACATGCGGGTAAGTTGGCTAGAAACATTAAATATATTATCATCCATTACTATGAACATGTATTGTTTCACTTTTTTATGTCATTAATACTAGTATACTATGTTTTTTCATGTTTTAATACGTGTGTGTATTCTGTATTTTTTACTTTTATAAGTTTAGTACTACTATGTTTTATGTATTGTTTCACTTTTTTTTGTGTATTAATACTAGTATACTATGTTTTTTTCATGTTTTAATACTTGTGTTTTTTGTAATTATACTTTTATGTTTAGTACTAGTTTGTGTTAAAACTGGTATGTTTAATACTTGTGTTTTTTGTATTTTTACTTTTTACATGTAGCAAGGCAGTTAACCCAGGACCAAACATTGTAGCATCGTAAGTGTGAACAGTAGTACGTTGACATGTCCAAATTAATCCTTTAGGAGTGCTTGGCTTGAGCAAATTGCAACAAATTGGCTTTGGAATGTCTTGTAACACATGAAGTGATACCTTCACGAATACCGGATTCAATCATAAGATGTTTATCATAATCGGTCAATAGTTCCAATTTTACTTGTGTATAGTTCAAACAGGCGTCAAATACCAACCCAGGCGTTGTGAATTACCAACTTGGATCAATGCTGTAAATAGATTCACACACATTTCTAAACTGTTCAACTATGTCGCTTAAAAGAATTATGTCTGTTGTTAAATACAATTCTGTGTAACATCTAAGTGTTTGTATATTGAAAGCAGTCCAGACTTGAAACTTCATATCATATAAACTAAATATACAAAGATCTACAACTTATGTTTTAAAACATTACTTTAAGAAAATTCCTTTTAACGCCACTTTTAGCGGAGGGTTGGGGTTACAGCTTCTCTAAAGTGATATCATAGTTGATTATACAATTCTATCATCCAAACAAAATTAAATACATGGCAAACATTCCAAGTTTTAAGACAAAATTAGTAAACCGGAAGTGCGCTTTTACTGAAAAGTTTTTTTCAGTTTTCGACGAATTTCATTAAATTTGGTACACAAACTATATTATTATTAATAGTCTTTATTACAAATAATGAAAAAAAAATAATTGAACTTCCAAAGACACCAACCATGGTCACAGACCTAAGAAACACAAAGCATTTGTTCATCGTATTGTATGATAATATCAGAAATTATTAAAGTCCTTAGCTAAATATTATAACCACTTAGCCCTCGAGGTGGATGTCATCTCACGGCTCAAAAACAATATTACAGTCCTTAACATGTTTCAAGCTAAATATTACAAAAACTTAGCCCTAGTCTTGTATGCCATCTTACGGGTCAAAAACAATGTTAAAGTCCTTAGAATGTGTTTATCTAAAATATTATAAGTTTAAACATAATTTAAACATGAACAAAATATCAAAAAATATTAAAGTCTTTAGCTAAATATTATAAAATATTAGCCCGCGACTTGGATGGCAATTCACGGCTCAAAAACAATATTAAAGTCCTTAAAATGTTTCAAGCTGAATATTACACATTTTAGCCGCATGTTCTGTATTTCATCTCACGGCTCAAAAATGATAATAAAGTCCTTAGAATGTGTTTAGCTAAATATTATAAGTGTAAACATGAACAGAATCCATAAAAATACACAAAGTATTGAATATCAAAACATATTAAAGTCCTTAATATCGACTTGGAGGACATCTCACGGCACAAAAACATTATTAAAGTCCTTAAAATGTTTCAAGCTAAATATTACACAACTTAGCCGCATGTTCTGTATGTCATCTCACGGCTCAAAAATGATAATAAAGTCCTTAGAATGTGTTTAGCTAAATATTATAAGTGTAAACATGAATAGAATCCATAAAAATGCACAAAGTATTGAATATCAACTTTAGCTTAAGGATTAAAGTCCTTAGCTAAATATTATAAAATGTTTGCTCACGACTTGGAAGCCATCTCGCGGCTCAAAAACAATATTACCGTCCTTAGAATGTTATTAACAATACATAAAAAAAAAACAAAGTCTTTATTCACAGTATTGAATGATAATTTATTTAATGTTTTTAGCTAAATATTATAAAATATTAGCCCTAGACTTGGATGATATCTCACGGCTCAATATCAATATTAAAGTCCTTAGAATGTGTTTATCTAAAATATTATAAGTGTAAACATGAATAGAATCCATAAAAATGCACAAAGTATTGAATATCAACAAATATTAAAGTCCTTAGCTAAATATTATAAAACATAAAACTTAGCCCTGGTCTTGTATGCCATCTCACGGCTCAAAAACATTATTAAAGTCCTTAGAATGTGTTTAGCTAAAATATTATAAGTGTAAACATGAACAAAATATCAAAAAATATTGAAGTCCTTAGCTAAATATTATAAAATAATAGCCCTAGTCTTGGATGACAGTTCACGGCTCAAAAACATTATTAAAGTCCTTAAAATGTTTCAAGCTAAATATTACACATCTTAGCCGCATGCCATTTCCCGGCTCAAAAAAAAAATTTTTTCCCTGACAAATTTCGACCTTATATTTTCAAGCTAAATATTATAAAACATAGCCGCAGGTCAGGCATGCCCATCTCGCGGCTAACAAATATTTTTTTACCTTAGACTGTTTTCAAGCTAGATTTTTCAAAACGTAGCCGCATGTCTCGCATGCCATCTCCCGGCTCAAAAATATTTTTTTTCCTTGGTTAAAAATCAGATGGGGGTCTCATCGTAATTTTGTAGCCGCGCGCCAGACCCCTGCCTTCGGGGGTAAATTCATAAGTGCCTGGGGCTCAAAAAAAATTGATCTAGAATCACCTAATTACATCTACTTCGATTTATTTATATTTGTTAATTTAGTTACTGCACTTTGGCAGTCGCTTAAAATAGCAAATTTACTGTAAGGAAGAGTATAAATATATTTTAATGCCATTGTAATGGCCACCAGTTCAGATATGTAAACTGAAGCCTGCTCATTTAATCTAAGCTAACTTACAAAAATTCCTTTCTGGATCGTACATGGCACAGCCCACCTTGTTGTCCATCTTGGAGCCGTCAGTATATATACAATAGCTATTGGGACTGTTTCTGTTGATGTAATCTTTAAATGCTGCATTCCTTATATGTTTAGGTAAATTGGCTATGTTGTCACAGAAGTATATATCGATCTTATTCAGTAAAAATTCATAATCTACTTTGTATATTGGAAGTTTACTATCAGACTGAATTGTTTCCTTATATTTGGATATATTAATAAAACTTTCTGTAAGTAGAGGCGCTTTCTTTGTTCGCCAAAATCGGTATGTTAATACTTTTGTATTTAAAATGGAAATCTCTT
This sequence comes from Triatoma infestans, assembly GCA_011037195.1. NCBI lineage: Eukaryota > Metazoa > Arthropoda > Insecta > Hemiptera > Reduviidae > Triatoma > Triatoma infestans. The sequence continues at coordinate 82,107 of JAAEAF010000298.1, forward strand.
TATAAATATCGTTATTATAATTATAAAACAAACCGGTCAGCTAATATCTCAGTTCGATATAATAAGGGAATTTCACAGGCTTCAGCATACATCCAAGCATTCTTAAGCACTTGTTTTGCAAAATATCCACTGGACGCAATGCAGTATTACTTGCTTGACAATAAAACATACTTCCGAAATCTAAAGTAGCACGAATTGTAGCTCGATAAAAGGTTAAAGACATTTCAGGATCAGCCCCCCATTTTTTGTGAGAAATACTTCTTAATATATGCAGGTATTTTTCACTTTTTTCCAAAACATTCCGAACGTGTCGTTTCCAATTAAGAGTTTTATCTAACATGAGTCTTAGGAACCTGACCGATACCCCACAAGGGAAGTATTTATTGCCTAATTTGACCTCGTTTGGTACATTTAGTCTTCTTTTCCGAGTGGAAGGGCACAACGAAGACTTTTTTCGGAAATCAATAAACCATTATTTATGTTCCAGGCTTCTAGGCTGCTTACAACCAATGATAGGGACTCCTGACATTCTGAGACCGTGTTTTTTATGGTTTACACACACACACATCGTCTGCGTATTGCAAAATTTTGACTTCCTCTGTGAGTAATCCTTCCAGATTTGCGACGTATATTGCGTAAAGAATAGGACTTAGTATACTTCCCTGCGGTAAACAAACCCGAGTAGATCTAGGTCCCACTATCTCGTCATATATTTTGAAGTACAATCGCCTATGATGAATTAATGAAATGATATTTTTAACCCACTACCTCGTCATTTATTTTGAAGTAGAATCGCCTATCATGAATTAATGAAATGATATTTTTAATAAATTTACTCGGAAGTCCAATCTCTCCCATTTTTTCAATTAAAATTGGCATTCGTACGCAATCAGATGCCGTCGTAAAATCTAGAAACAGGGCTAACAGTGTTTAATAGAAGTGAATGCTGACTAAATATCCATTACTAACTGAATGTGGCTATGGTAAACGGAATAACCTTTTCGAAACCTTTACTGGGATTTAGGGAATTTGCCATTATTTTCCAGCCATCACTGTAGTCTACATTTTATCATTTTCTCAAATATTTTCATCAAACAAGAAGCCAATTATATTGGGCGATATGATTCGCTTTCGTCCAGATTTTTATTAGGTTTCAAAATGGGAGTTATGAGATAATCTTTCCACTTAGGAGGGAAATTTCCTGATGCCCACATTACCTTAAATATATTTAATAGGACATTTCTAAAAGGGGGATTGTGTATCATAGAATAATGTATCTGGTCCAAGCCAGGAGCTGTATTTGAGTGACTGGAAATAGCTGCGCCTAATTCTGTCATTGTGAAAGGTTTCAACAGCATATGAGTGTTGTCTGTTTGTGAATTGTCGATCGGAATATCCAAACAGTTTTGTACGTAAGGAGGGCTAGTCTGTTAATAAACCCATCTGTCCAGTCACCTTTATGAAGGGCCGTGTTTTTTCCAAATAACCATTTATAGACTTTATTTTACGCCATATGGTCTTAACGGGAGTGCTTTTGTTTAGCTTACTACAGAATAATGCCCAAGATTCCTTTTTACATTTATTTATAATTAGTCTTGTTTCAGCAACCTGTATTTTATATTCAATGAAATTATTTAAAGTAGAAGAATGTTTATATTTGGTGAATGCTGCCCTTCGTTTTTCAACACTTTCGTCACATTCTTCATTCCACCAAGGTTTGGAATTGCCGATAACTCGTTTCATCTTAGGGATTGACTTTTCACGCTTTGTTTAACGCTTCAATAAAACTATTATAATCTTTGCATTTGTTTAAACCATTAATTATGCATTCTTTTTGGAAACAATCTCAATTTGCTTTATTTAAATTCCATTTCCTTAAAGAAGTATTATTACTATATTTAAAAGATTTCGCGTTAGGCGTAATCAAAATGGGGAAGTGATCAGAGCCCAGAGTGTCATCATAAACACGCCAACTTAATATGGGGGACAAACATGCGCTACAAAATGTAATATCAACAGCAGATTTGTTTTTTTGTCTGATATTATTTAAGAGAGTGGGAGAGCCGTCATTTAAGTAAATAAGGTTGTTATCTGTAATTGCATCCAATAAACTTTGACCCTTTGAATCGGTGAAACTAGAGCCGAATGCCCGAGAGTGAACATTGAAGTCCCCTCCCACTATGCAAGGTTTGGATATACTTTTCATGAATTTATCCCACTCCTATGTAATATTTTATTTGTTGGATTATTGTAAACAGATATTATGGATAAAAATTTATTATTAGACATAGGTATTGTAAATACCGATACACATTAAATTATTTATATTATATAAATTAAATTTCTTTAAAAGGTATATTTTTATCTATTAAGATGGCACACCCAGCTTTACCATTTGACGATCGTTTCTAATTAAATTGAACCCCGAAAAATTTATTTTCATATTTGGTTTGAACCAAGTCTCACTTATTAGGGCCACGTTTATATTTTCACTTTTCAGACACATTTCCAAGCTCCCTTTGTTAATTACCGCCGATCTAGCGTTCCATTGTAAAATGTTAAGCTCTTTATTCATTAATTATTTTTATTGCGAAAGCAATCGCCTTCTGCTAGGCTGGCGCATGTTAGAAATTTATGGTAGTAGTTTTCTTGATTATATACATAAATATATACACACATATATATATATATAGACATACACATTATACAAACATATATATACACTTTACGCGCATAGATATACGTGTACACGTTGTACACGTGTATACAATATGCACAAACATAATATCATCTATATACATGACCACACGAACACTAATACTCACCTACCAAGCACCTATGTACCAATATGTACCCTACATATGTATAATATATACACATTTACATACGATATAAATAATTGCAGAGCATATGCATATATACATGCAAAACTATATACAATTTCAAGCTGTACAGATACATTCATTTTGGTATAATAAAATTTTGAACATATTTACAGAAAATTCTAGAACATTAGAATTGGTACTAGTTTATCAGTTAAAGCAAATCGAGAAATTATCAGATTTTACCAACTTGTTATAACGCCTCATTCAAACTAATCATCAACACTCTAATCATCAATTTTATCTTGTCGTCAGGTATTTTTTCTATTTCTGCACCATTCATACTCTTTAAAATAGAGTATACTGCTTCGTATAATATATCTAGATTAGAGTCGCTATGTTTAATTGTTTTATCGATTTCCGACGGGCGGTAAGGATTTTGGGGCACTAATCCACCCTTAATATTTTTACTAACTGAGGGCTGAATTAATACGTCTCTAATTTCTTTTACACCAAAGCTGGGGGAAAGCACTATACTATTTCGTTTCGTAGCCCTTTTATATGAAATGGTAGATGCAAAAGGCCGATTGCTGTTCACAGTGCTTTTATTTAACAAAGGAAACTGCTTAAGGTCATCCAACATTGGAGCTTCTTTTTCCGCAAGGGAAGCGAAAGAATTATCTAAAAATTTTCTGGCGTCCATATACGTTATATTGTTCTCACCCATTATTTGTTTTAATATTTTCTCTTTTTTATACTGAGGACAAACATTAATATTAGAAGCTGGGCGGCCAGAACTACCACAGTTTACACATTTATTTTCGGTACTGTCACACTCTGCAATGTCATGATCACCTCCGCATCTCTCACACCTAACGCTACCCCGGCATTGATCTTTGAAGTGACCAAAGCGCAAGCACTTTTTGCATTGCATAACATTTTGAATGTAATTGTTCACTTCACAACGAACATAATGAATATAAACAAATTGGGGGAGCTGTTGCATCAGATCAGATTGAGTTGGAATGAATTTTGTTTCTTTTGTATCCCTATCTGTAACCTTTCTTTTCAATCTTCTGAGCTCTAAAGCTCTAATAATTCAAAATGTGCCCCAGGCGGATCCTTAATCACTTCCATTATTTCATCTTCCGACAATTCTGTGTCTATACCCCTTCTCTGTAACAAATATCTAGGGATGTAAACTTTATAACCTTTTTTTTCTTTTAATAAAGCCGATTCCAGTAGTTTATTTGCAGAAATACCATTATTTAATTCTACTCGTAATCTGTTAATGCCCATTTTTTTAACAGAATATATATTTTTTGAAATTTCGGGATGATAAGTATGAAGTAACTTCCTAATAGACATTGGGTGTACCCTTGAAATACCTTTTTTATCTCTATTTTTACTCTCATTAATAACATAAAATGGTCCCAAATCCGAATTTCTGTATTCCATATTTATTACATCATTGTTTAGACTCTTTACATTATTGTTTCGACATTTATAACTGAATTATTCAAACTTACCTTACCTTCGTGTTGATTAATACTAACTGAGGGCTGAATTAATACGTCTCTAATTTCTTTTTCATCAAAGCTGGGGGAAAGCACCGATCACATCTGCAATCATTTCTATGTCAGGTGGTATACCCACCTTTCCTGCGCTATCGTTCGACATAATTAAATAAAAAGATTCACTTTTAAAATAAAAAGAAACTCTTCTAATAACTATTTACAGCAAGGAAAAAAAGAAAAAATTAGATAAAAGAGGGGAAAAAAAGAAAGAAAGGAGCAATAATTAATATTATTAATAAAATAGAAAAAGGAAAGAAAATTTAGAAGAAAAAGAAAAGGAAAAATGAATAAAAAAGAAAAAGAAAAATAAGAGAAGAATAGATAAACTAGACTGTTGGACGCCACAGATAGAGCTTGTGAACTTTGTTCCGCACTCTACAGAAGCAAAACACAGACTGGAGGCAAGGATCAGCTCTAACATATTAGCTACATGCAACCCTTCAGCAATAAGAAATTCGTGAGTTACTTACCTCTTGGATTGATGTTGGTACTTTCCCAAGCAGCATTGTGCGCATTGGCGTCGCGCCCCAAGATAAGTTGTAGATTCTTACTCCTACTATATGCGACCAATTCACTTAGTAGGGGAGAAGGACAATCCTCGTCACCCGGGAAGTATGCTGAGCTGATCAAAAGCCTTTTCATTCCCTCCTCAGTGATGATAATTAAGGAAGCTGCAACAAAAAAAAAAAAAATCTGCGGAGCATGCCCCGGTATTAAGCTACTGCCTTCTCTGTCACTTTGCACTATATACGATTTAAGTCTCGATACCGACTTGTCATATGGTACCTTACCAAAGCTGGAGTTTAACCCCCGGACCCTCCATGGCAGCAACATGGCTCTTGCAGTAGGGCTAGCTCTAGCCCTTCCCTGATGAACCTCCTACTGAGCGCAGCCGAAGCGGCCTTTGTATCATGGTGGAGGTTCTCGCTTGCACCATCCTGATTACAATGTCAAGCGTTCGAGAGGGTGGAACTTGGCCTTGGGGCCTATAGGGCAGGTCCGCTCCAAGTTACTAAGAGGGACCCCCTTACTGTTTTCTTGTTAACTGACAATAAAAAATTACATTATCATTAATTCTGTATACATATCTACAATTCAATTTGTTATTTTTCTTATATATCATCTTTTTTTATCTTTGAAATATCCCAATTGAATTATGGCATATTAGTTAATATATACATATGTACGTCTATAAATAAGGTAACCAGATTGCTCATGTAACTCTACAAATAGAAATGTATACTACTATTAATAACGTTATGTTATAGAAGTAATTAGTGTTTTGATGTTCGTTACGACCGCTGTATTTGATGTTGTAAAGTGGATGTTGAGGTTCGGTCACAAAAAAAAAACTTACAAATTTCACCGACGTTTCGGGAAATTTATTGCCTAATTCAGGTAAAATTTTGTATTTCTTAAAACTAAGTTTAACTTGTGATATATTGTGATATAATATCACCAAGTGTTGAAGTAATTAGAGTTTTCTTCACCAATTATTAATGTTTTTAGTACCTGCTGCTGTGGCCTCATTAGCTGAAACATCCAATTTTTTAGTGCTAAAAACCAGGAGATATAGTCAGTAATTTGTTCTTGTTCTTAATATTATTATTATGTTTGTTTAATATTATTGGCACTGTCTTCTGGACTACAATGTAATCATAAGTACTGTCTACCATGGAAGCTACTACCAAATGATCTTAAAACACGTGTATTGGGTTTTTCGGTGGAAACCTGTTATTCGAAAATTTGATACGATCGCAATCCACTTTCCAGGAATAGATTGTAGATTATTGTAGGGGATTATTGCACTGCGACGTGAAAGATCTATTGTGCCCCTCGTAGCCTTCTCCAATGCACAGCCGGCATCCTAGCAGTGTTCTCTAGCTACAGACAATTCTGCCCATCACCGGACAGGAGTTGTAGAGGCTCTTGTAAGAGAAAATCTAAGGGCAGCGACCTCCGCGTTGCTAGTCCAGCGCGCTACCATTGAGCTAATCCCTCCCTTCTCCCTTGGCTTAGGCTAATTAACTTGGGACGTAAACCCTAGTTTGTGTACTGTATTTGTTGTCCGTAAAGAGTAGAGTGTATGTAGTTTTATTGTGTACTGTCTGACGAAGTGTATGGACTACTGAGCTGTGGTAACCCGTGGGGTCGCTAGTCCCCAGGTAACTGCATGCAACAGATAACAGATACACCTTGCGGGCCTTCCAGGAGTAACACAAAGATAGTGAAAAAAACAAAAAAAAAAAACAGGGTGGGTCGCTCCAATAAAATGCATGCAGTTGAACATGAAAAATATTTGTATGAAAACTTTATTTACTAGATTTATATTGGCAGTAAAGGATAGCTGTAAGTCATGTTTTGACATGTTTGTGAGCAAATCACTTTAGTTTGCTCAATATGGTCACCTGGTAAAATATCAATATGGTCGGTCTTGCGTTGTTTTAATTTTGAGCATTTTGATTGAAATCTGTTGTCAGCGACATGATTGCTATTACTAAGTATACTTAGGTTCAGAAAAATATCACTACACATTGCCCCATAATTTTATTCAGATTTTTAAAAGGGCAAAATGTAGTAATAACACTGTTTGTTTGGATTAATTTTTTGGGGGCCTCTTAGATTAAAAAAAAAACGCTAATTTCTGTGTATTATTATCTCAATTTATTAGGTATAAAGAAATCAATCATTCCTCGTCTTCCTCAGCGTCACCACCGCCTTCTAGACTGGGTATCCCATAGATTGTCAATACTTGATCCAGTTCGACCAGCTCTTCCTTTGTGAATGCTGGTTCTATCGGTCTATCACCGGCAATTTTTTTAATTTCACTTGGTCTGATATCTATACGTGATTCACCTTCTAAATATCTACAGGTTGGAAATTTCGTCACCATCATATCTTTCCATTCCATTTCGGTGGCTTTACCACATGCCGGATTTCCTGATTGTAATGTAAGAGGAAAAAATCTAATATGAAACATTCATGACATTGGGGAGGGGGAATCTTAATTTTAATCATTTCATTATGGCCCTTAAATTTGTATTTCTATATGTTGTTTGAGCTAATTATTAGAGCTTAATTTCCTACGTGGGAGAATTGATTGTTATTTCGTAATTAAGATATAAGATTACTTACGCCCCTTCTCTAACCAGGTTCATTGCCTTATTGGCTTTCAAGGTGTAACGACCCTGAAGAGGCAATTGCAACATGGGCGAAACGTCGGTTTTTACATAGCTGGATGTCGAGCTATTTTCGATTCCAAGATTGGCATTCTTGGAAACACAAACTGGAAAATCGTCAAAAAATTCCCACAAAACATATTGAATGCCCATATTTTGGTGTAAGAAGGCAAACTCCTTCCCTTGGGAAAATTGTCCTCCGTAACTCACTTATTCCTCTCCCCTCCTAAAGGTTCAATTATGCATGAGCTTTACGGACCTTCCAAGAGTAACCTGAAGTGCCCCAGTGCCACCACATCCTCCAATAATAGGCAGAAGATACGTTATTTTTAATGAGCCATTCTTCTATGCCCCCATAAGCAGTTCAGATTAGTGGTACTTGCCATTGGACCTGTAGCTTCCAGAGCCTGTAGATGGTATAAAATGGGAGGCAGGGAAAAGCAAGACTTAAGGAATTGTTACACACCTTCAAACCACGGTCGTGGATCAATAAGATAGCACAAGGAAGAAAGTAGGGTGAAATTTTGATGGGTTCTCTCCCTATATTGAAGCAAGATAATGATTTCCAACCGTGGTGTGGCGTCGCTCTTAGGTTATCCAATAAAGAACCCCTCTTTGGTGCAAAATTTTTGGGAAGTAGGAAAGACTAGGGTAGCTGCTTGGACCACATCACTTTTGTTTGCCTCTTATGCCATCCTGGACGAGAGCAGGCCAATTCTAAAACCTGCATTCTAAAACTAAAGAGTATATCTAGTTCAGAAAATCTTAGAGCACTACTTTCATTAAGACAGTAAGACAGAAAGTAAACATTCTTGTAAACGGTGATTAGTATTACTCACCCCAGAAGGCGAGCTCTTTGTACTGGGAATCCAGTTTCACGACCTTGTTGATTTCTGGCATTTCTAGTTCGTTGTACATCATAAAAAGGCAATTTAATTTTACCAGATTTTCTATGCCGGACAGTGATTTGATTGCATTGTATGATAAATAGAGTCTTTCCAATGTGTCCTTCACCGCTTCCTTCAAATAAATTATTAAATAAGCTTGAAACATCGTATGAAATTCTACAAAAATAAATATTTATCACTTTTATTTAAAAGATTTTCCCAGGAAAATGGATTTTTTTGGGGGAGCATTACCGGGGAGTGCTCCCTTCATCTTTCCTATAAAGTATCACTTCAGTAATGTATGCATATAATTTTACTACTTGTACAATATTAATATAAATTGGAAGCATTGCTAGAATTACAAATTTCAAGAACAGCGTTTAACCGTAAGTACGATTTTCAAATTATGGAATTTTCTCCAAAAAGGCTACAATGTTTTTCTTAAAACTTGCTATGTTAACTACATGCGCTGAAACTTTCTTTTTGAGGCCTATACCCTTCAGCAATCAGTCCTTTCAAGAAAAACTCAGAAATTCGGACGCCTGGATATTTACCAGCTGTTGGAGAGAGATATAGAACAGAATTGAAACACACAGTATATATGTAAACATACGTAATACAGGGGTCTGGCTCTACATTTCTAAATAAAAAAAAATATCACTCAATGTAAATTGTACCAAGTATAAATTAAACACTAACAATATATTTCACAATTAGCACTCAATCAATCAAGTGTCATATATGTCCAAAACAAAAGTTCTCATGTTAATGGCACACTCAACAAATTTAATACATTCTTCAGCTGATTCCCATCGTTTATATTTTGTAATTTCATGAGTGAGTCCTCTTCATTACCGCTGAGTTTTATATACTGGGCAAGGAACGCCTTTCTGTACGGCCTGTAGACTGGACATTTCAGCAAAAAATGTACCAAAGTTAATGGCTCTTTTGCATTGCATAGGTCACATATCATACTCGTATTGATCGAAACCCTTTCTCCATTTACAAATAGCCTTATAATATTAATATTGGACAATCTCAACTGGCATAACACTATGCTGTTTGATCGGCATTCTTTCCATGATGTAACGTTCACCTTCTCCAAACGCTGTTAATTGCCTGAAAAACGGGTTGTACTTGGAGTTCCAGTATACGATTAACATCTTGACTTCTCAAGTGATTTGTCCACCTTTCAACAATATCAACTTTGAAATGAAGCAAAATCTCAGTACTATTAAAATTATATATAGCTGGTAACCCTATTGCCACAAGTGTGTTGTTCAGATGAAGGAACCAATTAGTAATTTATCCTAACATTACAGCATTTTTTTAAAGTTTCAGTTACATGCGAAGAACTTGAAGCAATATATTCTCTCTAATACTGTGACCCGTAAATCTTTACACCCAGTTTCAGCACGAATGAAATGGTTCGGTGTATTGAATGGTAAATGTTACAGTTGTTTGAAAAAAACATTTGCAACCTTTCCAATGAGTCCAAATAACCAACGGCCCAAAGTTTACATAAGAGTAAAGAGCTGTAGCTGCTACCACAGATTCAAACAACTTGATCTTTACATCCCAACTATCAGATTTACCTCGCGCCAGTACCTCCCTCACCTTGCCCACAGCTTTCAGTCCTTTCTTACAGAAACTTCCGGACGCAACCGGAAAACTCCTGTACAACTAAATGGCACACCCAGTACGTGACGTGGTTGATATATTTGATTTCTTTGTCTTTATATTTTTACGGAATATAAATTTGGATGATGACCTAAATACCATCACATTAGTCTTCTGAGTGTTCACAGATAAGCCGTTCACCTTGAATACTCCAGGAGTACATCCAGTTTTATTTAGGCATCAGGATGAGAGTCCGCAAATATTAAAATATCGTCTGCAAATAATAGGCACAGAAGATCATTTTCATCATCATATTGGGTCCACTCAGTCCTTTATTCCTGAAAAACGTTACGAAGTCGGAGAGGAATACAGAGAACAACAGTGGTAACAAAGATTCCCCTTAGAGAACTCCTCAATTTTCAAGTTGAATGAAGCTTGATCATACAAATTTTTGATAACCCTGATAATCTTACTGCTTACACCTATAGAAAGAAGTTTGTCCCACAATTTGTTATGAATTACGGTATCGAAGGCTTTCTGCAGATCAACGAATATTACAAAAAGGGTTTTCTTTTTATCAGTTTATATATATAAGTCATAAGGAGAGTGTAAACAAATTATATGTTGTAGAACGAACCTTCCTGAATCCTGATTGTGCAAATTCGCATTCAACTCACATCGTAAATACAATCTCTCTCTAATGATTGTGGTAAACTGTTTAGCACAGGTATTGAATAAAGCAATACATCTGTACTTGTTTGGATCCTCCTTGTCTCCTTTCTTAAATAGGTAAATATATTCAGACCCCTGTGAGGGAATTTTCTCAATAATAAATACATTACTGAGGTAATGTATTTACATTAAAAAGGTTCAATAGGTAGTGAAGCCATGGAGGGGTGAGATTTTTCAATACTTCACACTGTATTCCATCATTGCCAGAACTCTTGTATGGAAATTGAAAACTGAAGCTCTTCAAGTGTTATATCCGAATCAAGTAGTGATCTCCTACATTAAAGTAATGAATTTCACTGCACTTTCTATGGGATAAAAATTACTGAAGGAAGCTCTCCATTCTTCTATTTTAATTGGATTTTCATCACTTTAAAAGGCGAGATAGCTGCTTAATTGCAGACCAAAATGTTTTGAGTTCCTAACGTTCGAAAATATAGAGATTAATTGCTGGTAATATGTTTTCTTTTTATTTTTTAACAAATTGAGATATTTTCTCTTCAAATTCAAGTATTTAGAGACCATTGAATCATCATATTTCTGTTCTTTATTTCTTAAATATCTGTTTAAATTCCTTTCTCGAAGAGTTACACTCATAATCAAATCAAAGCTTTCTGAACCTACAATTGATATTTTGATAAAGTTTTTTTTTTAAGGCGCGTCGACATCTATGTTGGTCATTAGCGCCCGGCACTGTCTGCGTTAAACAATCGTGGAGAGCGGACCAAAGTACACTACGGACAAACAAACAGACTGTTATAATATTTCTTTTACTTTTATAATATTTCTTTTACGATTTAATTTTTTTTTTCTTATTTCTAGCTTTTCTTTTGAGTTGTCCTTTTAAAAGAAGTTTTTCATTTTTATTTTTCTTCTTACGTGTGTATATAAGTGAATTTTATTTATTTATTTTTTTTCTATGGGATAAAAAAAATTATCAATTTTTTCTGGAAAAATGTTTCATAAATTATTTACATTATTTAATCCTGTTCATTCATTTTTCTGTCCTGTTTAGAAAGTTCAAGAAATAACCAAATCCTTTAGTAAAACGGGATTTTTTCGGTTTAAAGGAATTTTGAACGCAAACCATCTTGTCCGGTTCTTCTTGTCCAAACGAATATAAAGTTTGAGTTTCAATATTTGAATTTTATTGTTTACATTTGAGTTAAATATTGTCCAAAGAGGATTTTTAATAAAATACTTTTTCAGAGTAAAAATGTATTACTGTCAATTCAGAAAAAATGACAGATTGTAATACTTTCTCTTATGGCGGGTAGACAAAATAAAAATATATAATTTACTGAATAAATAAAATAAATCCTAAGAGAGAATATCTGTAAAAGGATGTGCTTTACACAGAGATATAATCAATCAACAATAATCGAGTTGACTGTTCAGGTCACAGGCGGTGAGCATATGCTTAAAGAACTGGACTGTACAGAAGTAAAATAATGCCAAAATAATGCTAAAATAATGCCAGGCGAGATTAACGTTCAACTGGCGTAAACGTTTTACACTCCAGGTTTACTACAGAATTATTCTGGAATAATAAATACTTAATTATTGGAATGTTTATCCATGGCCAATGAGTGTTTGATAAACTGCCAATTATCACCTTGTAAAGCAATTTACAGTGCAATCACAACATAAATTGAATACTTCAAACGGTCAATTCATTACCGCATGTATCTTTAGAATTTTTTACATATTGCTTTTTTTTTTTTAAATTTTCTTTTAATTAGAACACTGTAGCAAAAGAATATGTCACGGCTTACAATGCCTCTAAGAGAGGTCAGCCTGTTTCGAGCCAATGATAATTGTCTCAAGTATTTCAAACCATTCAGATTCGCCACTTTATCAATTCTGTTTGTTGACAGTGATAGTTTACTGAAAAAAAAGAAAAGAAAAAATAGTAGTACAATTTTATGATTTGTTCAAAAATTCTGTAAAACTAGGAAATAATATGAAATTGGCCACTTCAGTTCCAAGCAAAAAATGTTCTATCCAGGCAGCGGAAGCGGGTCTTTTAACAATACAAGTTGAAACTGATAAATCCAAGATCTTCTAGAATGGAGTTAAATATGTGGAGAGAATGGTTCTAAATCCTGGCAATCTAAAAGATCCATTGTAGATCTCTTGGAATTTGTCTATGGGTTCACTAAACCTAATTAAATCTACATATCGACCCTGATTGGCCTTTTCCTCACGCTATGGGTACGGATTATATCCAATTATAATTCCAATCATCTTCCATTCAGCTTAAACACTCATTTCAGTAATGCTAGCACAATTTGTTGTTGATAGGTTCCGATTCACTATTATCTATCTTGGTTTAGGTGGATTTCATATAAACCGATTTTATTCTAGAATTTCTCAGTTGATTTGCCCAAGAAATTTATTCTGATTCCAAATATATTATCTTTTTGGTTTCCGCGGTCATTTTCATGAACAACACTTGAGTTTCCGGGTTGAGACCGGCATCAGTGGTTTGTTACAAACCGAAGTTTCCACAAGAGAGGTTTCCACTCCAAAAAAGTGGGCTCTATATGATTACTTGCAGCTGTGGAGAAAAATACATAAGTAGATTAAAAGATTGACATCACACACGCCTTAAAGAGCACACACACTGAGTAAGGCATAACAAAACAGAGAATTCTGCCCTCACAGAACAATCGTCTACAAAACTGACATGCGATAAATTTTTAGGACACCCAATTTTGAAAACCATTGTTACGAACATGTCGTAAGAGAAGCAGTAGAAATTGAAAAAGAGGAAAACTGTCAAAATAGAGACGATGGACTTGGTCTAAGCAGAACATGGCTGCCCATGCTCCGGAAAAGAAGTGAAAAATTCAAGTGAAATAACCTTTAAATGGTATTCCGGAGCAGATTAAGGTTATAACTTTAACAGGAGGGCAGTGGAATGGGAGACTTAGACCTCGTCACCCGCCAGCCAATTGTGGGCAAGGAGATGGCCACGCCCCTTTCCTAAAAAGATTCATAGCTCCATTAGCTTTCAAGAAGAAACACGTTGCAATATGGGCAAAACGTCCGTTTCTAGATCTCCACTCCACTGCCGTCTCAAGTCGAAAATTCAAGAGTTTTCAAATATATTATTAGAAAATGATCGAAGATATACACGAACTGGCATAACTGAACCTGACTCAGGACTTCCCTCTTTCTAAAATAGATCGAATATGTGATACATCTCCGGAGGTCGCGCCAATTACAAAATCAACGCGTCGGTTCGTTACCCCAACTCCCTAAGTTCACGTGCAGGTATAACCATTTTATCAAGAAGCCAGGATTTAAGTTTACCTTTTGATTTAGAATTGCCGGAGTGCAGTGTTTGGAGGTAGTTCATCCGAAAAATCTAGCTACCATTGAACCAGAAGAGTACGGAGATTTCTTCATACCCAAACTGACCTAGGGCAGTGTTCAGCTGTTAGTGCACAGCCCAAATCCTGCCTTCTTGCTTCCATCAGCAATTTTAACCTAGTAGTTATTTTCTTTTCTTAATTACTAATAGCGTTGGATGTATGGCTTTGAATGTATCTTGAAAGCAGTCACATGACCCGTAAGTAAGCAAAAAATATACATCTGGTTTTATCTGTAGTAGCATGCATATTCTTTTTGTTTCTGACCGGTTTCGGATTTTCATTCATCGTCAGAGCAAATTTTGTCATCAAACACACACACATAATAACATAATCTTATAATATCCGCACATATATATAACCAACAAACTAACAAGTGTAAGTGTAACAGAAACATTGCGTTGAAGTGAACTCTCTACATGAACTTAGTGAATATACATCTTTTACTCTACCTCTAGCTCCATCTCTTTTTATTTTTCTAAATTCCATTTGTTTACTTGATTTAGGCCAAAAATCGGAAAATTTCTATCACTATTTTCCAAAATACTTGGAAGTTTTTTCAAAATAAATGAACTGTATTTTTTACGTGTCTCCACTCCATCACTATCTTCAACACAAATTGCTAGTTTAATTTCCCTCAAGAAAAGGAATCCAGAACCATTTGCAGCAAGGCGAGAACATCTACCAAATTCGCTGTTTGAACTAACAATTTTCCATTTGATTGCAAAACAACATATGTAGAAAAGCAATTAAAAATTATTTATCTAGCGCAACTTACACAACATTCTTCAACAAAGATAAATCCCTATCCATGACCTCTATCGGTGGGAGTTGGAACTGAAAGCCCACCTCTCTGGCTTCTTCAATTTTCTTTTCATTAGCTTCTTCCCACCTTTGAATTGCTTGAGCTATAGTTGTAGGCTTTAATACTTTTGCTTTAGCTTTTGGAGGCTAAACATATATATAAAAAATACATATAAATCATGATAAAATAAAATCAAAATTATACATTTTTTGTTTCTAAATGTAGCCTTTATTGTCAGTAAAATATTACCATTAGATTTTAAATACACTCGGATTTGACTTAAGATAGATACTTCTATAATAAAAATTGTACTAAAATTATTTGGTTTCTATATGTAAAATCAATTAACATATGTTTTTAAATGTTACTAGCAATAAAGATTTTTCTCTAAAATTTAAAAAAATCTGTTGTGAAACACACACACGACTGTTAAGAAATTGTCAATAAGGGGAGCGAAAGAGATTGGTAACATTGAGAGGTTACCGTAAGGGAAGGTTGTAGGTGTGTGAGAGCGAGATTCTTACGGCGATGTGTTTGTTTATTTCTTGGATTCAGAATCTGTGGACTGTAAAAGAAAAAAAAGAATTCAACTGTTTGTTGGATCAGATTGTGGTGTAATAAGGTAGTGTAGTGACAAAGTGGGGGTGGAGCTCACTCAGGTGGGCCGGTCTTGGGAGGGGAGAGATAGTCAGTAAAAGCTTGGCTGCCACTGAGAGTGAGCTGTTTCAGTGTTGGTATTTGTTGGGAATTGGTACACTAACTCTCTCGCCTTCCCCGGCCAGCAGGCCATTGATATTATTGTAAAGAATAATAATATAATTGCTTATATATAATAGTAATTAAGTAAATTAGATTTGTAAGCTAGTGTATGTTCGTGTGGATGTGGTATGCTTGCGTTGAATGAGTGAGGGAGCTTGTAACTTAGTCTTTAGGAACTAATAATAAGATTTATTGTTTATGTTTGCTAAGGAAAGAAAAGCTAACTTTCTGATGTAGTTGTGGTTGTAAATAATTAATAAGTAAAAAGTCTTAGTTACTGATAATACATTTTTAAAGTGAAGTGAGTGCTTTATTCCTTGCCTCTCTGTCTGACTGCCATCCTAACAGGCCAACTGATTACAATCTAGTGTCAGGGTGGGGTCAAATAATAAATTTTAACAATACACATATTGGTAAATTTATGGTGGAGTGGGAAAAGACATTACAAAGTATAGTGATATGATAACCGCATCTAGTAAACACTAGACAGTAGGGTTCGTACGCTCCACTAGAGACCCATCAAAGGGCGCTCGTGCAGTATTTCGTAAACAAAGGCTCCCTCGCGGGTTTTAACGTTTTCTTTTAATAATTAGTGATACTAATGAATTATTATTCAAATAAAAAAAAAATTATTTTCTAATAGACAATAATACTTCAAAATTTAATATCTCCGGTTCGGTGAGTGATAAAGGGGTCATGTAAGGGTTCAATCGATTCAGCTCGTCGAGCCCTTCAATGTGGGAATAAGTAACTGCTTAAGTGGACGAAGAGGCCATGGGAAAAACTGAAGTATCCATTTCACCGTTAACCAAAGTTATGTTTCAAGAACCCGGAGTTGAGTTTTTAAAAAGAGATTTATTTAAAATTACAATACAATAATGATTTCAATAATTTAAGGCACTGGTTAACACTATAGACAACTTCGAACTGTACTGTACGGTGGTGAGCTTAGAACTGGCTGCCTGCTGGCCGGTGGGAGTATTTATATGCTACCAGCTCCTGCTGACGTAGCAATGGTAGTTTTCCTGGAGATAGTGTCATAACTCCTCCCTCCTCAAGTTTGGAGCTCCTGCGACAATTGACACGGAAGTCCAGGGTAGATATGTCGAGGTGTAGGTGATGGTTGGTCTCCTTCCGTTGCGCCCGGATTTGCCTTCTTTTTAAGGACATAGCAAACATACAAGAGGAGCAACAGTAGCAGAACTATTGTAATTATAACATAATAGTAGATGTGCGACGGATCGCTGGGTATGTCCTCTAGTAGTTCCAGCGGGTCCATTTTTAGATTGATTCTGTGGAGGTCCTTAAAAGATATGTTCATGCTGGTGTGTGAGAACACTTGCGTAGTTGTCACTATGCCTTTGGAATCCTTGTATATGGGTACGGCTTTGCTGTCTAGTAGAGTTTCATCTTTGTTTAATTTTATGAGGCTAGTGTTGGTCAAGAATATAGTGTCATTATGGTTGTCCTTTTTTATTACGATCCTATTGGTCCTGAAAGTTAAAAAGTGGTCCACAAAAGGGATGTATTTGATAAATGGTGCACTTGATGTGTATACTGTCTTGCATGCTACGAGGTTGATGTTGGTGATGATTTGGCGAATACAATCGTTTTTGATGCTGGTTTTGTTGTGGCAGTACATAGCGCTGTTGATTTCTTCACAGGTGGCTGTAAATAACTCATCTTGGATTTTTAGGATCAAAGGTGGATGGACATGAATTGTCAGGAGGTGGTTGTCTTTCTCTATAGGATAGGATAAGAGGAAGTACGTCTCAAAGGAAGAGGTTTTTAGGGGAACGCTAATAAAGTAGTAGATGTTCCAATTTTTTATTGAGCAGTGTACCTTGCTTAATTGCCAAAGTGCTTCTATGTCAGGGGTTATGAAGGTTACATTGTGAGATCTTTGTAGTGACTCAAGATCTTTGAGAAGAAAGATGCTAGAATGGATAGTGTTTAATCTACAGAATTCTAGAGAGTTTTCCATGTCGTCAATTTTGTTTGCGATAAGGACCAGGTTAAAGAGGATAGAATTAAATTGCTGATTTAGCTCAATTTGGCTAACTATACGGTTGGAGAAGAAGGTTGTCATTTTGTCATTGTTGGTTCGTATAATCTGTATATCGTGATTAAATTCTTCAATTACCCGCTTGTTTATTGCCATTTGGTTTTTTTACGTTATTTTGGAGGTGAAAACTGTTACGCTCGATTGGGTTTATAATTTTGTCGTACCGTTCTTTGTCGTCACTGTCCATATTTCCGGTTAGCCAGGATATGGCTTTACCTAGGCCGTTAATGAGCCCCCGTTTAGGTCTGGATTTGTTAAGGGTTAAATGATCTAGCTTATTACGAAGGTAATAATAATATTTAAAGAATGATTTTATTTGGTTCGTCTCATTGAGTGGGTACGTGGTGCTGATAACGGTAAAGGTCTTATCTAATTCTATGTCAATTAATTGCACGTCAGCGATATGTATAAACGTATAGTATCTGTCTATGACGTAAGCTGGGTTGAATGCAATGGGCAAAATTCCAGATCCATGCGTCAGGTCAGTTATCTCTAGGCTGGTGACTACATTCCCCGCCGTCAGCAGTTGCAGTATGTGTATGATTGCTATATTTCCCGCTGTCAGCATGTGGGATGTGTGAGTCATTGCTCTTATCTGTAACAGGAAGAGTTATGTTTGTGTATTTTCTAGGTCGCTTTAGTAGGTTAGGATGGATTTTAAATGATTTTCTTTGTACTGTGGCTAATTTTGTGTCCCTGGAATAATTTCCCCTTTTAAATTTGGGTTTAGCTTTTCCATACTGTTTATCTTGAATAAATATTTCTCCCTCGGGTATTTCGACTTTTTCCCTGGTTTTGTTTAGTTTGTTTCTACGGGTCTCTTTTTCTTTATCAATTTTTTCTTTTATTACGCGAGATATTAACTCCCTGTAGTCATGATATTCTTTGACTCGTTGTTCTAGAATTAGGTCTTCTGCGTATGTATTGGGCTGTATCTCGAAAGTAATTTCATTAGGTGTCATAGTCAGGTTAGAGTTTATAGAGTTGTTGTATGCTATTAAAGCTAATCTTAGAGTCTTGTATATGGGGCAATTCTTTTGTCTGTTTACTATGTTCATAATTTCTATGAGGGTTGAGTGTGCTCGGTTTATCAGTCCGTTAGAGTCTGAGTGGTTTGGGGTAGTGAAGTGTGTTTCTATGTTATTATATTTTAGGAAATTTTCTACTAGTCCATTTTTAAATTCCGTACCATTGTCAAATTGAATTGTTTTGGGGCACGGGAATATGCTGAGGTAGTTTTCTAGTGAATTGACAATTTCATTTGCGGATGCCGTTTTGATTAGATAACCATATAGTTTTCTTGAAAAACAGTCTATCATAGTGAAAATTTGCTTTCCATCGTAGTGCAATATGTCTCCTTGGAGTTTTTCGAATGGTTTAGAAGGTGTAGGGGTAATTTCGTAGATTGTCTATTGGTTTGCGGTCGTATTTAACTTAAGGGAGCAGTTGTTAATTACTTTTGTTATATGTTCTAGCATTTTTGGCCAGTAGTAACGTTTAGTTAGGGCTCTGTACACTTCATGTATACCACGGTATGCAGTTTTGCCAACGTGATAGTTTTGAATAGTTTCTTCTTGTTCAGAGGGGTCTGTTATGTCTAGTCTTTTGGTGTAGTAGCGTTTAATTTTGACTGTTGGAAATTTGTCTTTTATTATGTCGGACAGGTGGGCAAAGATTCAGTCATATATCTGTTCGTCAATGGAGTTTTCGATAGGAGGGGAGCACAGGACGCCGTACGTATGATTCGGTTGTAAGTACTCTAGGCAGTATTCGTCTATGTCGTTAGAGTAGGGATACCTGGTGTACCAGTTGTACCGTGTTTTGTTAAACGGTCTGTCGATTGGAATTTTCGTCTCGGGGTTGCCTCGGGTTAGAACAATTTGGAATTTTTCCACGTTAATGCAGCGGGTTTTGTCGTCAATTATTTTAACTTGGCTGTTAGAAGATTCTTGGGAGTGTTGCGTTTGTAGGCTTTCATGGTCGTCTTCGGCGGTAATGTTTTCATTGTCGTCTTCGGCGGTAATGTTTAGGGCTCTGGCTAGGTCTTCTAGGATGTCGTCGCTATTCTCGGGTGAAGGGGCAGAGAGATATTCGTCCAGGACTTCGTCTGGATTTGGACTTGGGGGACGAGGTCTCTAGGGCATTTAGGTCCTTTTCTTCTGGCGGATTTCGTGATAGTGCGTCTGCTACTACGTTAGTCTTTCCCTGTACGTACTTGACGTCAAAGTCAAAGTCAGCTAATTGTAATTTCCATCTGATTAGTTTGGCATTGGGCTCTTTCAAATTGGTTAACCATTGTAATGGTCTGTGGTCTGTCTGTATTGTAAATTTGCGTCCGTAAATGTATGGTCTAAAGTGTTTGCAGGCCCAAACTATGGCCAGTAGTTCTTTTTCTATAGTGGAATAGTTTTCTTCCTGTCTATTTAGTGTACGAGAGGCAAAGGAAATAGGGAGGTCTTTTCCGTCGATGTTCTGGGATAGGACTGCTCCGATAGCGTAATTGGAAGCGTCTGTTGTGAGGATCAGAGGCTTTTCAAAGTCAGGTAATTGTAGGATAGGACTGTTCTGTAGAAGGGATTTAAGGGTTTCAAAAGCTTTTTTGTAGTCGTCGTCAATCACTATAGTTCTGTTTTTTCTGAGTGCGAGTCAGTGGTCTAGCTATTTTGGCGTAATTTTTTATCATTTTCCGCTAGTAGCCAGTAAGTCCAAGGAACTGTTTGATTTGTTTTTCCGTTTTAGGGAGAGGGAATTTCGCAATTGCTTCTAGTTTGGCCGGGTTTGGTTGTATGCCTCTGTCCGAGATAATATGTCCTAAAAAGAGTAGTTCTCTATTACAGAATTCAGTTTTGTCCAATTGTATCTTTAGGTTGTGTTGTTTTAGTCTCTCGAAAACCGTCTTGAGGTGTTTTATGTGCTCGTCTAGGTTGTCTGAGAAAATTATAATGTCGTCCATGTATACTAGTACGTTAGGGATCCTAGAAAAGAGGGAATTCATTGCTCTTTGGAAAGTGGGGGGCGCATTCTTAAGCCCGAAAGGCATGCGCAAGAATTCGTAGTGTCCGTTTTCAGTAGAGAATGCTGTCTTGGGAACTGATTCGGGGTCCATTTCGATTTGATGGAACC
This sequence comes from Triatoma infestans, assembly GCA_011037195.1. Lineage (NCBI taxonomy): Eukaryota > Metazoa > Arthropoda > Insecta > Hemiptera > Reduviidae > Triatoma > Triatoma infestans. Next base: position 103,050 of record JAAEAF010000298.1, read on the forward strand.
CTGAAGCTAAGTCAATTGCTGAAAAGTAAGTCGCGCGTCCTATTTTACCGAATAAGTCCTCGATGTTAGGAAGGGGGAATTCGTCTTCGACTGTCTTGTTGTTAAGTTTCCGGTAGTCTATAACCATTCTTATTTTCTTTTTTCCTGAGGCGTCTGGTTTTTTTGGTACTACCCAAATTGGGCTGTTGTAGGGGGAGTTTGAGTGCTGTATTATTTTGTTTTCTAGTAGTTTGTCAATTTCAATTTGTACGTCTTTCCGGTAAATTTCCGGGTATCTATAATTTCGGGTGTATACTGGGTTTTCGTCGGTGGTTCTTATTTTATGTTTTAAGAGATTAGTAGAACTTAGGCGATCATTTTCTCTTTTTATTATTTGGGGATATTCTTGAAGTAATTTAGTTATTTTTTCCTTTTCTTCTTTATTCATGTGATTAGTTCTAATTAAAGTAGGGATTTCCTTTTTTATTTCATTTACGACAGGATTACCGGACATTTCGGGACAATTGGTCATTACTATGTCGGGGATGTCTGTATAAATTTCTTGCGGTTCGTCAACATCCATCGGTTCGGGGCAAATGGCCATTACTTATTTGGATTCGACTTCGCATAGAATTTTATTATTATTAATGCTATAGAGGCCTTCTTTTACCGTGACCTTATCGTTTATTTTTATATTCTCCTTAATTAGTCCATATTTTAATTCTTTATTTTTAACGGGTAATTCTATAAGATTAATTCCCTGTTCCAAATTTATTATGTTCGAATTGTCTTCAGGGATCTCAAGAGTAAATTTTAAGGGGATTATACCCTGAGGGTAAGAAAGGATATTCTTATTTAAGTCTATGCTCATTCCTAGTGCCTGCATAGTTTTGTGTCCTAAGAGTATGTCGTACTTGTCCGAAAAGGGGAATACATGGAATTTAGTTTCTAAGTTTACGTGAAATGTGTCTTGTATGTTGAGGGTGCAGGATTGTTCTCCATTCTTCTTTCCAGCGAGTGTAGTTATTATGAATGGGTCGTTGGATAGTGTTATGTCAGTTGGGACAACGTTAGGATTTATGTAGTTTTCTGCTGATCCGGTGTCGATGAGCCATTTCAGTCCGTATCTGTCCTCAAAGTGTGGGAGAGACTAGGATTAGGTTGAATTCGGGGGGCCTTCTTGGCTCCCGTGGCCAACGTCTAATAAATGATCAAACTTTTCCGTCATTTTTTCGAGAGAGTTTTCTAGGCGGAAAAGTCTGTCGTCATATGTTTTATCAGTTTCAGAATAATTTGCAGATGGCTCGTCATTTTGGCAGTGAGTCAGTTCGTATGGAGAAATGTAATCTTTGAAACGGGGTCTGCCTGCTGTTCGCATAAACACCGTATTTTGGGAAAAGTAGCCAGGAGGTAATCTGGGTCGATTAAAAGATGGTTAGGATTGTTCGGGTTATTGGGATTGTTTGGATTCATAGATTGTCCAAGATTTGGTCGTTGGGTTGGTTGCGGTTGTTGTCTGTAAAGGGAAGTTTGAGGTCTTTGTTCTATAGGCCTGGGTTGGTACTGGTAGTTAGGGGTCTGATTCATGGGGCCGTGTGGAACAGTGTATTGTGGATTCGGTCTGTATTGGGTGTTCGATCTATAAGGCTGTTGGTATTGGTTGTACGGGTTTGGTTTCCGGAAGGGTTGGTTGGGTCTTTTAGGACCGTGAGAGGAGTTTAGGTTGGCTATAATAAACGAACATTTGTTATAAATGATGTTTCGTACTTCGTCAAGGGTGCTAGGGTCGAAGATCATGATGTGATTACTTAACGTCGGGGGCAGGCATTTATATATGTGAAAAATTATTTCTTTATTGACCCGGGTTATCAGTTGTTTCAGGGCGTCCGCTGTAAGTCCGTCTAGCTTAAGTCTAATATAAACTAAATTACGTAGTTCCTGGATCCTATTGACGAAGTCAATGGGAGACTCTCTAGCATGCATTTTAGTTTGTAGAATCTCATCTTTGAGTATCTCGTAAGATCTCGAGTCAGCGAAATTCTCTTTCAAGTATTTTAATAAATTTAACAGATGGTCTACGTTATGTGAGAGGAGTATGTTTCTAGCGGGCCATAGCAATCTACTTTTAACTTTTATAAAAAGAATATTATGGTTATAATCTTTTTCAATTATGTTTTCTGCGCAGACTGTGTCGAATGCACTTTCGACAATCTCGCAAAAGAATGCTAGCTCCGAAGGGTTTCCGTCAAAGTAGGGGATGTGGTCGTAATCTTCTTTGGAAATTTTATAGTTAATTTGAGCCATTTCAGGGATGGTCTCTTTAGGAATGACTAATTTAGAGGGTTTAAGGACAGATGAGCTACTTACAGGTTTTAAGCGTTGTTGTTGACTCGCCAGCTTGCTTCTCTTTTATCGTCTGAGGATGGTCCTGGTTCTTGTGGGTCGAGTACTGCGAACAAGCCACTGATGTGGGAACTTCAAGTCTTCTTTGATGTGGTGAGACAAATGGTCGCACGTGAGACAAGTGGTCGCACTATTTGACTTAAGCCTTCGCAGTCCCTGTTCCGGGGCGCCAGTTATGTTTCAAGAACCCGGAGTTGAGTTTTTAAAAAGAGATTTATTTAAAATTACAAACAATAATGATTACAATAATTTAAGGCACTGGTTAACACTATAGACAACTTCGAACTGTACTGTACGGTGGTGAGCTTAGAACTGGCTGCCTGCTGGCCGGTGGGAGTATTTATATGCTACCAGCTCCTGCTGACGTAGCAATGGTAGTTTTCCTGGAGATAGTGTCATAACTCCAATGAGAAAGTTTATGAAGTGACTCCAGTTTCTGCATGGCCTTTTGGTCTTGCGAATAATGAAATTACATCAGCAGCTAGTGTTACCACAGTTGATGCTGGCAAAATACGTCCCGGAAATCTTAACGATACATCTACTGATAAAGGTTTGATATTAAATTCTCATTATATTGTTTATTACTTAGTTAACAACACTTTAGTCGTGTGCTATGGGTAACTGAAAGTTCGGAAGAAGAGGCAAAATTTGTCAGTCAAAAAAAAAAAATTAATTTATTAATTTATTTTGTAGGTGACAAACGGGTTTTTTGTTTGACCACTTTCAGTGTTTTGTTGCCGGTGAATTGTTGGTAATCATGGCGGAGGAGCTGAGTGCCCTGAAAGCCGAAGTGGAAAATTTAAAAAAGAGTTGAGTACGTTACAACAAACGTCAATTAGTGTACAAAGAACTTCTACAGGGGAATCGACCAGCAAAAAGGAATTGGGATTACAATCATTAATCCAACCTTGGGGTGGAGGGGAGGATAAAGACGACGTAGAATCCTTCCTTCAACATTTAGTAAGAGTCGCGGAAACAGGAGCCTAGTCTGAACCGGAAACCTTATTGATCTGTAGGTCTAAATTGACCGGGGCTGCAAAGGCTTGTATCGCAGCCCATCCCAAATTTGCAAGCCACTGCCAAATTTATCGACTATCAAAACATACTGCGACAACGTTTCCAGAGATTTGATACCCCCGAACAACGGCTGCTGCAATTAAACCCAATAGTGCAAAGGTCACGAAGCTTTGCAGATCGGTGTCGCAAATTGGGGGAACACGCTAATCCCAAGACAAGTTCACCGGAAGAAGCAAAGTGGGCTAGTGGGCAACGTGGGTTGTGATGGCGGCGTTTATCAAAGAGTTAAAACCGGAAATACGCCTTCAACTCCAATTTGACCCCCCTCCGACGTTCCGACATGCCGTGAGCAAGGCAACCAGAGTAAGCCAGCATTGGCTGATGACCCAACTACCAAAGAAGTATGGGCCGTACAGCAGAGAGATGGTAGAGGCCGGACTCGAACCACTGGTAACAAGCTAAGTTACCGATGCCAGCAGAGTGGCCATTTTGCCAGGGAATGCGCACCAAAACTACCGTGGAGAAGGGGAACAACCCGGGTGGCCGTTAAGGATTTCTGTTTCGTATGTGGCTCAAAAGAGCATTTTGCCCGGGCTTGCCCCAAAAGAGCCACCCGAGCTATCAATAGTTGCCAGGGAAAACCCGAAAATAAAGACCAAAATGCGGGGGGTTCGACGGAAGCCCCACCGTCGTAAGCCAGAAAGCGTGGGGGCACCGTACTGCATCCCCAGTGTCGCCACTATGGGCGTTCAGGGGCTGTTCCAAGCTGTTAAAGTCGGGGGGCAAAGATTAGATCTTCTGGTGGATAGTGATTCGGAGATTTCAATCTTAAGGAAACCGATACCAGGATACCCACTGCAACAGTCTCGGATAAGCGCCCAAGGTGTGAACAATTAAGGGCGAGCAGGATTTAAAATTTCGAATCCAGTCAGCACTATTCCAACATAAGTTTGAGGTCTCGCGAGGGGACGGATTGATGGACTGGGATCTGATGTGCAAGGTAGGACTGGTAATCGATGCTGCAACAAGGAAATAGGCGATAAAGGGGCAACTTCAAACCAGACGAAGCCAAGATCAAGCCTGGGGGAAATGAGGGAGAAAGAGAGAAGTTCGGAAGAAACTTGTCAGGGCGGCACGAGTCTAGTGTACTCTGTAGAGGTAGAGGCTGTCCGAGTTCAGGCTGTGACGAAAGCTGCCATTCCGGACTACTGCGAGGCGATGGTCGAGGGTAAAATCAAGGAGGGTCGGACTAGGGACGTGCTGTGGAACCGATCGCACAGGTTCAAGAAGGCCTTCGAGTAGCCCGAAGCGTAAACCGAGCAGAAGGGCGGAGAATTTGGGTGAAGGTAGTAAACCTATCCAGGGAAGATGTGGTTGTAAGCAAAGGACAGTGGTTAGGGTTAGCAGAGACGCTGCTCCCAGAGGAGAGGCAGCCACAGGAGGGATCTGGAAAATCCGTGGGAACTATAAACTCTTCGATTGGGCAAAATAGGGAACGCTTGGAAGAGGACTGCAAAGAGCAGTTGGCGCATCTGTCCACCAACGAAATAGAAAGGGTGCTAGAGGTTCTGCGTCGATACCTGGGAGTGTTTGATCCCCCAGGGAAGGAGGGGTGTCGGCTGGAGGTATTCCACCGTATCAGAACCACCGAGGAGGGGCCTGTGGTCAAGCGGCCTTATCGTGTTCCTTTCCACCACCGTCCGGTGGTAGTCGAGCACCTTAAAAACATGTTGGAAAGTGATATTATCTGTCTATCCGACAGTCCTTGAGCGACTCCCGTAGTACTGGTACAAAAAGAGGGAGGAACAGAATCGGCTCCCAGGTACAGATTTTGCACCGATTTTCGCGGTCTAAATAAAATCACAAAGACTGATGCATATCCTTTACCTCTCACTACCTCTCATAGTCGAGACATTGGAACGGTTGGGACGGAACAAATATTTCTCGACTTTAGATCTGGCCAGCGGGTATCACCAGATACCAATCTGGCCAGAGGAGCGAGTGAAGACGGCCTTCACCACCGAGGTAGCGCATTTTAAGTACAAGAACATGCCGTTTGGCCTGGTTAATGTTCCAGCCAGCAACTTTTCAAAGGTTAATGGACCAATTGCTGGCCGAGATAAAAGGGCAGGAATGTCTCGTCTACCTGGACGATATAATCATATACAGTACGACCATCGAGCAACAGTGCCAACGGCTTGGACGAGTTTTGGCACGGTTAGAAGAGGCTAATTTGAAGGTTAACCTAGATAAGTGTGATGGTATTTTATCCGTCATAGCATGCATATTTATTTTCTTCCTGACCGGTTTCGGATTTTCATCCATCGTCAGAGCAAATTCACCAAGTTCGTGTAGAGAGTTCACTTCAACGTACAAGTGAACTCTCTACACGTTGAAGTGAAATCTTTTCACGAACTTGGTGAATTTGCTCTGACGATGGATGAAAATCCGAAACCGGTCAGGAAGAAATAAATATGCATGCTACGACGGATAAAATACCAGATGTTATACAGCATTGCGGATCCATCCACATATTCAATAGATAAGTGTGCCTTTGTACAGCGGGAGGTACGATACCTTGGTCACATTGTGTCGGCTGACGGGGTGAGTCCTGATCCCAGGAACGTGGAAGCTGTGGCAAATTATCCCATTCCAAAAAACGCCAACGAAGGCTTTTTTGGGGTTGGCGGGATATTACCGGCGTTTCATCAAAGGCTTTCCCGACCTGGCGCAACCTTTGACGAGGCTGCTGTGCAAAGAGGAGAGGTTCCATTAGGATGACACTCAAGTGAGGGCTTTCGAGGCTTTAAAGAGAGCACTTTGTTTAAACGCGATACTAATTTACCCCGAATTTGAAGACAGATTCATTCTGTCCACCGACGCATTGGGCATAGCGCTGGGGCAGTGTTTTCCCAAGTAAGGGAAAGATATGAGAAACTCGTACCTACGCAAGCCACCAACTCAACAGGGCGGAGCGGAATTACTCGGCAACGGAGAGAGAATTGCTAGCGGTGGTGTGGGTTTCGGTGTTATTTGCTGGAAAGGCCGTTCACCTTGGTCACCGACCACTCAGCACTAAAGTGGATGCTGCGGCTGAAGGAGCCGTCGCCCGTCTGGCCTGGTGGAGCCTTCGTCTCATGGAATACAACTATGAGGTATCCATAAACCGGGCTACCAACATAACAATGCGAACGGCCTTAGCATAGGAGTAAGTTGGGTGGGGCAAGAAACCACCAGTGACGATGCCTTTCGCCAGGAACAAGATGAGAACAACTGGTGCCGGCGTTGCCGGAAAGAGTCCCCGGAAAACGTAAGCGAGGGGAAGAACCAACTCTTGTACTGGATCGGAGGCGCGACCAGTAGGAAAGCATGGAAATTGATGGCACCCGTTTCTCTCCGGGATCAAGTGATAAGGAACCACCACAGCTCCTCATGGGCGGGTCACACGGGAATCGAACGTACCGCGGCCCGGATAAGGCAAGATTTTTACTGGCCTTTGTTTTACTGGTAACTTTGTGAAACATTGTGTCCCTTGTAATATCCGGAAGAGCCCCAAGGGACTGACTATTCCTCTCGGCCCGCCGACCGAGGGTAATATCCCTTCGAACTAGTATCACTCGATATTGCAGGCCTATTAGGATGGGATTCAGACAGAGAGGCAAGGAATAAAGCACTCATTTCACTTTAATAGTGTATTAACAGAAACTAAGACTTTTTACTTATTAATTATTTACAAACCACAACTACATCAGAAAGTTAGCTTCTCAGGAATATCCTGTCATACTCATTTTGCATTGTTTGTGAGGTGAGTTCTGACAGTAAACCCCGTAAGTCGTATTGGGTTTTAGATATTCCAATATAAAGGTTTTTATTTGTTCACCGTTATCAATGTTGCTTATTACGAGTTTTAAGCGGTTTTTATTAAAAACTTTAAGTTGTTGATTTCTGGATTACCTCTTTCTATAATTATCTGATTTTGTTCTACATTTAGTACTTTGTTTTTATCCAATAAAGTTATTTGATTTGTGGAGCTGTGTTGAGAATGTAGTGTCGCTATGCTACTGTTTTCTTCTTCAGGTGTGCCGGCAGCGACGGGTTCTGCCAGTAATGAAATCGAATCGTCACTGTCATATTCTCGTGCTTGTGGATATTCTCTGATGAATTCCTCTAGTACTGCCTGGGGGTCGACTTCACTATATGTATTGTCGATATTGTCTATGGCATTGATTTCTTGGGGCTGGCACACCTTTTTTGCGGGGCAACTTTCCCCTCACCCCCAGCCTCCTTTGGTTAAGGCCTTGACCCCACCCCCTTCCCACCCTCCCCTTTCCCACCACCGCACCCTCCTTAAGCAACGACCACTTACCCCCACCACTCCCCGTCGACCCAAGCATCGAACTTGAATAGCACTTAGGCCCCACCCACTTACCCCCACATTTCCCCGTCGTCAATCATCAAACTGGACGAGCACTTAGGTCACGCCTACTCCCCCACCACTCACTCTCCCCTCGACCAATTACCGAACTGGATTAGCACTTATGTCACGCCCACTTACCCCCACCACCGACCAATCATCGACAAGCCCTAAACTCCTACCCACTAGAGGACAGCCGAAGCTAAGCCAAGAATTGCCGAACATTCCTCAGTTTTTCTTTAAATACACATTACACAATCATTTGTAATTAAGTGTTAATCGGTCGCCGGAAGAGAAACATGGGCTTTCCCAAAGTGTTTAGTGTTTCTCAGCTGTATGGAAGGAAAGTAAAACCTACTAACGAACGATTTGGACTGTGGTTATTATTAGAAAACTTGGACACCTTAATTAAAAATATTGGCGATAGTGTGGGTGAGCAGTTACTAGAAGGTTGTAGTTCCAATTTACTTGTTCCAATTACAGACCCGTTCTGCGACAATATAATGCTTGTTAAAATATAGTGCTTTGGAAGACTGCGATGGGGATAGAAAAAACCTAATTATTAAGAAGGAAATTTGTGGCTCTTTTAACAGTTATCTCCGAGGGAAATTCGGTAAATTTGTTTCTGCGAGACATGGTGTTAAAGACAAACTATTTTTTTTACTAGGAAGCAAGAACCAGATGGCTGAAGGTGTCGAAACAGTAATTGGAGAAGAACGTATAGGAGATATTTACAAAAAATATAACAACCCAGTATGTATACCATACAAAGTCGAGCTAGCAGATGTTAAATTGGAGAATTTACTAGAAGAATTGCAAGAATTATTAAACCAACTAAAAAAGGAATATTACTACCTAATGGATTTGGATATAACATAGGACTTTGCTGGAATATTTAATAAAACAGAAATGGGTAGTTATTTAACCAATAATTTTAACTTTTGCTACCAAGGACAGTATAAGAACGATTGTAATGTAATTGTGGATAACGACAAAACAGTTGGAAAGGATTGTTTAACTTGGTTAACGTCTAAAGCAAGAGTTAAAATAGACAATAAGTTTATTTGTCAAATAACAAGTCCGGGCGTTAATAAGAAAATCGGCAACCATATTATAGATTTTACAAATTGTCCGGATACGAGATTAAAAGAAACATTTTCTTCTACTTCTGCCAAAGAACATGGTATTACAAGGCTAGAAGCTACAATTTATAACTATTGTATTGGAAATTATTACGAAGCAGCCGACAATATGTACAACCCTCTGGAAGACTGTTTATCTCTATTGGAAAGTAGCAAACGTTATTTCCGTCAAGCTCCAATGTATTCTGTTTCTTTTGCAAAGATGGACAAGGCTAACAGACACTCTACAAAACAGTTGTTGTCTTGTATTTAATAATTTGTTGCAGTATGTATATTGGGCGAATAAGAATACAAGAAAGTTGACTGGTATACACTTAAACCCACCAGAAAATACCAAGAACAGAGAAAAAATGATAAATTATGTTGTTTCGGCATTTAGTTTTAACTCTCTACCAATTAATTATCTAGAGGTTGTGGAAGATTCTGGAAACAAAGATATTATAAAGATTGTGCAAAAATGTTCTATCAAAGCTGGGGCAACGTATTTTTCAAATACTGGAACACTGTTTTCTGCCATACCAGAAAGTATAGATATCGAAATAGCAGGACTGGTCTCTACAAATAATATAATTCCTCATGTCTTGCGGAAGAGAGTTAACATAACCAACGCGCTTTTGCCATATGCAGTAAAAGAAATAGAACCCCCATCTCTAATGTATGTACTATCTGCAAAGAAACGACAACTAGAACTAGAAGAGGTGGATTTAAAAAGAAGGAAGATAGACTATGTACAGAAAACTACAGCTCATAAAGAGGAATACAAGCAACTGGTGGAGAAGGAAAACGAGTTGACCGAATTTAAAAATACGTTAATAAACTAGTTTAAAACACATTGGAAGAATCTGCACACAACTGGTGTGTACAATGTTTCTGCGTTTACCGTAAACAACAAAGGAACTTTTACATATGTAGGAGTCCTTGCAGAAAAAGAAGAGTGCAAGAACATATACTTTCTAAAAGGATACCACAAAAATATATTTATAAATGCCTATTCTAATAAAGAAAAACTTAAAAAAGTTGGTTACATTATAATACCAAAAAATGGGTTGGATATAAGTTGCTCACCCACCGAGAAACCATTTTTAACATTTACTAGGAATGGTGTAACAGCTTACAAAGGAAACTCGTTTGCCAATATAGAGAAGACGGAATTTTGCACAGACATGTGGAAAAATATGCAAGATACCGCTTTTACACAAGAGGAAGTGGAGACGTTTAACGATATTACGATGCAAGAAATAAAAGGTCGTGTTCAAGTTTCTGAGTGCAAACGGCTAGAAGAATTGTCAGAAGGAACAGAATTAGTAATTATAGGCCTTAAACAAATTACACATAGAAATAAAATTCAATGTATACTACAATTCGAAAATATAGGGACATTGTACATATCCAATTATTGGTTGGAAAAAGAAATACAAGACTTACCTTTAGATTTAAAGTATAAAATAAAAATTAAATTAGCTAAGTTAAAACATACTGCAAGTAGGCATAAAGAAAGATTTGTATTTTGTGTGTAAATATTAATAAAATTTGTTACAATAGTATTATAATTTCTGTAAATAATATATACATTACAAATAAAAACGTCTTACTTTATAAAGTAAAAAAAAAAAAAATAGGATATGACAATAAAGATTTGTTTAGATAAATTAATAGTATATAAAGTTTCTTCCTCCACCCCTCCCTTTAGTGGATAGTATTATTAAAATAATACTGTCTATTTTAAAAAAGTGAGGAATGTTCGGCAATTCTCGGCTTAGCTTCGGCTGACCTCGAGTGGGTAGGAGTGGTGGGAGTCGCTGAAACTGCTTCGCCGAAAGTATAGTAACCTTCGTTTCTTACCTATATGAATGCCACTCCGCCATATTTTTTTCTATAACTGATTTTTTTTTCTTTGAGTGGGGCGAGGGAAATAAAATTATGATAGTGCGGGGGGTTAAGATAGAAGTGTACGTTGAAAACTATGGCTAGCGAGAGGACCACTATAGCCGAGTGGTTATGGTGATGGACTTCCAACCTAAAGATTGTAGGATCGAATCGCAGAAAAGACAAGTTTTTATCTTATAAAATAAAAAATAATTCCCCCCGCCCAGAGTAAGGTGATGATGGCGAGGGGTATGGAAGTTAAGAATATAAGTGCACGTTGAAAACTGCAGCTAGCGAGAGAACTACTATGGCCGAGTGGTTAGGGTGATGGACTTACAACCTAAAGATTGTAGGATCGAATCGCAGGTATGCCAAGTTTTTTCATATAAAATAAAAAATACCCCTCCAGCCCAGAGTAAGGTGAGGGGTGGTGTTAGATTGTTAGGCTCCGCCATCTTGTTCTGGGGATGGATTGACCAGGGAGGTGGAAAGAAAATGGAGTCATCGATTTGGATGCTAGGTTAGGGAGTGGGAGGAGAAAATGGAATCATCGGATTGGATCCTAAATTAAGGGGTGGAGGTTCATCGGTATGGATGTTTAGGTTAAGGGGTGGGGGTAATGGATTGGATGTTAGGATAAGGAGTGGGGGGAAGAAAATACGGTCATCGGATTGGACGATAAGTTAAGGGGTGGGAGTAAGAAGAAAATATAGTCATCGATTTGGATATTAAGTTAAGTAGAGGGGTAAGTGGGCGTGGTCTAAGTGCTCGTCGAGTTCGATGACGGAGAAGTGGTGGGGGTAAGTGGGCATGGTCTAAGTGCTCTTCCAGTTCGATGATTGGTCGAGGGGGAAGTGGTGGGGGAAAAGCGTGCATGGCTAAGGGTGGGTGTCGAGGTGGTGGGCAGGGCCGTAACCAAAGGGGTCCGGGGGTGAGAGGGAAATTTGCCCTGCAAAAAAGGTGCGCCAGCTCGCTCATTTTCCCTCTACTCATTGGTCTTGCCATTTTCTTAGAATTATTTGTTTCATATATATTTGCAAATCAGTTGGTCGCACACGAATAGCTTCTTCTAAGTCACTGGAAGCGGCTCGTTTGGCCGATTCGTCTGCTCGTCGTTGCCGGACACCCCAATATGTCCCGGTACCTACCCATGTGAATATGACTCTTTGGCCACGTGTGTCCAATTCGTCAGCAGATTGTAGGCTTTCTTACCAGTGAATCTGAAGAGAAAACATCCTGGAGATTATTATGTGTTATTCTATCCTGGTTCGCCAAGGGGAGATAGAGGCCAAACTCCATCCCTGGTTATTGACTATTGTTAACAGACGTTTTTTGTGACCTTTTGTTTCATCACATTATTATTATTATTTTTATTTTTCCTAAATAAATTACATAACAAGTAACATAAGGTACGTCAAAATTACATAATAAACAATAAGTTTGCTAGTTCAAGTAGTCCTTGCTCTGATGTTTGCACTTTGTTCTCACTAGAAAATAAACACTATCCAACACTGTATTTAGTCTATCCTGAAGTGTCCCAGCGCCCACTTCTCTTCCAGAAACTCATTTATTTTATAAAAACTGTTTTCCTTAAAGAAATGTTTTAACGTTTTCTTAAATGGTTCAGTCTTCTGACCCATTATTTCCCTCGGCAGTTTGTTAAACAATCTTACACTCATCGCACTTGGAGCTAACTCCGACTTCGCCAATCTTCTCACTGGTAAGTGTAGATTATTTTTATTTCTAATATTGTAAGAGTGTTTATCTCCTCTACATTCCATATTTTTCTTTCCTTTTAGATTAACCAGACACTTAAAAATATACAGTGAGGTCAGTGTCATTATTTTGTGAGTCTGGAACAATTTTCTACAACTATCTCTTGTTTGCTTTCTATAAATGATTCTTATTGCCTTCTTTTGCAGTCTGAATGTGGTTACAGCGTCAGGCGCTCCCTATCCCATAAGACAGTTTGGAGTGGAATAAACCAAAGTACGCAGTTCTTAACGTCTCAGCACGTAATTCGTCTTTTAGACTTCGCAACAGGTAGATAACTTTCGATAGTTTACTATTTAATTCACTAATATGATTTTTCCATGATATACTTGAGTCAAGTATGATTCCAAGGAAATTAGTACTTGTACTTTTTTCTTGACGTTTAATCGTAAATTCTTTAGTGAATGTTTTTTCTTCATTTAAGATTAATTCATTATTCGCGATCCATGTTTTGAGTTGTTTCAGGTTATCCTGTGCAATATTCAAGGCAGCTTTGTTTCATTACTTCTTGTCACTAGAGTAGTGTCGTCCGCATAGAGAATTACTTTACAAGGCACTTGTCCGCCCATTGGTGGAGGTCCACTTAGGATTTCTTTTAATTTCTATTTTTTTGTTTGGAGTTCTATCTATTTTTTTGTTTGGAGTTCTATCTATTTTTTGTTACTTCAGTATTCTCTTTATTTTACATTGACGAGAATTTCTTTCATCACCTGATAGGCCACCACTCTTTTCAAATTCATAGTGAAAACCGAAATTCAATGTAATTATTGTAAAAGAAATAAATGAATAAAAAAAAAAAACTGCTAAAACAACAAGCAAATGAACTAAGTTATTACAACTATGTAGATGAAATGGAAAATTAATTTTCACCAAAGTGTACACACACATAAATAATTTCATATATATATATAATAAGGAAAACACAACTATTTTACACAAGTGAGTAAATAAACTCAATTTAATGTTAAGCATTGTAAACAAATTCAAATTCAAATCAACACTGTTTTGATAGGGAAGGGAATAGCGTCTGCACAGATATATCTGAAAATATAAATCATCCTTTTTTTCTCTTTTCCTGTTACATATATTTATGTAGATTGATTATTTTTTTTTTTTTCTCGTTGCTTTACTTGTATAACATATCAAATTTTATTATCAATTAAGTTTTTCAGAGCTCCTGGCGAATGTTACGGACTACCTAAACATGGAGCTATAAAAAAATAATACTTTTTCTTTTAAAAACGTTCTCCTGAAAGGAATCTAGAACAACAAATTGAGAACAAGAATTAATTATACTTGATTGTTTACTAAAGTTTTGGGTATAAAAATAGTTTTATTTAAACGCTTATTTGAATCATATACTATAACAAATGAAACCTTCATTTTCTACCGTGTTCACACCTACCAGCAAGTATTTCAAATTGGTGATAATACCACACCTTTTGTTTTGAGGCAAAAAACTAATCGCAGAGTAATCGCACTGCTTCATAATTTTGAAAGTGCCCGGCCTTTGAGAAAATAAGCCTTAGATTGGAAGATCATAATGAGATCAGGGCTGAGTGATGCAAAACGCTGATTCCCTCCACTCAGCCAATTTTACTGAGTCAAACGCGAGCAATAGATGGGAGCGCTTTCACGTTGCAGTTTAGCTTTATTTCGGTTAATTAACAAGGATTACCTTGCTTTTAAGACTTGATCTGCTGGTTGCTCTTGGCTAGCTGTTCAGTATAGAGTTCGCAGTCAACAGCCCTGCTGTCTGGAAAAGCTCAAAATGGAAACACCTTCTAAGTTTCACCAAACGCAAAGCATGACTTGGATGAAAATCCGAAACCGGTCAGCAAGAAAATAAATATGCATGCTCCGACGGATAAAATACCAGATGTTATCCAGCATTGCGGATCCATCCACATATTCAACATGACTTTTTTCCCCGAACTGATCTTGGCTAACCTCTTATTGGGTTACATGACCTTATGGTACCCACTGCTTACGCTTCGAATATCCATTTTTCATTCACTTGTAATATTCTTTTACAAACCGGTGATCTTTATATTTTGGAGCAAATTTTAGCACAAATCTACATTTGGTTTAAGAAGTCATTGTTGTTGAAGCCAACATGTGTCGAGTGTAAAAGACATTGCGTTGAAGTGAACTCTCTAGACGAACTTGATAAGTTTACTCTGACGATGTATGAAAATCCGAAACCGGTCCAGAATAACAGAAATATGCATGCTGCGACGAATAAAATGCCATATGTTATCCAGCTTTGCGGACCCATCCACATATTCAACAATCTACACACTGTTTGGCTTAACGCATTGATATTTCAGATATATTTCACATATAGTGCGTAGTATAAGTATAATAGAGCTTAAGAAAAGTAAATATATATATGTATTGTATGTATGGATAATGTAGTACAGTAAGAAAATAATAAATATAATACAATAAGCAAATAGTATATACAGTACGTTAAAAAAAGAAAAACCATTAATAGGCATTTTCAAAGAAAAACTAAAATAAATACCGATAAAGAATACCAAATCTCTTGATGAAAACAAAATAATAATAAAAAAACAAACTAAATATAAACTAAAAAACGTAATAAAGATAAAATACAATGTATAAAATACTTAGGAAAAATTTACATATTACAATAATAAAAAGAAAAATATAGCCAATGTAACCAGCATAGATATTACTAAGTCGAATCCGCTAACCATTCAAGTCTGATTTGACAGGCATGGCGAGAGTAACGAATCAGTGGTAAACAGGATGTTTGACCGGTTAAAAATTGAATTATCTCCAGCCTGGAGAGAAAGGATTTGCCGAAATGGAGTAGCCGAAGCTCCACGAGGGTAGGACATTCCCCAAGGAAATGATATAAATCCTCGCGAACATCATACGAGCAAAGGGAACATTTTTCAGTAATTACCTCTCTATCCATCCATGGCCTAAAATTTAGAAAAAGAAGTTCCCCTCTAATTTTGAAAAACCAGCGGAGATCTTTAAGCTTGAGGATATCAAATAGACTCTCCGTTATAAAATTGGGATATTCTGCTATTAGCACTCTGTAAAGAAGAAAACGATCAGTAGAAGTAGCCCGTCTGACAGCCTCTTCACGAATATCCGGCTCAATCTGGGATGGAAGCTCGAGGAGTAAAGTACGCCAAGAAGGAAGGCTATCTAATGATGGTGTGACCGTGCAGGAGTGAAGGCGGACTAGCGAAACTAAATGTTTAAACCAGAAGATTTTTTTTTGTATTATTTGAGTAGCAAGTATTTTAGGTAACCGGTGGTCTTCCTGAGATAGAATTTTAATACAATATTTTAGATGAAGCTTAAGGGAAAAAACACTGCATAGATTCAAGTGAAGTTTCCAAGGCGAGCATATAATTAGGGGTGCAAGCGGGGAGGGCAAATAATTTCTTCAGAAAGAATCTTTGAAACTTTTCTAAGGCATCATAACTATGAAACCCCCAAACCTGAGCACCGAAGCAAGCTACCGATCGACAAACTGTTTTAAAAAACTGGAACTTAGCTTTTATAGGTATGCAGTTACTTAGTATGAAGTTTGACCAAGTCATATTAATCCCTAGTTTAGCAGAAGAGATTCTATTGCTAATATGTGAAGTGAAAGAAAGGCGAGGGGTCAAGATAACACCAAGATATTTGTAGGAGTTAACAATTTCAATTTTGCTGTTTTTATAAAACCATTCCTCGGAAGAGGATAACCTTCCTCCTCTTCGGAAAACCATAATTTTGGATTTATTGAGATTTACAGTAAGATTCCATTGTTCGCAGTAACGTTCAAGGATCCTAATGTTTCTCTGTAGAGCGATTCGGTTGTCGGTGATAAGAACTATATCATCCGCATAAACTAGAGCTCTGATTTTGGTAGAACCCACAACAACACCGCCTTCTAGAACTGTGGGTAGATCGTCCACAAATAGGGAGAATAATATAGGACTTAAAAGGCAGCCCTGACGAACGCCCGCTCCCACACTAAAGGTTTGCGAAATTCCATCCGCATTACGGACTGAGGATACTGCTGAGGAGTACAGTAATTTTAAGATATTCGCAAACTTATAAGATATGCCCAGATTGAATATCTTGCGCAGAGGCAATATCGTAACCAATGAAGGTCTCCTGAGGTGCGATTATTGCTAGTTGGAAACTTTTACCATTTGAATGTCATTATTTCATCGCTTCTTCATCAAATGTATTCCACTAAAATCGGCATCTTTTTTTTTTTTAACATTTCAGATAAAAGTGATTAGATTATTATACGCATGAATTTATAAAAAGCTGTATATTTTCAGATTTCTTGTCACCCTCAAAAATGCTAAAATATCACTTTCAGATCGTGCATCAAAATGTACAGTTCTGTACGAAATTTCGCTCAAATAAAAAAAATTTCTACCCCTACTTTTGGTAAAAATAACAAAATTAAAGATGCAATAAGAGATGGAAGCTGAAAGCTTAGTCCATCGTACTATATGCTAAAAGAGATTCTCAATAACTTTCTCTAAAATGGTCTGATCTGTAAGAAATGTTGTCCATTTATATATTAACATCAATCGTGTTGCAGTTAAGAGGTTGGAAATTTGACATCTCACAACACAGATCTGTGCTGCTATTATGTCAATTTTATAAGTCATGCAATTTTGAAGATGCAGTAAAAAACAATAGGAAGTCGAATATCTCAAAATTTAGCTTTCTATGTACAAGATCTTGCATAAAATTTGGCTCAAATTCAGCCAACTTCTATCTCTGTATTTGTGTGTTAAAGTTGCAATAGTATCTTCCATTAGAGATTGTTTTAAAAATGGTTTTTCAGATATTTAGAATTTATATTATGGGCATTTCTCGGAAAGTGGCCAGCTGTGCCATATTTTGTTTCGTTGCCCTATAATTATATAATCCTTTTTCTTGGATTAATCGAATATCTTGATAAAATAAAAAGTCCAAACGACTTTTATAAGAGCTGCCTTGATAAGTAATTTGGCAGGGATTTCTTAGTTTAACAGCTGAAGTAGTCGAAATCTGTGAGACTATTTCTTACGGCGACCATTGCGCTCCAAACGAGATTTACAGATCTCTAATCAACCATATCAGGTCGTTGAAAATTGTAATTATTGCCATTCATTTTGTCTTGAATCTGAATACATACTCATAACATTCATTGCAAAAGAATTCGGGATATTTACAAATAAGCAAGAAATAAAAATAAAAAAATAGAGAAACTTTTTTCATTACTGTTTCGTTTTTATTACTCAATGAAATACACAAATATTTATTTCAATTTTTTTTTGTATTTTCAAATAAATAGAGGTAACATGTTATCTGTTGGTATAATTTACATTCCTCTAAAGAATAATAAAATGTTTCAAAAATGTATTTATTTATTTATTATCTTTATTTATTTTCATTTTTGGTTACTTCTTCATAAATATCATTATTTTATAGTATATTTTATTCTGACTTATTAAGAAGAAATAATATATATATATATAAAACTGGAAGGCACTTATAACAAATAATTATCACAATAAAAATATACTGTGATAGCGTTTGCTTATTTAAAAATATTTTCTTTAATTTCATATATATTTGAAATATCTATTTAATAATAAATCATAAAAATTTACAATCTAAAAGCTAAATAACAGGAAGTAATAAGATAATGATGAAAACAAAAAATGGCACAAATATAGCAAAAAAAAATTATAAAAAATTTTGCAAAACAAGTGGGAAACGTAATGTTGCAAGAAATATTTAAATGAAAATAGTTAAAATTTCTCGTCAACACTGGACAGAATGACTGTTTTGACTCTTTTTTTTAATTGTTAAAGGATTTCTTAATAAACAGGATTTTTTTTTCGCAATTATTTAAAAATAATAAATAAATACAAAAATATTTTTTTTTACTTGCGCTTAAAGTTTCTGAGATGTTTCAAACCTTACTAGCAAGCCATAACCTCCATTGTATACAAAAGTAGGTTAACTAAGCTGTGCTCATTAAATTATTCATCAGAACTTAATACAACGAGAATATTTTTAAAGAAAATATGTATTCTTTTTTTTAAATTATTCAAATTAAATTTATTTTAATTCACACATAATGTATGCATAATATAAACTTTATTACACTTAAAAAAAAAACAACAACAGAGAGGCCTTGCAAAATAGGCTCGAATTTTTTTTTCTCACATTTTTTATAAAAACCATTTACTATTTTCTCCTGTTTTTTTCTTTTTAACATTTCTTTTATTAAATTATCGTCTAAGAAAAAAGTAACCGAAATATACACCAACTAAAAA
Organism: Triatoma infestans; assembly: GCA_011037195.1. NCBI lineage: Eukaryota > Metazoa > Arthropoda > Insecta > Hemiptera > Reduviidae > Triatoma > Triatoma infestans. The sequence continues at coordinate 121,967 of JAAEAF010000298.1, forward strand.
ACAAGTACCTCAAAAATATTTCGTATATTCACCGGGTTTTTCTAAATTTATTTAAACATATTTTTGGGGATTTTCAACCTCATTTGTTTTTTTATATTAAAAAAAATACGCTGAGCAAATTTATACACTATTTAGAAAAAAAATCTTGCAAAGTTCCCTCAAAAATAAATAATAAATAAGTTATAATTAATTTTCATTGAAATATAAATTGCTGCATATTTTTTTTGTCTAATTTAATTATAAAGATCAATTTCTAAAAACAAATTTTTATTTGTACAGATTTTTTAAGTTGACGAAAAAACGATTTATTTGTTTTTAGTTATAAAATAAAGGCTAATACATTACATATGATACAATTACAATTTTATTTCTTTTTGTAAACTTCATTCAAAAGTAAAATCTAAGCACGCTAATTTATAATTCTGGTCCAATATCTAGAAAACTATATTCATTTATTATCCACAGGCGTCCGCTGTTCATCGACAATTCCGCTTTAAAAGTTGTTTTCAGTAATCATAATATTTAAAACTCTAATTGAACCCAAATATGTGACCCGCCAAGCTCCCCTTCGCCTCGTCGTCGATTATTTTTTTCGTTCGTCTTGTTTAACTAACAGGGGCGCTGCTTCAAAGGAAATCTGTATCAGTGTACTTTTATATACCTTTGTTAAGGTGAGTAATTATTTTTCTGCTATTTTAAGATATTCATTTTCAAATATATCAATTTCATAAAATATTAATACAACAGTCTTAATATACGAGTTTATATGATAAGAATCGTTTCTTCGGTTAGTATATTTATTTTAAATCCTGAACATGAATTTATTTGTACTGCGTATATTACACATTCAAAAAAAATCTGTTTCCGATACGGCCCAAATTTTTATCGATCAATCTCAAAATAAATCCGTTTAAACTTTCTTTGAGTTGTGTCAAAAAGCTACGAAACAGTAACCTCCAGTGTAAACAAAAGAAAGTTAACTGAGCCAGAACTTATTACACAGAGAATATAAATAAAAATAAAAAAAACAAAAAAAAAGCTTTCAGAATATTGGTATCAGCTGTTCATAAAACAGAGGACGCCTGTTTAAATTAAAAATGAAATGAATATGTTTACAAATGCCTTGGACAATAATATATAAAATGTTCTGTTTTTAAAATCTCATAAAAAAAAACAAAAAACAACACTGGATGTAAAGAATGAATTTGAGCTGTCTTTTCTCCGCTGAAAAAAGAAGAGTGCCCAGTAATTAACCTTATGCTTTGATAACAATAAAGTTTTTTTCTTTCTTCTTTACTTTCTTTCATCTCTTATACATACAGGAATTTGAGTTATTTTTTTTTTTAATGTTGCAATATTAATCAAAACCATACAACTAGAATTTCACGTCCTGGGTAAAAGGTTAAGGTCCAATGAAAATTAAGAGAATAAATTTGCTTTTATTTGTTATTTTAGGCCTTGGAACTGTACATTTGCTATGTTTTAAAATAAGTATAGAGAAAAACGAAGCGAACTGATGTGATTTCTTTGCAATATTAACTCAATTTATAACAGTTTCATTTAAAATGCATCTAAATTAAATAATATTTTTTAAATAAATAAAAAAATGCAGAGAGAGAGAGAGAGATAAGGAAACCGAAAAGTTATAATTACATAAAATAAATTATATATAATTAATTAACTAAACTCAAATGTATTGATCATTTGACGACACTAAAACAATTTGTTTTAATATATAGGTATATAATTTAAATAACAATATATAATAATAATAATAATAATAATAATAATGAAAGCTTTTCCTTTTTAAACAAAACCTAACTTTTGACATTCAGTAACATGAATATAGTAAAGTAAGTTATGCAAACGATTCAATTGCCACGATATTACAATGATTTTTCTTAACAAGTCTTATCATCACACATTTTTCTCATCAAAATTTTTTATAATAAACAAAAACTATTTAAATTATATTATTAATAATTATAATCACTATAACTTCAATATATTTATCGGACTAGTGAAGAAAAGAAAAAACCTCTTTATAAACATAATCTTTTATTTTGAATTAAAATTCTATCAGCTGATTTTTATAAAATAAGAATAAATTACATAGCCACAAAAATTCTTTGATTTCATAGAAAAAGAAAAAAAAATTACCTACTAAAATTATGCTACCAATTAAAAAAATTAAATGAAAAACAGAAACAAAAAATTACAAAAATTTTACCTAAACTATTGACTACCAAAAAGATGGGGTGGTTTGAACCAGGAGTAAGAGATCTCAATATATTCCTCTTTATAAGACCTGCAAAGGCTGTTTATAAAGTGTAAATCTAACTGGGATTGGTGTATTCCACGTAGATAAATCACCACTTGCAGTTCGCATCGTTGTTCACGTCTATTTGTAACTTTACTACTCTCTTTTTACTCCTGTCTGTCTATTACTTCAGAAGGGTATGATGATCATTGTAGAAGAGCTTAGTTCCTGGGGTCAAAAACTCAAACCTTAAAAACTGATTTGCATTTAGCGCAATGTTGATTAATAAAATATTATACGTTTACTAAAGACTTTCCCAATTAACCTGCCTGAGGCTAGTAATTCATGACCGGCAAGAAGAAATGAAATGAGGCCAGCTAATCTCAAGAGAATTCAGAGTCAGAAAGTGAACCCCTTTCGGCCCACTCGAGCCCAAGGTTTACCACCCAGAGGAGTTTGTTTCATGTGGGAAACACTCTGGAAGATTTGGGTCAGGTAGCTCCTTTTTTCGCCGGAAGAGAGTCGTTGAATCCCCTGCGTTTTTTATTCTCAACTAGGGTGCTAACCGCAGTGTAGATTCAAACCGATTCAAATCATTGCGTTATGGTGCAATAAATGCAAATGACAGTGCCAGAAGGGATAAACAAGTTGAATACTCTCTATTCACCATTTTAATGAATGTAAACAAACTTTTAGGTTAGATAAAATTTTTATAATGTTTTATCTCTTATTTATTATTAAGTCAAAAAGAAAAAAAATCTATATAATTAACAAAGATAAAGCTATAATCACAATTTAGTGTTTATTAGTAATCTATACAATATTTCCTCTTAAAAAAAGAAAAAAAGAAATTGCCTTATACGACATGTCGGACGAGATGTTCAAACTTATTAAGAGATTTTTATTCTATTTTTTTGAGCGTTTAACATTTTTCAAAGATGTACGTAAAATTCGGAAATCAGGGATTTTTTTTATGCAAAATATCTGAAGAACCAATGAGATTGCGTCACATAATATCCCATTTATTCGGACATTTAAAAAAAAAAAGTGCTTTATATAATAACAACAAAAACAGAGCTTCTTAACTGATAAAGTCACTTAATGACCTAGAAAAAAAAAGAAAAAGAAAAAACAAGTCGAATATAGCCAAGCCATTCAAAAATTCCTTCTCTCCCGGCTTTTATAAACGAACTTTACACCGGAGCTGTAAACAACTCGTAAACAATCGTTATACCAGAGAATGCAATTACAGAAAAGGAGGGGGTGAGAGAGAAAGAAAGCTTCTTTCTTGAAGGAAAGTTGGGTAGCATTTCATTCTTAATAATTTCAAAATTTTAAACAAAGACCTAATTCTAAAACATTCACCACCATATTCACAGACAGAACTCAGACGTCATTTTTTTTACCCCCATCCACGCTTGTTTTTTAATAACTAATACGAGTTTTTAACTTTGTTTTGTTTTATTATTAAAATAATATAGCAGTTCTGTTTGTAGTTACTTTAACGACAGCTAGAGCCTTAAAATATAATCGGACCAAGTTGAATATTTATTATAATTAGCGTCAAAGAGATATATATATATATGTATTATATATATATTTTTTTTATTTTAGTATATTTCGCGTTATCACTATATAAAAAAAGAAGTATTCCTTAATGCTTCAATTCCCGACAATTTTTTTTTTCTTATTATACAGTCCGACACACTATCGTCTATTTCTCGTTTAATTCACTTTTATATATACACACAATTTAAAATAGTTTAAAATCTATTTTTTTCAAACAAATTTTTTATTAATTTTTGTTACTTTAAATATAATAGCAAATAAAAGAGGAACAGGTTTTTTTTCATATTGATTCACAAAATATCTTTTTCTTTTCTTTTTTTTATCTTTTAATTCGTTCATTATTTTTTGTGTTCAACGAATTTTTATATATAGATCACACATGTAATTACCGCCCTAGTGGTTTACCACCAAAGTTGAAAGATGTGGGTACAGTTTGGTTTACAAAATTATAACCTGAAACAAAAAAAAAAAAAATTGCAAAGAAAACTTATAAATCATACAGAATGAAATAAATACGTAAATTACACTAATATCAATAAGCAATGATGGGCAATCTATGGCGGAGGCATAAACATTTCAAGTCTCCTTTTTTATCATAAAAGTCTCTAGAGGAATTTCCTTCCTTACCCAAGCATGGGCAAACGACAGGTCTCTCTGCTGCCGGCTCGAATATCTGCAAGAGTGCTCGGGGCCAGTCTTCCTTATCTATTCAAACCCGTTCAAAAAAAATCTGGTGTGAAACACACAACTTTCTCTTACTCCAGTACTCAAAATTATAATTCACAAATTTTATAGTTAGTGTACCAAATTTAATAAAATTCGTCGAAAACGGAAAAAACTGTCCAGTAAAAGCGCACTTTTACTAATCTTCTTGAAACTCGGAATTTTGGCCATCTATTTATTTCTAATTAATATTGTTTGGATGATAGAATTGTATAATCAACTATGATAGCACTTTAGAGAAAAACATAACCCCATCCCTCCCCCATAACTGAAGTTTCCTAGAGAAGTAAAAGTTGTATATCATTGTATGTTTTAGTTTATATAGGAAGTTTCAAGAATATCGTCGGAGTCATTTTTGAGAAAATCGCGAAAAAGTGAAAAATTCATTTAGTAAAGTAGTAATGTAAACGAACTTCCGGTCATCCGATTTTTTTGAAACGTTTATTAAAGAAAATGCTGGATAAAGGAGTGAGTGCACCCTCCTCTAGTCCTTGGGCCGCCCCTGTGGTGTTGGTTCCGAAAAAGTCGGCAGACGGGACTATTAAATACAGCTTTTGCACCGAGTTTCGGGGCTTAATCAAGTCACGAAGACAGATGCGTACCCTTTGCCCCTTATCGTGGAAACGCTGGAAGCTCTTGGAAGAAGTAGGTATTTCTCCACTCTGGATCTATGCAGTGGCAACCATCAAATCCCGATCTGGCCTGGGGATTGCGAGAAGACGGCATTTTCCACTATTGGCTGAATTGAAAGGCGAGGAATGCTTCGTTTATCTCGACGATGTGATCATTTACAGCTCCTCCCTGGAAGGTGAACACTGTCGACGACTAGACCATGTTCTTGCGAAACTTGAAGAAGCAAATTTGAAGAAAAACTTAGAAAAATGCCATTTTGCACAGCCCAAGGTGAAATACTTGGGCCATATGGGTGTCGTCGGATGGGCTGTGTCCCGATCCAGAGAAAATTCAGGCTATTAAAAATTACCCTGCCCCAAAACACGCTGCAAAAAGCTTTTTAGGGTCGGTTACTACCGCAGATTTTCTACGATTGCTAAACGCCTAACCTCTTTGCTTCGTAAGGACGCTTCGTTTAAATGGGAAGAATTAGAGCAAATCGCATTCGACTCCCTGCATACGCGCTTTGTTCAGAATCAGTGCTGATATACCCCATTTTGCGGACCCATTCATTTTAGCTAGCGATGATCTAGTGTTGCCCTTGGGGCCGTATTATCACAAATGCCCGATAGATGTGAAAGGCCAGTGGCCTACGAGAGTCGGCAATTAAATCCGGCTGAACGTAATTATTCCACGACGGAAAGAGAGTTGCTGGCGGTCGTGTGGGCGACTGCCCAGTTCCGCTGCTACGTACTGGGTCGGCGGTTTACACTTATTACAGATCATGCAGCTTCAAGATGGATTTACGCCTTAAGGATCCATCCGTCAGGTTAACTCTTTGGGCCCTGCGACTCTCCGAGTTTGTGTACGTGTGGTGCAGCACAGGCCTAGTCTGAAGCATTCCAACGCTGATGCTCTCAGCCGGGCAGTGGCTGCAGTGGAAGGCTCACCTGATGGGAGAGACTTAGCCGTTGCGCAGGAGCGAGATGAATGATGCCAAGCCGTGATCAAGGAGGGGCGCTCCGAGAGAGGGGAAAGCGGTCTTTGGTATTGGACGGGTGGCAAAAGAGACCGTGCTAGATGGAAGGTGCTAGTTCCCGTAAATTCAATCTAGTTACCGAGAGCGCATAATAAGCCAATTCCATAGCACGGCATGGTCCGGGCATCCGGGAGCCGCAAGAACCATAACAAGAATTAAAAATAAGTTTTACTGGCCCCAAATGGAGAAACAGATCAAAGAGTTTGTCAGAGCATGCCGTCTATGTCAAGAGCGGAAATTACCGGTGGGCTTGCAAGTTCCATTTGCTCCAGAATATAGGGCCTCCAGCCCATTTGAGTTAGTGTCGCTCGATAGAGTAGGGCCTGTGACACTGGCTGAGATAGCTGTTGAACTAGAGTGTTGCTCCATCCCTCACCTCGCCCAGACCCTGGCAGAGCCACGTACCTTTTTAATTTTAATAAGAGACTCTCTTTAATTTATCACTAAAGTAAGCTGAATAAGTAAATCTTTTTTGTATTAAGTTACGAATTTCTCTTATTTTATGTAAACGGAGTTGTTTCCTTTAATATATTATATGTATTTCTATTAGAGCCGATTATTGTTTAGAGCCGTTTATTGTGTTTCCCCTTCCCATCTCCTAGCTCACTTCTTACAAAACAATAAATAATAATGTGCTTAGGGAAGGGATTAGCTCAGTGGTAGCGCGCTGGACTAGCAACGCGGAGATCACGGATTCGAATCCAGCCGTGTTATCCTTAGATTTTCTCTTCCTAGGAGCCCCTACAGCTCACTGTCCGGTGATGGACAGTGTTGTCTATACCGGGAGAACACTGTCCGGAGGCCGGCAGTGCACTGGAAGGTTCCGGGCGCAAATGACCTCAGATGTTGAGACGCCTTAAATTAAAAAAAAAAAAATAATGTGCTTGGTTTCATCCGGTACATTATTACATTATATCCAGTAAAAATTACTGAGGTTTGAAAAAAGAATAATAATAATTGAAAATTATTGGGAAGTTCAGCCTTAATAAGCTGACTTGTCTATTATTAGCCTTGAGGATAATATTAATTATACGGTAACGTTGACATATGCATGACCTTTCCTGCTTGAACACCTCACTAAAAATTCAATATAATATATGTAAACGTTCGAGGATATTATTTTATGATATATGATACAAATATATTGCTATCAATTTGCCATCTTGCACCGCCTGAAATGCCGTTTGTTCGTCATCCAACCATTGACCTCAGGATTTCGCCAGCAACTACACTTTTCATCACATGTTACTATTCTTTTGTAGAAGCGCATGTCAGATTGATTTTTTAAAAGAAGTTTGAAAATAACTCTTCTCCTGGCGGCCTGTTGACGTGTCAGCTCATGCGACTCTACCCTGTATCTTCATTTTTACCTTTCCCATTGTATGAGGATGGGGGTTAATCGTTAGAACCTGCAAGTTCTGTATCAAGTGCAAGAGTACTTGAGGTTGAATTTGATTCGCCAGCTTCCTGTAACAGCTCATCAAAGTCACAAGATGGCCGCACTGAACCTGTCTTTCAATTTAAGGTCATCACTGCTATTAAATTTTTTGAAACCGACGCCGGCTAGTACCAATAGCATCTTCCCCTTCAATTTTACATAAAGCACGCGTAGAATCAACATATGTACACTGTTTTTTGCAGTAGTGAGGTAAAATTACTGATAATGGTAAGACACAATCATTGTTTTCTAAAAAAACTCCCAATTGAACTGTCTATTTGTATGGGGAATGATGTGTATGGAAACACTCTACACAGTCTATAGATGATTTTTTGATTAAGATTTTGACAATATATTTTGTCATCATCCAGGACTTGAGTTCACCAAGAGTAAAATAAGCAAAACAAAATGAATAAATAAATTGATATAGAAGTGAAATTATAGGTTATCACTTTATTTTAAGATTTTCACAAGGAAAGACTGAAAGGAATACAACATGCCTTTAATATTCGGTAATTATCGATAGAAGAAATCGAAATCGAAGAAATCCATCAAACAATTAATTATAATATTGTAACATACCTCCGCTTTGTTCTATTTTTTTACTTTCCGCAGCTGCTTTACGTTGATCGGCTAATACTAATACTTCTCTTAGCGCCGTCTGCTGTTCAGGGGTTAGATTCGAGGTTAAAGCATTATACCACATGGGATCACTGCCTTCTAGAGCTGAAATTGTAAAAAAAAAAGTTTAATATTTTCAATGTAAATTACAATCAATGACGGGACAAGCAAATACTAGGTGAAAGCGAAATTAGGATAAATACAATCAACTAGTTGCCATGAAGAATGAATTAATTTATTTTTTTTGTATAAAATTGGTGGACCTCTTAAACAAAATAGAGTCCAAATAATTTGTATTTACAATTTCAATTCTTTTTTTTCTCATTTCAATTTATATGGGAGAACGAAAGTGAGTGATGAAATTTTAGGTTTTTCAAATTCGAGGGAAGCCAGCTTACAAAGCAGAATTGTTGCCAGAGATTGCAAGAATTCTGATAACTTGGGAGAAGAATAGTGTTGAGGAAAGTTTATGGCCAGACGTATACATCACAGGAATAGGGGTATATTGAATATGTGGACGGGTGCGCAATATCTGGAATTTTGGCCGTTGCAGCATGCATATTATTAATGATGTTCCAGACCGGTATCGGATTTTCATGCAATGTCAGAGTAAGGCTATCAAGCTCATATAGAGAGTTGACTTCAACTTAATGTTTTAGTTACGCACTACACTTGTTGATTGTATGCGGGAAGTTATAAGGTTATGTTGGTTTGTGTGTGTGCTTCAATAACAAATGGAATGATTTATAAATTATGATTAGACATTAGAAAATGGCTATAATAAATAAGTCATTATGTATCGCTTTTTATTTAACATGCTTATTTATGTATATATAATAATCATTTATGTTTAAATGATATTAATAAATCAAGCAAGCAAAAAATTAGTTGGCTGGGACCAAAGAAAAAACTTTTTTTAGGTGTCTTCCCTTCTTCAGGAACTACAAACACAAAACAAAGAGAAATACAGAAAAATGTATGATAAAAATTGAACATTTAAGGATTAAAAAATACATTTTGACTTTGCTCTAAACATTATCATCTCAAATTCACTGTTTTCTACCAACCTTCTTACATTACATTCTTATCTTACCAATTTACCTACATATTATTCTTATATTATCCTTGCATGCATTTTAGAAGTTATTTATTTTTTTTAAACTTTTAAACTTTATGTATTCCTTTTTTTTAAACTTTAACGATACTTATTTGTATAACGAACTCTTGAAATTTCCGATCGCTCCATCCCCTTACTGTCGAAACCCTAATTTGACAAAACACTGAATACAGTTAACACCGCTGTTAAAATTTAATTTGTAAAGTATTCTTCAAAACATATTATTTAATACACATCATTTTCTAATGTCTATGCACAATTTATGTTTGTTATTGAAGCGCACATATATACACACACACACACACACACACAAACACATAAATGTATGGATAAGTTAAATTTTGTGGGGGTTAACTATGGGTCTATTGTGGGCCCTCAAGTTATACTCCCCTCCCCCGCCCTGTCTGTTTAATCAAGAATCTGGAGAGACTCTTGGGTGATCCTTGAGAACACCCACCAGTTAGAGCACTCCCTCAATACTGTCTGTTTTATTAGACTTAGGACTCCTGAGAGGGACTCATGGGTGAAGCTTACAGGTGTTAATTTCTCCTCTCCAAAGAGAAGAAACCTCACCACACAAGCCCTTCACACTACACAGTACGCGCAGTGCTGTTTCTTCTTGCTCCTGACAAAACCTACACAGGCTATCCGATATCAGGCCCATGCTGAGTGCCAGGATATAGACAAGTATGATGCGTTGATGTGAACTTAATACCAGAAGAAGATTATGTGTCAATGTCAAAAAAATTCACTGATTCTGGCTCCCTTCTGTCATCTAAATTTCTGATTTGGCTCCCTTTGTTAGGGGCGTCTGCATCATACAGATAATGCAGTCGTCTAGATGAGCATGTATGGAGCTGCATTATCTACTATAATTTTAAGTTCATAACTATGAATGATAATAGAAACTGACTTAATAGAACTTGTTTGAACACTACATATTCATCTATTTCTGTATCCTCTTCATCTAATGGTGTCGTATAGGCTTCCAATCCGGAATCATCATTTTGTTCATAATCGTCATCGTCATCGTCATCTTCGTCATCATCGCTGGCGTTATCCTGGAGAAAAAAAAGAGAAAATCAACTAAATAATCTATTTAAATAATAATAATAATAATAATAATAATACATAATTAAAAATTACTTTTGCTTCTGAGTGGGCCACAAAAAAAAAAAAAAAAAAAAAAAAAAAAAAAATGGAATTTAATAAAATTGATTTTTTGTTTAACCTGAATTGTACTTGAGATTACTAAAGGTGATTCTAAGGAATTCTTGCCCTTGTTTACTTTCTGCTTCAGCGATTCTAGATAATGTGCACTGTTTTCATTTATTTCATCTTCATCTGTTGATAATACTAAAAATGGTAAACAAATAAAAAAAAATTAAAAAAAAAAAAAAATCTGGTGTGACACACTTACACGACTTTCTTTTATCTAAACATATAAAACGACAAATTTTCTTTAAATTTCAAATTTTGCTCAATGTCCTAACATAAATATACAGGTGATGGGGGACAAGTGCCTACCAAACTACACAGGCAGGTAGAAAATAATCACATTGTAGAGAGCGCCAATAATACTAACACATTTGAATTTTAACGTCTCAGATTCCTCAGAACCACCCAAACAATTTTTAGAAAAAAATGTTACAAATAAAAGTGAGAGGTTTATATTATGCAATTAGTATTTCAAATTTAAAGGAAATTGTCAGAGTCATTATCCAGAAAATTCCTAAAAAATCAAAAACCTACTCAATAAAATCGCTCTTCCGACCGATTTTCTTCAGATTGTAACTCTTATAATATATATTAATATTATACACATAGTTTTGTATGGTTTTAACTAGACATTTCACTGATGTCGTACTTTAGAGGAAAGCTTAACGCTATTGTTCCTCCAGAACCCCTGAAAAATCCATTTTTTTTCTGGGAAAATATTGCTAAGTGATAGGTAATTAAATTCCGGGGATAAAAGTGATAGGTAATTATGTGTACAGAAGAAGTTTAAAGAAAATCATAGGAGCCGCTTTCGAGAAAAACATTCAATAAAGTCGCACTTTCGACTGATGTATTTTTACCGAAACTTTCGGGCTAGATGGGGGTAGTTACCTTAAACAGAATACCGAGTCTGAGCTCCCTGCGAGTTTTCGTTTTTGAGATAATTTGTTCATATTCATACACACAAAGACCATTCACTAATAGCATTTTCTCTTACTCAATGGACCACAACATATATTACCGGGGAAAACACAATTTCTAAACTTTGATACGATTGCAGTATTCCCTCTTACTAGGAAGAAGAGAAAGTAAAATAATCTGATACGTTGACTTTCTCTAATAAAAAGAACGAAAAAACTATTCCCTAAATTTTAATTGACAAATTTTCATCAAATAAGGAATGTTTGATTAGATGTTTAGTTGTCCTTAATACTGTAGTAGGTGAAACAATCAGAAATTATAACCGAAATGGCAGCTTAGAGGCAACTACGCTTAATGTCACCGTTTTCTCAGAGCCATAAAAAATACAATTCTTAAAAAGAAACAAAAAATTGGAAACCTTTTTCGAGAAAACCGCGAAGTACATTCCAATAAGCAAATTAATATTTCCGGGCTCAATGGCGGTAGCTCATTGGAACATTCAATGCTCTGAAGATACGTATTTAAAACTGTTTCAATATCATGTTTGAAAGCGCCTGCTATTCTCCGATTATTATTATTTATAAATGAATCTACGTACGCAAAATACACAAAAAGCCATCACAGATACCACCATTGGGTATGTGTATACAAATACTATTCTCTAATAACGTTTGTTTTGCACTCAATGAACTTCAGAAAACATGTATTTACAGCAAAAATTTATAATCGAAAAGGCAGGAAGAAGAGAAAGTAAAAAGAAGCAGGAAGGTGTTATTTTGTTTCCGTAATCTAAGAATATACGATCACACTGTAAAACAGAAGAATCAATATTTTCGGCACAAAAATAATAAAAGATATTTTATTTGAAATACTTTGTGGAGAAAATTATTTAGATAGGTATTTATGGAGGGATGGGATTTTAAGACTTTGACCTTATAATACGATTTCGACACTGTACGCTGTTGAAACTACCGAATGCATCACGGTATTAAAACAAATAACAAGTATGGTAAGAATTCCGAGTTAAAAAAAAAAATCACAACCTTCTTGAGATATTTAGAAAAAATTCAAATAGTAAATGTTACGTTTCGGGTAATTAACGTTTCTTAATAGTTTTTTACTTTCCCTTGCTCCTTGTTAATGAGGAATTATTGTAATAGTGTCAAATTTTTTAAAATTGTTTTTTTCACCGGATTGATGTTTTGAAGTCCTCTAAGTCTGAAAAGATGTGTGTGTGTGTGTAAAATCACAGGAACTCAACTTAGGTACCATGGCGGTTGATATGGGTGTCGGGACACTAGGAGATTAAAGATAGTGAACTGGCCAGGAATGGAACGAATACTCCTTTCTGTGGGCCGGAACCTGTTCTGGGAATAGCCTAAAGGTATGGAGAGGGCGTCTCTGAGAGAGGGGACTCGAAGAGAGCATAATCGTTACTGGGGCAAAACATGGCAAAATGGTTATGCCAGAGTTGTGCAGAAGAAGAACCAGAGAGACCCTGGGTTTAAGCAGGTATCAGATCTGTCTGATAACGGGCCTGTTTACTGGGCTTGGTAGGTTCAAGAAACATCTGCACAAGGTGGGATTGGTTGATTCGGAGCCCTTGTGAGGAATGTGCCAGGAGGAGGAGGAGGAGGAGACGGCCTCTTACCTGTTGTTTGGTTACGTTGCAATCGGCAGATTGGTGTACGAGATCTTCGGCATGTTGGGGCCGGAGGAAATCGTACTTCAAGAAGACTAGTAGGGAAGGTTCTGGACCTCATGAAGAGGGGGGCTTCCTCTACTAGGCATTGAGGGGTTGGCACAATAGCCTCAATGGGTAGACTGCAGTGCCTGGGTTCGAGCCCCCCCCCCCTGTGCCATTCTAATTCTAGGTACCATAACCGAATATAACAAAAATCCGATTACGGTAAAAATCTATCAACCGGAAGTGCCGGACTTTACTGATGGGAATTATCAGTTTTAATTGCGAAAAACGATACCACGATTTTCTTTAAACTTCGTACACTACCTACACATATAAATGCCTAGCACTTTTATTCTAAGCATTTTTCCAAGAAAATTGATTTTTGGTGGTGTTCTGAGGGAACAGCAAGTTCCCTTCAGTACTATGTATTATATGCATTCAGTACTACTGCCTATATAATATTTAGGCGCTTTTAGAAGCAGATAGATAAAGCTTTATTAACAACACATACATAAATATTTATAATAAAAATATAAAGAAATGACAATGTACATTAACATTATAACCTTCTTACAGATTGTTTATATGGCGATGTTCGGAATGGGATAAGGCTAAGGAAAAATATGCACGGAAAAAGAGGAAAAAACCTGCAGCTTTAGGAAAATATTAAGAGAGGTTGTGCTACATCAATCTTTTATGCCTGTAATGTATGGAAGGATCGTAGGTAGCTATTTCGCGGCAGAATGGATTTGGGATAACAGCCAATTAGTGGTGAAAAGTTTCAGGAGACGATTTTGGATGAAGAAATAAACTGGATTACGGATAATTTTACGTGGAATGGGTCGATTTTAGTGTGTCTTGGTGAATCAGTCGCAACTCTTAGGAATTTGTTCTGGATTATCTGAAGCTTTTAGATATTACTGTTACAAGTCCGACTCCAGGCAGTGGAAGTGTAGAGTAATATCGGTCTGGAGATGACTTTGTACTAGACGTTTGATTTGTCATTTTTTTTGTAAGGGGAATAGTCTTATATCATTTTTACAATGGCTAATATTCCAAATCTAAAGAAAATCGATTGAACGGAAATGCATCTTTACACAATAAGCTTCTATTGTATTTTGGAATTTGTTATCCAAAACTGCCACGACGATTTCCTTTAAAGTTGAAGTGCAACTGCACAGAGGTAAACCTATCACTTATATTTGTAACATTTTTCTGGAAATCAGGATGACGTGAGAATGGTGTCATTAAATTTCAAATGTTATGGATTTTTTGAGTTTATGCAATGTTTTAGCGCTTTCCTCTGGATTACAGTGTAAACACATTCAATTATTACTAGTCATCTGTACTAACAATATACACTCCATCACTTAGATTCTTTGTTAAGCAACTAAGTTAAAATTTTCAAGTTTAGAGAAAATTTGTCAATATATACCTGTAGCAAGTAGAAAGAAGAAAGGCAAAAATCTGTCTTTTAATACAATGAAAATGGGTGACGAAAAAACAACAGAGTCTGCACTTGAGGAAATTCTCAGTAAAATATCCAGTCTAGAAAACAGGTTCGAAGAATTAGATAAATCAGTGAAAAATTCGAATGACAAATTTCTTTTGGAAGTTGAAAATACTGTCTCAAATATTAGTTTAAAGCTTAAAAATTTGGAAGAACGAATTCAAATTCTTGAAAATAAAAATGATAGATTAAAAATAAGCGATGATTCTTCAAATTTAGAACCATGGAGAAGAAAAAATTTAATTATTTACTATTTGTGTGAAAATGAAAACGAAACTTCTCAACTCGAGGTAAGCGTTACGTCGATTATAAAAGATAAATTGTTTACTGATATCACCACAAAGGAAATTGATTGGATTAAAAGAATCGGTAGAAAGGAAACTGAGGCAGGCATTCGTCCAGTTTTAGTCAAATTGAATTCATTTAGAACAAAAGTGGAAATCTTACGAAATTGCTATAAACTAAAAGGCCTAAATATATCTATATCCGAAGATTTTCCCCTTCCAATTCGTCAGGTCAGGAGAGAATTAATAATCTTTAAGAAGAGAGCAATAGAAAGTAAGAAGAAAGCCTTTCTCAAGTATGACAAATTGATTGTTGATGGGCAGTTTTACTTTAAATCATTGAAATTGCTTCAGACAGACAACTTTACTGAGTGTTCTTCATCTGATGAGTTAGGACCAAGCGCTGTAGATGGAGCGATGCAAACAAGGAGTATTTCTAAAAGTAGCCAGGGTACAATAAGAAGAAGAAATCATCAATTCGGTGGATTCGTGGTGAAAAAAGTACCTCAAAATTCAGTCAGGAGCTTCCTTAACTGAAAGAAGTGGTGTCGAGAAGCAAAACGCAAAAAGAAAAAAAGTTTGTACAAGCCCAGAATAGCAACGATTCCAGCAACAGATTCTTTCAACGGCGGCTGACTCAGCTTATCTCAGGATACCGACCACACACTGTCTGGTAACAAAACGTTCAACATTTCATTTTGGAATGTGCACGGAATTAATAATTTTCTCATCAATTATAATTGTTTTATGGAATTTGACATTCTCTGTTTATCAATTTCTCTGTGGTTAATTTCTCAATTTAAAAGTCCACCTTCATTTTTTAACAACTATAATTGCTATTCTGTTAATGCGCATAAAGATAAAAGTAAAGGTCGAGCTAGTGGCGGTCTATTAACGATGTGTAAGACAAACCTTATTACTGAGGTTGTTGATTCATGTGAATGGTGGATTTTTATTTCTGTTAATGTATCTCCGCCATTAATTATTGGCTCTATATATTTTAAACCGAATACTGATATTGACATAGTATTAGAAAGATTGGTCCTAACCCTTGATGACCTAAAAGTCAGATTTATTAACCATTTGTTTATTATAGAGGGAGGATTTTAAATGAAGATTGGGCCTATTGGACCAATGCATTAATAAGTTTGCAGAACTCTCTCAATTATTCAAATATAGATCTAGCCTTTATAAGATTCATAATATAAAAGGAATTAAATTGATGTCGTTTATGGAAGAGCAGTCTTTCTTACTATTAAATGGGAGAACGATTAGTGATAACCCCGCGAATTTTACTTATTTGTCAGCACTTGGTATGTCGGTTAATGACTTAATTTGGGCCGATAGCAATGTACTGGTTTACATTAAAGATTTAAAGGTTTCAGATACTGTCACTACCTCGGATCACTTTCCATTAAATTTGCAATTAATAATTAATAACCCTTCTTCTTATGACAAAAAACAAAACAAAAAAGCAACAAATGTTATAATTCTCCATATTGGAATTCAGAGCTTTCTTTTTCTTATTTAGAGTTAATGAGATTCTCTTCTAAAATTCGTATTAATTTTGAAAACAGTTCTGTAGATGACTTAAATAATAACTTAATCAATAGTATAACTGAGGCGGCTAATGAATTGAACACGGTGAAAGTAATTATTGAAACTAATAATACTGAATATAAATTTCATAAACCATGGTTTGATTCGGACTGTTACGGTAAAAAAATCTTAGTTAAAAAGTCTTACACAAAAATGAAAATGAAAAATATGGATCCCAAATTGTTACGTTTGTATATAACTAATAAAAATAATTACAAGAATTGTCTGAAATGTAAGAAATTAGAATACAGCAATTTAGTATCCAAACAGCTATCCGAATGTGCAAATATTAAGGTATTTTGGCAAACTGTTAATAAATTAAAAAGAAGTAAAACGCTTAATATTATTCCAATAAATATTGATGTTTGGGAGCGGTTTTTATGTGAACGATATGGCAATGTCTCATTAGTTAAAAGTTCTGTATTTGATACGTGCGACCCCTCTCTTCACGCTAGTGATAAAAAAATACTGTTCGGCATAAGAAAATGCAAGAGTAGCAAAACTCCCGGTTTGGATATGATCAATAATGATTTCTACAAAAACCTCCCCTCCAACTGGTTGTTATACTTAGAATCACTCTTTAATAAAATATTAGAAAGTGAAAATATTCCAAAGCGTTGGTCTGAAATAATTATGATCATGTTATTTAAAAAGAGAGATAAATCGGATCCAGAAAATTAGAGGTATAGGGCTGGTAAATTGTATTGCCAAGTTGTTTACGCGAATATTGCTCTCTCGTCTAGAGGATTGGTGTAATACATTACGGCAATTACATGTTAGAGACAATTATATGTGCTATATGTAGACTTTAAACAAGCGTTTGACAGCCTCGATCGTTCACTGTCGTGGTCCAAATTAATGAGTTTTGGCTTGAGTGGTAAACTGTTTAGACTAATTCGTAAATTGTACGCTTTGGCTACAGTGAAAATTAAATCAGGTTACTATGACTTCAGCGTTTAATATCTCTAAAGGAATTATTAAGGTGAAAATATAAGTTCTTTATTATTCAACCTATTCATATGCGATATAGATACCTTTCCATGATTAATGGTGCATTTGGCATTGGAATTAATGGATCTGATGAGATAGGTATTCTTAGCTTCGCCGACGATCTGCTAATATTAGGAGATTGTTACATGGATATTAAACAAAAATTAGATTTACTGCAATTATATTGTAAAAATATCAGACTTACAGTAAATGTTAAAAAAACACAAATTTTAAAACTAGATCATGGCCGTGAGCCCAAAAAACAAAGAAAATTTTACTATGGTAGTGAAAGTATAGAAATTGTCAAGGAATTTAAATATTTAGGTATAACTTTCAGTAGATCAGGACTATTCAATGAAGCAAGTAAAAAAGCAATAGCAAAAGTAAACGTAGCTGTAGGAAGTGTGATTGGAATCCTCTCTCATGGTAACTCCAAAAGTTTGCAATCGAAAATCTACTTGTATCAAAGCTTAGTGAAAAATTGTTTACTCTACTGTGCCCCTGTTTGGAGTTTAAGACATTTGGACCAAGTAGAAAGAATTCAAGTAAATTTTTTCAAACGCCTATTATGTCTGCCCAGAGGTACTTCTAATCATTTAATACGTCTGGAAACTGAACAAATTCAGTTAAAGTTTCAAATTCTAAAGCAAACACAAAATTTGCTGCTTAAATGACAATAACTATGTTAAAAATTGTTTAGAAAGGTTGATCGTCTTAAGTACAGCTTACCCAAACATTGTTAAGATACAATTGGTATTTACAAGTTGTTGAGTGTTTAAAGGAAGCAAATTTGGAAGATCTAGGGAGTTTGGAATGTTTATCCCTTAAGACCAATGTCAAAATAATTCTAGTCCCTGCAGGACCGGGGATAAGAATAGGCCTGCTCCTGTCCAGGACGTCGTAAGAGGCGACTAAAGGACTACGCAAGGGCGGCTTACAGCCGTATGAGTTTAGCAATCCCACGGAACCTAAGCTCAATATACTCTCATACAAACACATACATGAAACACGCACGCACATACACACACACACAAACTGCACACATACATTTACAGACATCCCCAAGTTCCGGTATTGGCTCCCGAGTCGGGAGGTTTGTGGACGGGGTATCGGCCCATATATCGAACCCACTGAGGACCAGGTCGAACTCAGTGTGTAAGCAGCCCCCCGACGGTAAGGGTGCTCTGCTGAAGGGGTAGTATAGATCGTCCCGACTCGTGGGAACCATCAGGTTGGAACCTACAAAAAAACCCAAATTCAGCAGGCTTAGTAGATAGGATGAAGAGAATTCTTCATTGAAAAAGAATATGAAAAACAAAGTTTTGGATACAAAAATACATTTTTCGGGAGTTAGGACTGGACAGCAGTGTTCTGCAATGTTCTGTCCAGACGAAGACAAGAACTTTGAGCCATTTTAGCTCAAATAGAAGTACATTTGGTAATAAAGTATTCAGTTTTTGAAAAAGGTGTGTCCGGGAACTAAAACTAAAAAAACTAAGAAATGGTTCCCTATTAATAGAAACCAGCGCAACAAATGAACAAACAAAAGAACTTTTAGCCTTAGATAAGTACGAAGGCTTAAATATTAAAGTTGAACCGCACAAAAGTTTGAACTTCTCCAAAGGCATGATCTCAAGTTACGACCTTCTGCACTGTTCGGAGGAAGAGATTCTGAATGAATCTAGATCGCAAGGGGTGGTTGAAGTGAAGCGACTATATAAGAAACAGTTCGGTGAAAGTAGACCAACTCCAGTACTTATTCTTAGGACCTCAACCTCCATAGAAAATTAATGCTGGTTTCTTATCGCTGCCTATGAGGCATTATATTCCGAATCCACTACGTTTTAAATGCTGGCCACTAAGTCACATTGCAAACAATTGCATTATTGGTGACCGCTGCAAGCTATGTTGAGAATGAGTGTCCCATTCCACCTCAATGCATAAATTGCAAGGGCCCCCACTCATCATTATTAGCAGAGTGTATGGTTTTTAAAAAAGAAAAAAGAATTCAAGAAATTAAGGTGAAGGAGTGTATCAGCTACAAAGACGCATTAAGGAAGGTGAATGCCGAAATTGTCAGACCAGTTTCATATGCCGAGTTTCTCAAAAACCCGCTAAAACAAAAAAGTTAGAAGATTTGATAACCCGTCTTACAGGAGCCGTAGAAGTTCTGGCAAAAAGTGTAGAAAGACTAGAAAGTAATTATGAAAAAGTAATTAAAAAATTAGAAAACCAAGTGAAGGAAGGTAAACCTGAACTATCTCAACAAGAGATGGAGGTAGTCACGGTAGAACCCTTGAGAGAAAGCAAAAAGCGTCCTAAAACCCCAAGCTCCCCAACAACTAAAGTTAATACTACCTCTTCACCCCCAGAAAAATAGCTGGAGGCGTAAATCGAAAGATAGAAAATAAAACCGAGCTCAGGAGAGGATTGAGAAGTAACGCCTCCTCAAATTCCTCCTTGGCTGGTATTGAGAATAAGGATTTGGAAAACATGGACTTGGAGGAACTAAAAAAAATTGTACCTGACCTTCGGAAAAAGGGGAAGGGAAAAAAATGAAAAGAAATTAAAATTATAATACTAGTTTAGATGGTTCTGCAGTGGAATTGTCGTGGTTTTTTATAGGAATTTGGAAGATTTGAAGCTTTTGGTACACAGATAAAACCCCAAAGTAGTTTGTCTGCAGGAAACAAATTTTAGGGATGGAGATATTCCAAAATTAACGGGTTACCGGGTATATCGCAAAGATTTCCTCCAGGGTAACCGAGCCTGTGGTGGCGTGGCTATTTTTGTGAAAAACGATATCTATTGTGAAAATGTCATCAGCGTTGCTGGGGACAACCAAATCATATATCTAACAATATACATCCCAATGAAGATACTATTTGTAATGTCTATTTACCTCCTGTGACTAACATTACTAAAGGGGATCTGACAAGGCATATACGGGCATTACCATCGCCTTACATAATAGTAGGTGATTTTAACGCCCACCATAGTTTAGTTTATGGGGATCTACACATGTAAGTCAGCGAGGAAGAATACTTGAAGATATTCTCACCACAGAAAACATTGTCTTAATAAATAACCAAGGGGCTACTCATTTCAGTAGCAGCAATGGTACGGTCACAGCTATAGATCTAGCTCTATCTTCCCCATCGCTCATACCAATTCTCGATTGGGTTGTTCACGAGGATCTATGTGGAAATGAACATTTTCCAATTATGATCAATTGTGATCGCCAACATGAGGATCTATTTGTGGCCCCAAAATGGTCGATAAAACGAGCCCAGTGGGATAAATACGCATTATTGCCCAATTTCAATGCAGAGTTTCGAAGCATTGATGAACATGCTGTCTATATCACGCGAGTACTCAATGCCGCAGCAGAGGCTTCTATTCCAAACACGAGTGGGTTTTTACCGAACCAGAGACTTTGATCCATATATTTATAGATTGTCCCGCATATAAAGCATTTAGACAGCCATTTCACATTGTAAGAACAAATAACCCTAATATAGAACTTTTGTCTTTAATCAATAATTTCAGCAACCGAAATATGTTTAGAATTTATAATTATTTGAAAAATATATTTAAACTGAGATCCTCTCTTTTGGAAAACTTGTAAATTCTAAATTTCAGTGTATTACGAGAAATTAATTGTAACTTAGCAGTTCCTTTTGTATATCCTCCTTTAGTAGGTAAAACAGTGAAAAAAGTAACGCCGTTTATTTATATAGTATATACTCCTTTTATACATAAAACACTTTTAAGTATTTACATTTTTACTAGAACTGTGTGTGGCTATCTGCCACATATACATATAGATGTATATGTAAAAAATATTATATTTTAATCTCATTATTATTGTTACTGGAAGCTAATTTTTTGTCTGTTTATTTCTTTGATTTATTGTGATTTTTCAAACTTACATTTAGAGAATTTTTGTTTTATTACCTTAAATATGTACAGTTTATATTTCATTTGTACGGTTTGTGCTTATAAACAACTACTGAACTCATTGTAACAGGTTTTGTACCTAATACTAAAATAAATAATAAAATATTATAGTAAGGGAAAGGCATGTGAGTGTTTCATAGCAGTTATTTTTAAAGCGATATTCATTAGAATTTATGCATTAGAAAAGTCAAAAAATACTGAGTATGTGTTGTCGTTCATCTGTGTAGGGGTAGTGAACCCCCACCACTCATCCACTCTAGCGGAGAGAAACAGCCCCTCTCGCAAAGAGAGGAGAGGCTAGGCCAGTATATATATATATTGAGAGATAGGCAATCGGAGACATTCAGATAGAATTCAGTTGATTCACACATCAGATATCACTCCGTTATTATAACTCTCATCACTCCGTATATATCATTTAGCCACTTCAGTCTGCCAGTTCAGTTCAGTAGTTCTTAACTCTATAGTGTAAAGTCCTTGGCAGTCAGTCATACATATTTATATCAATTACATATCTTAACCATCTTAAGGTGTTTTTAAATTCCGGATCGGATGACATAGACCATCACATATTCTAAATATTTTAAATTCAGCATTGTATTTTCACTTAAAATTTACTGATTTAGACAAGTTAGGAAAAATCCAATTACTGCAAACCTTTATAATAACTCTTATTAAATTAAACATATGTCTGGTCTATTCGCTTTTCCTGACTATTATCAGCAACGTTAATCTCATGATACTCAACCCTGATCACAAATAGTTACCTCCCAGTCATTTCTCGCTGACACAATGTCCATCCGGAGCTATCGGATGGCTATTCCCAACCTTGCCACAGCTCACTAAATATAAGCTCGCTTGTTGAGGAAAAAGGCTGTACTGGTTTATCAAATTCCTAACTCACTTGAAAAAAGTGATTCTGTGGGTTCTGGGATACGCAATTCCCTGTAGTAGATTAGACTGAAAAGGAAGTGGTGGGCCACATTCCACCGCGACCTACTACCCTGTATAAGAGAGTCTTCAAAGTTTCTTGCCAAAGATCCCGCACTGGCTTTATATCCATTGAATCATTGGATTTGGTAGCATTCTCAGCTTGAAATTCTCAGATAATTGGATAACTCACTCTATCAGGATCATATTTTTCTAGCCTACATCCATTATGTAGCCAACAACTATCTATGAAATCCATTAACAAATGTATTAACAAAAAAATTAGGGAATACTCACCACCTTCATCTTCGGATTCATCTTCTTCGGACTCTTCCTCTTGATTTTCTTGTGCTCTAGCTGTTTATAAACAAAACGTGCTTGTACTCAAAAATAAGCTACCAGTTAAAAATACAATGAGGCGGACTACTAAATCTAAAACTAACTATTGAATTTTTATATTTTTTTTTAATTACGTTTAAATTATATTCGCATAATGACTACGTTATTACAAACATTTTCGGATGAAAACAATGCTGACCTTTGAAGTCAAACAATAAATCTTATTTGTTTCTCAAAATGGAATTTTGAGCTTTTCCAGTCAGCGTTTCCATTTTGAGCTTTTCCAGACAGCAGGGCTGTTGACTGCGAACTCTATACTGAACAGCTAGACCAAGAGCAACCAGCAGATCAAGTCTTAAAAGCAAGGATCCCTTTTTAATTAACCGAAATAAAGCTATTCTGCAACCTGAAAACGCTCCCATCTATTGCTCGCGTTAGACTCAAGTAAAATTGGAGAGTTGAAGGGAAGTCAGCGTATTTGCCTATAGCCCTGATTTTGCACCTGATCTCATTATGATCTTCCAATCTAAGGCTTATTTTCTCAAAGGCTGGGCACTTTCAAAATTATGAAGCAATGCGATTAAGCTGCGAGTAGTTTTTTGCCTCAAAACAAAAGGTGTGGTATTATCACCAATTTGAAATGCTTGCTGGAGGTGTGGACATAGTAGAAAATGAAGGTTTTATTTCTTAAAGTATATGATTCAAATAAGCGTTTAAATAAAACTATTTTCATACCCAAAACTTTAGTAAACAATCAAGCATAATTAAAAATTTGTTGTTCTAGATTCCTTTCAGGAGAACGTTTTTAAAAGAAAAAGTATTATTTTTTTATAGCTCCATGTTTAGGTAGTCCGTAACATTCGCCAGGAGCTCTGAAAAACTTAACTGATAAGAAAATTTGATATGTTATACAGGTAAAGCAACGAGAAAAAAGAAAAATAAACAATCTACTGTAATATATGTAAAATGAAAAGAGAAAAAATAGATAATTTATATTTTCAGATATGTCTGTTCAGACGCTTTTTTTTCTCATATAAGAGTTGATTGATATATTATAATAATAATAATAATAATAATAATAATAATAATAATAATAATATTACTATGTTACGAGCCTTGTAAACCTCATTATAATTTTAACGCCTGACGATTTGAAAACCATTTTATAATAATAATACTTTATTAAGGTAAATACAAAAATGAAAAGAATGACAAAAAAGTATTAGAATAATGGCATAAGCCGTCTACTTGAGTTTATTATTATTGTATATCTACTTTGTAGTTATTATTAAAGAAAATAAAAATAGTGCTTAAGAAAAGAATATATACAGAGAGAGAGAGAGAGAGAGAGAGAGAGAGAAAACAGTAGCTCCGGATGAAAAACCAATATACACAAACGAATAGAAAGAAAACAGAGAAAAAGGTAATATTAATAAAATACAATTATATAATAATATATTTCGTAAAAGAAAAAGAAAGAAATCTAACTAAGGTAACCAGAATAGAAGAGAGATATTATTATGGCAAATCCGCTACTCATTCGAGTCTGATTTGACAGGCATGGCGAGTGTAATGAATCAGTGGGGTAAGCAGGATTAAAATTGAATTATCACCAGCCTAGAGAGAAAGGATTTGCCCAAATGGAGTAACCGAGCTCCATTTCCGAGTCTCCGAGGAAATGGTATAAATCCTCGCGAACATCATGCGGAGATATTTAAGCTTTAGGTTATCAAATAAGCTCTCGTTATGATATTAGGATATTCTGCTAGTAGCACTCTACAAAGAAGAAAACGGTCAGTGCACGTAGCCCGTCTCACAGCCTTTTCACGAATGCCAAACCCAATCTGGAATGGGAGTTCAAGGAGTAGAGTACGCCAAGAAGAAAAGTTACCTAATGTTTGTGAGAATAACGGACAAGCGAAACTAAATGTTTAAACCAAAAGATCTTTTTGTATTACTTGTGTAGCAAGATTTTAGGCAACCAGTAGTTTTTCTGAATCAATTTTAATTCAGTATTTTAGATGAAGCTTAGGGATAAAACACTGAATAGATTCAAATGGAGGTTCCTCTCTGAAATGACCATTTAAAATTAGAAGTTCATTCACAAGATCAGTCTTCACAGATCGAGCAACCTCGAACCGTTACTGTTGAATACTTTAGAGTTTCTGACAAGAGAGAATTTGGGATTATTGAAGAACAAATTCTCAGGGAGATACTGTGAGACACTTACTCGGACATTAAAATCAGCAAGAAGCAACAGATTCCGACAATCATTACACTGACAAGCATACAATAATTCCTGTAGTGAATCTTCTGCAATAAATGTTTCCAGCAGTATAAAAATATCATACTTTTTAATAAAGTTTAAAAACGCAAAATAACCTACTTTAGATTTTAGACCTGAAATATTATAACAATTTATAGAAACATGAAGAGAAAGGTTATCGAAGTTCGGGAAGTTATTTCAGACGGCTTGGTTTCCTCAAGAAAATTTCTTAGCACCTGATCAGTGGGGTAAGCAGGATAACTGTCCAGTTAAAATTGAATTATCACCAGCCTAGAGAGAAAGGATTTGCCCAAATGGAGTAACCGAGCTCCATTTCCGAGTCTCCGAGGAAATGGTATAAATCCTCGCGAACATCATGCGGAGATATTTAAGCTTTAGGTTATCAAATAAGCTCTCGTTATGATATTAGGATATTCTGCTAGTAGCACTCTACAAAGAAGAAAACGTCAGTGACGTAGCCCGTCTCACAGCCTTTTCACTGAAAATTTCTTAGCATCTGTATAGTAGCATAGGCAGTTGAACGAGGGAGGAGGAAGGCAGCAGGAAGATAGGAGTCAATAAAGTCGGTCATGTCTTCGTCCTGGTGGGGCGAAAACATGCTAAATCCAAGTAACCTGGTGGTTACTGGCAGTAGAAATTCCCTTACTGAAGACCATCTTGGCTGGACCAAGTAACCTAGTGACCCTCAATTAACAAAATATTTGCCCGGAGTTTCATATTTATACGATTGTTAATCTGGAGATTTTCTTTTTTAACTGAATTAGTTTCGCACTCTTCTTACTAGTAATTTCTGGAAGATCCTGGTGTACTATAAAGCCTGTGCCTTTTAGAATTTTCGAAGATTTAAGATTGAAATTCGATCATGTGGGCGAGAAAAGCTAACAAGAAGAGATCTATCAGGTTTTTTGGGGTTCCTTGGGGGGGGGGGGGCATCGAAAACATTCAAGAGAAATATCCAACTTTAATAATTTCTTACAGAACTCCCTTTCATTTATATGAGTTGATCATCATTTATGTTTATACAAGAGCATCATTTATATAAGAGTTGATTATTTACTTTTCGTTTTCATCCTTGCTTTACTTTATAACATACCTAGTTTTTATCAAAAAAAAGTTTTTCAGATCTTCTCATGAAGAGCAACATGGTATACTAGAAACTTTCGGCAATAAAAATTTTTTTTTTCTATACTTTTTCTGGCCATTGCAGTATTGGTCATTCTCCTTATAATTTAAGCCTGACAAGAAACTATTATACTATAAGGTTGTGATAGTTTTTTTGTATGAGTTCATTTACGATAAAACCATTTACAAATATACATACCTGCATAAGCTCTTTTAAGACCATCAAATACTAATATTAAACATGGTATTATTTGTGAAGCGCATTCATTCACCGCCATCGGCCTATTCGGGCCCATTGCCATTAATGTACTTAGTCCAAGAACGCATAACTTTCTGTCATGGATACTATAGATAAACAAAACAAAAATAAATGCATATATTTGTGTGTTTGTGATATAATAAGCTTGAAAAAAATAAGTATAATGTCAATATTATTAGATTTTATAGGCGATTTAATGCCTAATTACACGGGAGATGTTCTTGTGAATCGTACAAAATGAAGTTTAGCCATAAACTATGTGGATTCTTACTGTGAAAGTCTGAAAACTCAATTATACAGCAAACGGTAAGTGATGCCGATGAATAATTTGTGGTTGCGAAACCAAATCCATTCTAACCTTGATTTACCACGATTCCTTGTCTGTCTGTACATAACTGATTTACATTTGGGCATGCTAAATCCAAGTACATTTCTCTTTTTATGTAATATTTTA
This sequence comes from Triatoma infestans, assembly GCA_011037195.1. Lineage (NCBI taxonomy): Eukaryota > Metazoa > Arthropoda > Insecta > Hemiptera > Reduviidae > Triatoma > Triatoma infestans. Next base: position 148,906 of record JAAEAF010000298.1, read on the forward strand.
TTAAATCTTCTGTCTTACATATGTTTTAATCTTTCTTTGGTATACAGTAAATAAGAGGATGGAAGTATCATTTTTTGTTACAATTATTTACCAGAATCAGACAGTCGAAGAGGCTCTGTAAACCGAACTTCGGAATTGAAGGTCAGAAGGAACATTGTGTGTGAGAAAAGGCACTAAACGAAGAACTCATTTTTCCTAAAAGTACTGGCGACTTCAATGAAAGTATTGAAGGGTATTTAAGACGAAGTAGCTTAAAAAAACAATACCCTGTCATCCTCTATGAGTTCATTACATCATATTAGTCTGATTGCAGAAGTGGAATGTATTGTGGATGTACATAACATAGAGTAAACCCAAAGAAGTGCACAAATTAACTTCTTGCTCTTTCCCGTATATTTCAGTGTTGAATACTGGTTGGGTTAGGGGCGGGTGTTGGTGTAGTGGTTATGAGCATGGACTTGTAAGTGGGAGGACCCCAGTTCGAGTCCAGCGTATAAGTGCTATATTTTATATTTGTTTAAAAAATGTTAATAGTAAAGTAGTTGTTTCCGTCCACGATACCTAAATTGGTAGTTGGACGTTAAGCCCGCCTGAAAAAAAGGCATTACTTTTACTGGTTGGGTTATTCGATTGTAGTATCTAAAAGGACTACATTTAAAAAAAAACAACGGTTTTCCTAGATAAATATATAATGTATTTACCCACCCTAGGAAACAATCTGCATCATGTAACCATTGTTTAATAAAATGTGCGCTAATAGATTCGGTTGGCGGTATAGATAATTGAATTTTATCCATTGTTTCAATCCATAATTGTGGATTATAATATAGAGCGGCAATCACCACTTGTAAACACATAGCTCGTAGTTCGGATGTTTTCACTTCTCGTGTCAATCTTTGCAATACTAATTCAACAAATGATGGGATACACTGTTGGAGAAAAAACAAAAAAACATTAATATATAAAAATTATTTAAATTTTCGGTAAATTTATTTTATTATTGATATGGACATGTACCAACCTGATCAATATGTCCCTTACACTGTAATATAATCACTTCGAGCAGTTTTGCAGCATGGCATTCTGGATCGTCACCAGAATCAACGGTCAGTATCTGTAGAAGTATAATTTTATGATTCGAAACAAATTAACAGTTAAATACCAAATTTACACACAAGTATATACTTACAACTTTACACATGTTATACATGGCTAACACATGATTCTGATTGGATAGAAATGCCGGTGTATCGATAACTACATAATTATGTAAAGCCGGCATCATATCGGTAAAATAATCGTAACCATCTTTTTCAAACACCTAAAAATTTGTATAAAAAATAAATCGAAAGTTATCTTTTACAACTTCAAAATGTATCTTCAAAAAAAAAAAAAAAAAAATCCAAATACCTGATAGATAAGTTCAAAAACTTTCCACATATCATGTGAGATACTTTTGGTTGTAAGGTCATAAACTAATGATAACGCCTCTTCGTAAAATTCTGTAAAAGTTTGAATAGTAATTTAAAAAAATCTGGTGTGAGACTGCAGTTTAAACAGATTTAGGTGACAAGTATTCTTCAAACTTATAATTTTTACTAAATGTTTTATACTAAATTACTAAAATTTACTAAATTTTATATCAATTGGAGAATCTGAACTTAATAAGTTTTTTTGAGGAAACCATACAACACTCGCCCACCCCTAAAACTTCTTTAAAAAAGTTCCCAGTTCCCGATAAAAGTGGTAGGACTATGTATTCATAGTTAGTGTAACAAATTTAATGTAATCCTGTGTTTTTATGGAGGAAATCGTAAAAAAAAATTTAATTTTACTTAATATTATTTAGATGATACACCATTATATAATGAATTACAATGAACTAACCCCACCCCCTCCAATCCCCCAAGCTTCGTTAAATGAATTTTTCCAGAGAAATATTTCTAATAAAACTTTCAGCTGTTCGTATGAGTAGTTATATACTGAATTTAAAAAAAAAAAAATCCGTTCAGTAAAGTGGTATTTCCGGTTGAGGAATTTTGACCGTTAAGTTTCTGTCGGATCCCATGGTGATACCCAAATGGAACATCAAGTATGAATTTCCTGCGGTGTTTCATTTTTGGGTTATGTTGTTCGCATACATATATATATATATATATACACGCACGGACAAACGAAGACTATTTTCTAAAAACCAATTTTTACTTTCTCTTACCCCTAGTAAGAGGAAGTATTGTAATCGTGTCAAATTTTCGATATCGAGTTTTCACCGGAAATATTCCCGAGTCCAAAAAAGTGGTTTTTAGCAAAAGTGTGTGTGAATGTATGTATGTGAACAGCATAGCTCAAAAACAAAAAACCGTAGAAAGTTAAAACTTGATATTCCATTTAGGTATTACCATGGGATCTGACAGTACGTTATCTGTCAAAATTCCTCAACCGGAAGTACCACTTTATTAGTTGGATTTTTTACTTTTTTGCGATTTTCTCAAAAATGGCTCCGACGATTTTCTTTAAACTTGGAACATCAACCGCACATACAAAGAACTACAACTTTTAATTGAAACATTTCTCCGGGAAAATGCATTTAAGGGCACTTTTGGGGGAGGGGGGTTAGGGCTTCCTTTTAATTGGGGAAGTGCGTTTCCTTTACCACTTTACTAAATGATTTATTCTCTTTTTCGCAATTTTCTCAAAAATGGCTCTGACGATTTTCTTGAAACTTCGTATATAAACTAAACATGCAAGGATCTACAATTTTTATTAAAAACATTTCTCTGGGAAAATTCATTTAAGGGCACTTTTAGGGGAGGGGTGGGGTTGTTTTTTCTAAAGTGCTATCACAGTTGATTATACAATTCTTTCATCCAAACAAAATTAATTAGAAATAAATAGATGGCCAAAATTCCGAGTTTTAAGAAATTTAGTAAACCGGAAGTGCGCTTTTACTGAACAGTTTTTTCACTTTTCGACGAATTTCGTTAAATTTGGTACACAAACTATAAAATTTGTCAATTATAATTTTGAGAACAGGAGTAAGAGAAAGTTGTGTGAGTGTTTCACACCAGATTTTTTTGAACTCGGGAGACCGCAAAACATATATTTCCGGTGAAAACTCGATATACAAAATTTGACACGATTACAACACTTCCTCCTTGAGAAAGAGAAAGTAAAAATAGTTTTTACAAAATGGTCAAATGGTTTACAAAATAGAAAATGGATAACCAACACTATGCTTAATTGGAAAAGTGAAATAGATTTATTAATGAGATGGTCTTTGTAAGTGTTTCACACCAGGGTTCTTTCTTAGATCTAACATATAGTGAAATCTACCCCTCCAAAAAAAACAAACGTTTATTTCATCAACATTTCTGAATATAACACCTGATGGAGATGATTTGACTACTAACCCATGACGCCTTGTGTGAATATATGACCAATAACTTGTAAGACGGTAGGTTGTATTGAGGCTACTATCTCTGGCTGATCTTCCATTACAGAGATTAAAGTTTCTATTGTATTTAGCAGACCCATAGCTGTGATTGCTTTCTCGTCTGTTCCTTCATCGGTTTCTAATACTATACTGAATGTAGCAGCCTTTAAATTTAAAAAGATTTACAAAAATTAATGTTTTTTTTTTTTAATTCAAAATTCACTTTAATTATAAAAATCTAAAAATAGCTACCAAATGTTGGCAAATTTCCGCTGCAATAGGTCCAATTTGTTCAGCATATGTACAAACAAATTTCTGCATTACAGAGGTAAGTTCATCGTTTTCTGTTTGTCTAATGATGCTCAACAGTTCCAATGTTATTGGTTTTATCTATTATAACAGACAGCAAAAATATTAATACAAATCAATACGGAATATTTTTTTGTTTTTTGTTTTTTGTAAAACAAAAAAATCTTAAGACAGCCGAAAGAGGAAGTACTGCGAAGTGATTTCTGTTCGCACTTGACATCCTGTTTAGACCAAATATCTGCCCATCACAAATGCTATTTTACAATATGATTTATTCATTCAATTTTCTCGAATTTTTTTAATTTTATTTTTGCATTTAGCTATGGCACATTGAGGCCTACCTATTACTTTTATTGGCATCTTTCTCAAGGAAAATTGATTTTTGCAGAATTCTGAGGGAGACATCAGCTCTTGGCTGTGACTTCCGTTTAAACTAGAGTGCTGTTTTCAAATATGTACGCACAGTTCTACTAACTACTACGCAGAGGACAATTAAATATGCAAAAAATGTAACAGTTTGAATCAGAACCAGATGCTCGACACATATATATATATCTTTTCGGATTGAAAGGGTGCTGGGGCAGTCGGAACAGAGACAATGAAACAGCCGCCAAATGGCCAGGAATGAGCCGAATACTCTGTTCTGTGGTAAAAAAAGACAGTACGTGGCTCTGAAGAGAGCACGGCATGATATGGAAACTATGTCCAGGAACCAAACACAGCAAGATGATGATGTCGAAAGTTAAGAATACAATTAGTGTAAGAATACAACTAGCAAGACCGTCTGTTTAGGACTCCAAAGGAACCCTTTATCACGGAACACGGTAGATTCAAAAAAATATTTACAGAAGACTATGTCAGGAGGGGAGGAAGCGGCCTCGCACCTGTTGTTGGATTGCGTTGTAATTACTGAATTTCTTCTGACTCGCTTCTGAATTTGTGTTGAATCGCTATGAGATCTTTGGCACACTGAGGCCAGTGGAAACAATAGAGCAAAAAGGGCTGGTTGGGAAAGTCCTCAACTCCATGAAGAAGGGGAGGTTTCTCATACTAGACCTTCAGAGGCAAGCACAATAAGCCTCGACTGCGATACCGGGATCGCAAACAACCCCATGGATCTAATTCTAATTGATAATATGTATATATACCATATAAACCTTATTATTTTGATATAAAAAATTTATTTTGTGGGGTTCTGTTTTGGGGTTTTGTGACAGTAAGCTTCCCCTCTTTAGATATATCAGTACAATATACGGTTCCATCATCTAGTAGATATTAAAGTAACTAAACATGTAGTAAAAATATTTTTAGGAAAATTTGTCGTATCAGATCTGTGAGAATTGCAGTAAGAGAGAAGTCGTGTGACTAAATAAACAACCCTTTTAGTGAGGGAGGAATTACTACATAAATAACTGTAACTAAATAGTTGTGTTAGAAAACTATAGAATTATCGCTTCTATTAAGAAATGCTTCCCTTTTCCATCTTATTAAGACATGTTTTACATTAATTTATAATGAGTAAATTAATATCTTTCAGATGTAAAATGTATATAATACAACAAAAAATTGGTATTATATACTGATTTACAGGTCAGAACAATATGATGGCGCGCAACTGGCATGTAAAATTTAACGTGAAATAAAATAGAAGTTCAACAGTTCATGCTGAGTACAAGGACGCACTTTACATAAACGTATTCATTTACAAAAACAAAAAAAATTTAAATCCAGAAAATATTTCCAAGAACTATACAAATAAGATATTCACCTGTGATTCTAGCATTGGTTCAACTTTCTCCTGATCGGCCAATGAATGCAGCGCAATAGCAGCTTCCACACGAACTGGTAGATCTGTGTCGGTCAGTAATGCATTTGTTGTCAGACGTACAGCGTTTGCCAGATTTTCATCAGATCTGAATTTCATTTCATTATAGTAATGCATAACCCAACAAGCTCTGGCTCGCATGTGGCCATGCGGACTGGAATATTCCGGGAATACATATTGTACAAGCATCTGTTCCATTTGTTCTTTATATGGTTTCTTTTTGAATAGTATTTCGGCTAATGTTCCAACCTGTTGGAGAAAAATAAAAATAATTTTAATAAATATGATTAAAAGAAAGGGCTTTGCTGTTCCATTGGAATCTAAGTTAAATGAATTCATTCATGATGTTTTTATTAACAAATATTACACATTGCAGTTCGCATATCACATAGAAACTACTCAAAATAATGTGCAGACTTTGCTGGAGTAATACTATATATTGTGATTTTTATATTGTTTTGAGAAATTATGAATATAAAAAGTCCAACACCCTGAAACATATCCGAGCTCACAGAGAAATCCTTGAAAATGAGCGAGCAGACAGATTTGGAAAAGAAGATTCACTTTTCCAATTATTCCATGGAGCCGGCTTGAATTCCACACTAATTCGGACTTCAATATATGCAACTTAGTGCAAAATGTTTGCCAATCGATATAATGCTATCGGGTGGTCCGAGCGGTCCCTGTGCACTTCCCTATATGATTCATCACTGTCTGCTGACTGATGATAACCAATGTGCGACGTTTTGTAAATGATTAATGACTTGATTGATTGATGCTACCAGAGGAAAACAAAAATGAGGAAATATGAAAATCAGAAGCCAAAATACCTTATTGTTATAAACCTTGTTATAAAGCTACCTTGCGCGGACTATGACGGAAAATGTCCTGTTTTTTTTTAAATTTTTTTAAGGAGCGTCAACATCTGTGGTCACTGGCGCCCGAAGCTTTTTCTTTTTAATTTTATTCCTTTTTTTTAATGCACTGCGTTATAGTTGACATTCCGTCATTCGACGTCTAGCAGCCCAATATGTTTTTGCACTTGCTGAGTGCTCGCCATTAGTTTGAATATTTAAACCAGCAAGGGTCTCGCACTCGAAGAAGTGATCTCCAGTCATGTGCCCGGCCCCGCAGAGAACACATCCAGATTGTCGACTAATCCAATCTAACCTTGACCAAATCTTATGTCAACTAATCCCATAGATGTGCTTGTAGGTAGTCATGTCCGCTTTTTAATCAGAAGCACGCCACTACTTCGCTTCGCTGCAGATTATTTGGCAGCACGCTATAGCATGGAGGATCGCCAAACGCTTGCCCTCTCACTGCATCTCATAATTCTATTCTTAACTTTGGGAATCTTCATAATTTCTATCTCATAGTTTCATAGTAAACCATATCAGACTGGACGGCCAAAATGAACCAAAAACTTGCAGCAGAATTCGAGTTCAAATGAAGTTTAAGAACTATTTTTTCCCAATGTCTAGTGTCTTTGGCTTTCTGCCATTGGATGTGTTGCAGCACAATATATCTCTGCCTGCTTCACATATTTGTTGTCGGCGGCATAATCGTGACTGATAAAGTCTAATGCATGGCTCCAAATGAGTGCCAATCATTTCGTCAGTACAACATAGGGTACTAATAGGGCTGTAGGTCCCCCGATGCGGATCAGTGTGCCTGCAGGTAATCACGCCCAGTCAAAATCCTAAAACATGAAACTCCCACCCTGCGCGGTACATTGCCTAATACGGGCCAGTAGTTTCTTCAAGGGTTGCCCACCTTTTCCCATCAGCCAATTAATGGTATTTCCCTCGGATACAACTTTTGAAAGTAGTGCGAATGATCCTGTTAGCTGAGTGGAAGCAAAGTTCTTTTCTAGATTGACTCATTCCGAACCCAGCTTTGCCAAACAATCCGCCACCTCGATCCTTAGAATTCCGCAATGGCTTGTATCCATTGGAGCACCACTTCCACACTGGATATTTAACAAATCCCGTCCTTTCCTCAAATCATGCGAAAGCATCTCCACAAGACCTGAATGTGTTTTTATCACTGTTTCTGAGTCAGAAAACAACACGACTTACGTTCTGAACTCTCCAATATTTTTTTTAAGGCCATGAGGGTAGCTTTGGCTTCACTACCTGGCCAACTAGGGCTGATAAAAGACACATCAGGGAAAAAAACGCTTCAGCGTTTTAAGTCCCCTTTGCTACTGAGCATCGGTATAAACGAGATCCCAAGATAATTTTAGGAACTCAAGAGGCACTTATATTGGATAAAATACCAAATCTACTCACCATATGTAGTGCACCATCTCTTTGTCTAGGTTCTGCACCTGATGTTAATACTTGCATAACAAAATGCATTGTCCTCTGCAACATATCTTTTCGTTTCTTACATGCTGACAATAGTAATGTTGCAGCTGCAGTTACCGGTGATATGAAATCTTCAAATATGTCTGTAAAAAAAAAAAAACTTAAGCGAATGGTCAATAAGTGTGAAAAAAATAAAAATATATAATTAAATAGTAATAACAATCAAGCTTCATCAAAATCTGTCAATCGACAATGCAGCTTTATTAAACGGGTTTTCCAGTTTTCCGCGATATCCTCGGAAGGGCTCCAATGATTTTGTTCAAATTTCGCATTGCTAAGTACATACATAAAGTCCTATCACTTTCATTTTTAACACTTATCCAGAAAAATTGAATTTTGTAATGTTCTGAAGATGGTAGAACTTAGCAGCTTTCCTCAGAAGTGCCACTTCAGTGCTTCTTATGGTGTCAGCTCTTATGTAACATTATGATCGCAGTGCTAACCCAAGAGAATTATTACTTTGTTTCCTTAATCCCAGCCTTATTTTGTGATCTTCGACCGGTTTCTAGTCAGCAAGAACAAGACTGGATGCCTTTGAAAAACAGTATAATCACAACCTGCTCAGGGAAAATCAGTTTACATACTATGAGTTCAGAACGGAGCCAAATGGTTTGAGGGAGTATTTTTCTCACATAGGGGGAAACTTCCCTATGTTTCTAGAGAAAGATATCCTGTCGGAGAACCTCGTTCAAGTCCAACCTGCGCGAACTCGGCGCGGCTCTGGAAAAATCTGCGCTCCACTTTTGTGGAAGCGTGGATGGCCAAAAAGGTGGACGAACGCAGAGCGTAGTCTCCGGGCTATTTGGGAACTTAGCACTCCCACGTACCTCAGCTACAATTACAGACTAAAAATTGCAGCGGTGCCCCGCCTGGAATGTGAGTCGGTAGAAACTTTTCTGCCCTCTGTTCGGGTCGCCATAATTTATGTGGAGCTTGAATCTCTTGCAGCGAATTCTTTTGCTGCGGAGCCTCTGTGGGGGTTCACAATGCATCACTTACACCTAAACGCCTTAACATCGTACACCGACACAGTTCATTTTTACACGCTAGTGACATGTGCTGGTGCTGCCCACATGTTTGCCGTGTGAGGATACCTGTGTCGTTGGGAAAGGAAGTCCTGGAGTTTGAAGACGAAGGTTTTCGCTAGAGGCAAGTTACCTCGCGTGCCTTGCAGTCCAAACACCACTTTGGTTCCAGACTCCACTAAGTAGGCGGCCAGAGCCTAATCCAGCTCTGGTCAATCAGCTAGCGTGCATGGAAGAATTCCCGGGTATTGTGGGCCTTGATTTACAATACCTGGGCGCTATATGTCTAGGGTACCATTGCCGCTTCTTCAAAGCGTCCCAATTTGTGAGGCTCCTTGGAGGGTGGAGAGATCTGGAGATGAATTTTTATATTTATTTTATGAATAAAGTAAATTCAACAGTCGGGGGCCAACAGTGGCGGACTCGTCCACATGCGGAGATGAATGGCACCTGATTACAGGAAAAAAGCGAGGTAATTCCGCATCGGCCACAGCTGTTGTGAATTCCTCAGCGAATGTAAAGGAAGCTATTAGCTAAGTCGACTTCTGGAAAAGTATCCAGGCAAGCTAAGCAAAAGAAGAAACTTAGTGGAAGATATAGGCAAAGGCGTGCGAAGACAATGAGATCTACTCAATCAGCACCAGTAGAGGTTATACCAATCGGGGCTCAAAAGATCTAGAGCCCCAGGGGACATTCTGGAATCCAGCCGGCAGCTAAGAAACCGAAAATAACGGAGGCGGAGAGGAAGTTGTATCTGGCTATAACCAGCAGCGCCGTCATCAGAAGGAGATGCCATTTCAGAAGACAATTCAGAAACAGTCATGTAGACTGAAATTTATTCTGTCGACTATGGTCTCTGAGAGCTGGTTTCTCCTAGCCTGCTTTGATCAAGCCACATTTGACTGGTTATTAGAAAGTGTAAAGCCTAGTTGGGAAGGAAGGCATTTAAAAGTTATGAAGGCGTAAGAGGTCCCCACTATGGCTAGGATCTCTGTTTATCGCGGAAGGTAAGCACACCAGCGAACAAGTGCTGAAAGTTCTTGCCTTCCAAACTTGGATGTAAGCCGTTGGAAAAACGTTTATCGACAACAGATCGAGAAGGGAGATCCTTGGCTTATAGGATTGATGATGCTTCTAAGGATTGACGCGCTAAGGAAGGTCAATTTTCGCCTTTTCTTCGAGATGGGCAGGCTCTTCATCAGGTTGAAAAAGGAAGATAATCCTACAACATCATCTCAGACGTGGAGCACGATTCAGGTAGGCCTGATCAAGATGTCGGCAAGTAAGGTAGGTGTTTTTTTCTTTTCCTCTCTCTTGTTTTTTTTTTTTTCTACACCTACTTGCTATCTACCAGGTATTATTAGGATCTAACTCTTCCAAGGTTGACTTCTGATTATGGCAGTTGACAGGGTAGAGATGATACAAATTAATCTGCACACAGCAAAGATATAACTGCTAATTTATGCCGTGGTATTGCCAAGTTGCATACATATTTTTTCTAATACAAGAACCTTATGCCTACAAAGGTTTGGTTCGAGGTTTAGGTGCAGCCAATGGCAGACTGTTTGTGGCGGATAGCGAGGGCATTCCTAGGACTGCATTTATGCCAGTCGGGATGTCGGCGCTATTCTGCTTCGACAGTTCTGATGTCGGGATTTGGTGGCCGGTGAGGGTTGGTCTGGTGGGCGTCGCCGCGACATAGTTGTGGCTTCGGCTTACTTCCCTATGATGGTCCCTCTGCTCCTCCTCAGGAGTTGATGGGTTTGGTCCAGTTTTCAGAGGCCAATAACATACCTATTATTAAAGGCTGTGACGCGAAAGCGCATCATATTGTCTGGGGGAGCAGCGACACCAAAACGGTAGGGGTCGCGCTCTCATGGATTTCTTAGTGTGCACGCGACTAGAGGTCCTGGAATAAGGGTTCTGAACTCACTTTTGTTATTAGGATTAGAAGACAGTCATTAATATTACCCTTGCTTCTAGGAATATTAGTGGTTTGATTAAGGATTGGAGGGTGAGCCCTGAGGCTTCCATTTCCGATCACAGGATTATTAGGTTTAGTTTGAGGATTGACCCAATTACCCTAGCTACTTATTGGAATACTAGGAGGGCGGATTGGGGTTTATATTCTAGAATTCTTGGAGATAAACTGACTATCCAATCAATCAGAAACCCTGTTGGTGTAATGGAGTTGAAATGGGAGGCTGGTATTCTTCATGAACACATTAGATCCTCATTTGAGAAGTCCTGTCCTCCTAAGGTGGTTAAAGGTAGTAGGAACCCCTGTGGTCCTCTTCGTTGGAAAAACTAAGGAGACAGGTTAGGGCCTCATACAGAAAAGCTGTCCTTGTTGATTCCCCGGAATCATGGGATAGTTATAAAAATATTAAAAGAGCATATAAGTATGCTCTTAGAAGAGCCAAGAGAAACTCCTGGAGATCCTTTTGCGAGGATGTAAACTCATTCCAGGAATCATCTAGGCTGGTTCGGATTCTTAGTAAGGATAACGACTGTCAGTTAGGTACTCTACGATACCTTGATGGTTCCTTTATAGAGGGGGAAAGCGAGACATGACAGCTTTTGCTTAATACTCACTTCCCGGATAATACTAGTATAAATGCTGCTCCATCTGTGGTGGGTGGAAGGAGATTAGAACCTGATGATGTAACCACCTTGGATGAGGTAGTCATGCAGGATAGAATGGTTTGGGCAGTACACAGTTTCTCACCTTTTAAGTCACCTGGACCGGATGGGGTTTATCCCTGTCTGTTGCAAAATGGTGGGGATGTGCTGATGAAAGCATTGTAAAGGATCTTTAAAGGATGTTTAATGTTCGGTTATGAACCAACATTACGGAGAGAAGTAAGGGTAGTCTTCATTCCCAAGCCGCGAAGGAGTGACTACTGTGACCCTGAGGCATTTAGATCTATTAGTCTTATGTCTTTTCTTCTGAAAGCTTTGGAAAGGTTGGTGGATAGTATATTACTGATGGCCCATTAAAAGGGCTCATCCACTTCATCCTAACCAACATGCTTATATGTAGATAAGTCGACAGAAACTGCTTTACATTGTCTCGTCGGAAGGATAGAATCTGCTCTGGAGATAAAAGAATATGCCCTAGGGATTTTTTTTGATGATGAGAGAGCATTTGACAGAGTATCGTTTGATGATCTCGAAGATGCCTTAGTACGAAAAGGTATATATCCAGTCTTAATTAACTGGATAAGTGTCTATCTAAAAAGTAGGGGCATACAGGCTTCTCTTGGCGGGCACACCATGATACTACAAGAGAGAAGAGGATGCCTTCTACGGGCTCTGACCAAAACTGTGGTGTGCCGTCATGGACGACCTAGACCTATTGGCTAGGATGAATTCATCGGGTTATCAATTCTAGATTATTATATGCGGCTTTGGTGTGATGGCGTCGCATTGAGATACGTTCCGCTAGACAGCTGCTTGAGGATATCCAACGCTTGGCTGTCTGGCGGTGACTGGTTCGTTTCGGACTCGCCGACCAATCCGAAACATCTATGGAGACTGTTACAGAATTAAATAGGCATGTTTCTGGCAGGGTAAGCGATATGGTCATTCTACCATTTATTGCGAGATGCTTTTAAGGGTTCCCATTATAGGTTTGCCTTCTGATAGGGTGTTGAAGACTTCTATCTTTGATCACTCCTACGGAATTAGGTTACCTTCTAGGGAAGGTTGGTTAAGCTTGGGTCCGTCTGGTGTGATACCTGAGAATTATCTCCGGTGTTACCCGGACGGTTCATGTATGGTAAGTCTGGGGCTGCCGTCTGTTTTGAATCACTGGCGGGACCTCTCGGTGAGTAAACCACCGTTTTCCAGGCTGAGGTATATGCAATTCTTTGTTGTATCTTGGATGAGAGGGTATGTAACATTAACTTAAAGGTGTTTGCATCTGCTCGGACAGCCAAGCTGCGCTGAAGGCGCTCAGTTCATGTGTCTTCACTTCCAGATTGGTGTCAAAATGTTCTAAAAGACTGGAAGAGCTTTCTTCTCTGAGGGATGTGCTTCTAGTCTGGGTACCAGGTCATGTGGGAATTTTTGGGAATGAGGAGTGGATAGGTCTGCAAAATTAGGAGCCTCTCTCCCTTTCATTGGTCCCAGCTTGCTGTTGGTGTGTTTTTTGCACATGTCAGTTTCCAGTCATGGACGGCCTCACAGCACTCATCCTTATGGATGAGTACAGTAGGTTGTCGGCAGTCTAAAATACTCATTGCGGGTCCGGGCAGGGCTTTTAGTGAGGGGGTCTTGGGTCTTTCATGGACCTCCCTCAGATATCTGCTTGGTTTACTCACTTCTATAAACCATCTGTGGTTTAAGGAGGCATCTCTATACAATGGGGCTCTTGCCTGACCCCTTTTGTAGAGTATGTGAGACGGAGGAGGAAACACCCATATATTTCATAACGAATTGTTTGGGCTGTGAGGAGATTTGGTTCAGTACTTTTGGCCGGAATAGGATATCGGTAGAAGAGCTCAAGCTATGTCCTTTCAAGGTTATGGTCCGATTTGTTCGGACTGTGGTAAAACCCGGGCCTGGACTTTTGTACCAGACCCTGTAGTTATTATTCTTTTGGGGTAGCTATAATGGGCCCAGGGAGGCTTTGAATAGCTTATGGTTTTGCGCTCCCCTTCTTTGAATAATAATGAGTTCAATGGGATGAACCCTCGAAACCGGCAATGATCACCAAATGAAGCAGGCTCTCAATGAGGAAAAAAGATCCAATATTAATTCTTACTTTTAATATACTATTAAAAATCTAATGTAAAGAAAAATCGGTTAACTGAAAGTGTGAATTCACACAATAGTTTACAGAACTTTTCTAAAAAAAAATCTTTTAAAAATGGCTCCTACGATTTTTTTTTATATTTAGAATGCTAGATCTTTATTTGAAACATATTTTTGAAAAAAGTGGTTTTTTGGAGGATTATGGGAAGTATATGTGAGTTAGGTTTAACTTTAAACTGACGTTACAAGGTTTGCTGACGGATGGCAGAGGGTGCTACCATTCAGATTAACCTACTAACTTATAAACTAACAACTATAATTTCCAGTTCAACTTTTTACTTTTTCATACTCCTAGTGAAGGAAGTATTGCGATCGAGTCAAATTTTCGAAATTGAGTTTTCACCGGAAATGGTCCCCTAAGAACTGAGAAAAAAAAGTTTTTAGCGAATGGTTTCAATGAGTTAACAAAATATCTCAGAAACCAAAAATCGCAGGAAACTCAAATTTGGTATTCCGTTTAGTACTACTACGATAACTGAACCGAAGGTTTGGGACAAAATCCACCAACCGGAAGTGCGACTTAACTGAAAGTTTTTTCCAGTTTTTAGCGATTTTTTTGGAAACGGCTTCCTACTATTTTCTTTAAACTTCGTATATATATTAAACACATATTTACCATTTTTATTTGAAAAGAAATTTCTCGCAAAATTTATTTTTTGGAGGGTTCTGAGGGAACAATAGCCTTTGCAGAATAGGTTTTTGACATTTTTTTAGAATTTTCTCAAAAACGGCTACAATGATATTCTTTAATCTCGCTGCAAAAATAAAATTTTTATTGAAACATTGTTCCGGAAAAAATTATTTTAGAAGGATTTTGGAGCTCTATCAGTTAGTTTAAATTTAAATTTGCACTTTATTGGTATTGATAGAGAGCGTTCCACACAACTACACAAGTATTACCCATATTATGTTTTTTGTTGATTAAATTTTATTAATTTGAGATGAGAAAGTCGTGTGAGTGTTTCAAACCAAATTTTCTCTCGTTTTTTTTAAAATATTGATATACCTACCAAATTTAACTCTAATATATTCACGGGGATCCGAACTCCACATTTCTTCATCAGCTTGTGAATAAGAGAGTAATGGGAATATAACATCCTGGATAATAGGAAACATATGTGCCTTTAGAAACTTCCAAGAATGGCCATGACTCACCCTGTGAATTGTTTATTTACTTGTTATACGTTATACCTTGCAGAAATTTGAAATGATAATTACAACAAATAAAAACGATAACTTCTACAAACTCACGCCAAATTGAGGTAGTTTAAAGTTTGTTGAATAACTCTAGGCGAAACATACATCTTTCTAGTGTGCTGGTCAAGTATTTTAAGTAAAACTTCCAAAATACCAGCTGAGAAAGTTTTCAGAAACCATTCCGAGAATTCACTATAATCTTTGTCCACATTACCAGGACTTCCGTATCTAGAAATAGATAATGTTAGAAATTATATGAAAGGAAAAAGGGTGAAGAAATGAATATACTGAAAGTGACGAAGAAAGTGATAGGTTAAGAAATAATTTAAAGGAATGAGCCAATATAAACACCTTTCAAACATTCTATTTAAGATATGAAGAGCCCATTTCTTGCATTTCCACCAAGGTAAATCCGGGCGTTCCTCTTCATCAATGGAGTTGGTGTGTGCTGGTACTGGTCTGTCGGCCACTTGTCGTACAATTTCCATCCATTGTGAGAATACATCTTTTGTTACGAGATCCAACGGTAATACATACTGCAAATACAATGTTTTTGAATATGTGGATGGGTCCGCAATGCTGGATAACATCAGGTATTTTATCCGTCGTAGCATGTATATTCATTTCGTTCCTGGCTGGTTTCGGATTTCCATCCATCGTCAAATGGACCAAGCAAATTCACCAAGTTCGTGTACAGAATTCACTTCAACTAATGTTTCTGTTACACTCACAATTGTTGGTTTGTTAGTTGTATACATGAGGGGAGGTGATATGGTTATGTTACTGTGTGAGTGTGTGTGTGTGTGTTTTTAATCATAAAATGGAATAAATGGAATACATTTTGATTAGACGTTAGAAAATAGTGTAGAATAAATAGCATGTTTTGAAGAATACTTTATAACCAAATTTTAATAGTGTTGTTAAGTACGCTCTGTGTTTTATGGAATCATTTTTTGGGGGGGGGGGGGGGGGGTATTTCAGGAGAATATTGTACTAATGAGAATAGATAAAGTTTGAAGAAAGGCAATGCAAAGTTTATGGTCAGTCAAAAGTTGTACAAGCAATAAATAAACGTGAAATATAAGCAGGATTAATACAAGAAAATGTGTAAGTAAATTGAATGTAAGAAGGTTGGCAGCAAACGGCAAATTGGAGATGATATTAAAATAAATAATAAAGGAAATAAAATGTATTCGTTTTTTATTATGCTTATTTTTAAATGATATTAATTACATTAAGAATTTTTTATGTTTAAATTACAGAATATGTTAAGAGAGATGTGGTGGAATCTGTTAAGGTATTTTAATAGGGCACGGTAGGAGATTTTAAAAATATATCATGCAAATTAACTGCATTTTAATCGGGGGAAGAAGAAAATTTGGTTAGACTTTAATAAGAAGTGCATACATCATGCTTCTTTTTCCTTTTTTTTTTTTTGGATAAAAGTGGTAAATACAAACTCTCTTGCCCCGAATGCAATTGCACGTACGTAGGCCAGACCGGAAGACGCCTCAAAGACAGGTTTAAAGAACACCTACTCCTATAGAAATACAACAAAACCGACTCCACTTATGCTAACCGCCTTATAAAAAACAACCACGAACCACAAAGTATAGAAAAAACAATGGTCCTATTACACCAAGGCACAAAAGGAGGACCAATGGACATTCTAGAAAAAATAGAAATATACAAACACATGACTATCCACAAAAACGTAATGAATGACCAAATAAACCATAACTCAGACACACTCTCTATGGTCATTCCTCACCCCTAACTATATTACAAACATAACTATATATATACCACACATACACCCACTCATGTGTCTATACAAAACAAATAAACAATGTAGGTTCACAAAAAAAAAAATCTGGTGTGAAACACTCACACAACTTTCTCTTACTCCAGATCTCAAAAATATAATTGACAAATTTTATAGTTTGTGTACCAAATTTAATGTAATTTGTCGAAAACTAAAAAAACTGTCCAGTAAAAGCGCTTCCGGGTTACTAATTTTCTTGCAACTCGGAATTTTGGCCATCTATTTATTCCTAATTAATTTTGTTTGGATGATAGAATTGTATAATCAACTACATAGCACTTTAGAGAAAACATAACCCCCTCCTCCAAAAGTGTCCTTAAATGAATTTTCCCAGAAAATTCGCGAAAAAGTAAAAAAAATTATTTAGTAAAGGGTAATGTAAACGCACTTCCGGTTATCTGATGTTTTTGAAACTCGGAATTTCAACAACATATTTAATTCTAATTAACATTATTTAGATGATAGAATAGTTTTAATAAACTGAAATAGCATTTTAGATAAAAAACCTAACCCCACCCCTCCCACATAACTACCCTTAAATGAATTTTCCCAGAGAAACACTTCAAATAAAAGTTGTAGCTCTTTGTATGTGTAGTTGATGTACCAAGTTTGAAGAAAATCGTCGGAGCCATTTTTTTAGAAAAACTCAAAAAAGTAAAAAAAAAAAACAAGTAAAGTGGTACTTCCGGTTGAGGAATTTTGACAGATGACCCATGGTCAGGTGCCATCCATGGTGATACCTAAACGAAATATCAAGTTTCAACTTTCTGCGGTCTTTCGATTTTTGTTTTGAGCTATGCTACATACATACATACATACATACATACATACATACATACATACACACACACACACACACACACACACACACAGAGATCATTTGCTAAAAACCACTTTTGTGGACTCAGGAGACCTCAAAACGGATATCTTCGGTGAAAACTCGATATCGAAAATTTGTCACGATTACAATACTTCCTCTTACTAGGAGTAAGAGAAAGTAAAAAAAAATGAATGCATGCACCTCTTATTAAATTCTAACCTAATTTTCTTCTTACCCTGATTAAAATACAGTTTATTTGCATGATATATTTTTAGAATCTCCTACCTTAACAAATGCCACCACATATCTCTCAACATATTCTTAATGTAATTTAAACATAAATTAGTATCATTTAAAAATAAGCATGATATAAAACGAATACATTTTATTTCCTCTATTATTTATTTTAATATCATCTACAATTTGCCGTTTGCTGCAACCTTCTTACAAATCAATTTACCTACTTATTTTCTTGTGTTAACCATGATTATATTTCACGTTTATTTATTGCTTGTACAACTTTTGACTGACCATAAACTTTGCATTGCCTTTCTTCAACTTTATCTATTCTCATTAGATATTCTCCTGAAATAACTTATCTCCCCCCCCCCCACCAATAAAAATGATTCGATAAAACACTGAGCATACTTAACAACTCTATTAAAATTTAGTTATAAAGTATTCTTCAAAACATGCTATTTATTATACACTATTTTATAATGTCTAATCATAATTTGTAATAATTCCATTTCATCATTAAAAACACACACACACACACACACACACACACACACAGTAACATAACCTTATAACCTCCCTACATGTATTCAACTAACAAGCCAACAAGTGTGAGTGTAACAGAAACATTAGTTGCAGTGAACTCGCTACACGAACTTGGTGAATTTGCTCTGACGATGGATGGAAATCCGAAACCGGTCAGGAACCAAATGAATATGCATGTCACTACGGATAAAGTACCAGATTTCTTGTTTTAATGGTATTGTCATTCTTTTCATGATTTTGAACTAAGTAATTGACATTTTTGTTAAGAATAAAACTTGTTTAAGAATAGAGGCTCAGCCCTAATTTAAAAAAAAAAATTAGCTATTGGTGCAAGATACAGGACTTGGCTGGTACAGAAACACCAGCTAGATATCTGTAACTAGATTCTCATAAACAATTGATTTCTGCACATAAATAAATAAAGAACTAAACCATAAACATTCATTTTAATGGTATATATACTATAGAGTATAGCGGATCGTGATAGCCAATCTGGAAAAAGGTTGGACGTTATATCTTTGCAGTTATTTCCAGTATGGAACGATAAATGTGTTTTTTTCTAAGCTCCACCATCCATAACGCATACCTATGACGAACAAATAAAACAAGCTAAAAACACTGCATCTTCTTCTGTTTACCACTATGTGTAAAGCTCCAGTGAGCTGGTCCATATATGTTGATTGTAAATAAAATAAAAAAAATTCCAGAACAGCACTAAACGCACACTGGTTTATCAGGAACGCCCAAATACACAGAGAACTCGATATTGCAGACATACCCACACACATGACCAAATTAACAGACATCTTCTTCTTAACACTCAACACATTACCAACATCACACTACCACCTAGGGAGCCTACCTCATCAAAAACACTGCTTAGGTCAACTAACAGCTTAGGAACAACTAATCGTCAACTTCAAACACTTAAGGGGTCTTTAGAAGGGTAACCATTTAATGCCGTCCACAAATAGATAGGCGTAAAAGTGAGAAATTACCTGTAACATTGACCGCCAGGCGATTTTGTACTCTTTAACTAGTTGTTTACTTTGCATGTATCATTTGAATTATATTTTTATTATAATATCTTATCATTCATTAATTGTATAGTATTCCTTATTTTGGCTGAAGCGCTATAAAGCCTTTATTTGAGCTCGCCTCACGCAGTATTTGTTTTACCTTCAGCCAATCACATTCGTCCAATGGTGTACGAACACTTGCATGCCTGTCCGCCAAGCTGAGCGTCACTTTTAGCCGTTATTGTTATCTTTTTCTTGTTACTTACTCTAGTACTGTACTAGCTTCTATGGGCCTGTCTGTTCAGAGAAAACATAATTTTTGGCCTTATATCTCACAAACTCTTGGCAGCTATTGTAGTTGTACTATTTTGACGACAACTCTAGTCTCTATTCTGCTGATCTGTCCTTTTACGTCGGCTAATTTGAACCAATTTTCCAGCGTCCAGGTACTGCCAGGGATTCAACTTATTAGGTAATGTACTCACTCTTATTCTGTATTTCCTTATTATTATATGCCCTTTTCTCGTAGGAGCTACTTGCCTAAGTATTGAAGTGCTGCAATTCACATGTTCATCATGGCAAGGCCTTTCGTTCAGAGTGTTTAAATGAAGGAGCTTGATTGCATTAGCGGGTTCTTCACTTATTACACGGCTGAAACCAGGTTATTACGCCATGTATTATTATATTATATCTCGTAAATACATTTCATTTGAAATTTTTACCATTTTATTAGGCACTTTTTATTTGTGTCAGTATGCTAAACTTTCTGCTAGTTTTCAGCTATTCTAATTCATACCTGCTCATTTGGGTATTTTGCTTCAGTTTCTTGTAAACTACTTTAATTTGTTACGCTTAATTTTTTCGCTTACTAATGGCGCTTCATTATTACAAAACTAAAGCATTTATTATTTGAGAATCGCTGTATCACCTGGTGCACCAACAAACCACTGAAGATGCTTAATATCTTTCACACCATTTGGTCCTGTTTGAGGTATATTTCAGTTTACCTATTTTTTTTTTTTTTTACTTTCTCTTACTCCTAGTAAGAGGAAATATTGTAATCGTGTCAAATTTTTTTTCTATTCAACAACTCGTTGTCTAATTATTCCTTCACTGTGAAAGGTATTCGTACTTGACTCACTAAATTGCATTCTATTTGAGGTCATTTGGTTGCCACCTGTCTTCAGTTATAAATGTTATCACTAATTTGTATTTAACTTTCGTTAGTCAGGTTATTGCTGTTGGTCTTCCGAAGTGGAAATTGACACCCGACTTCATGGAAACAGACATGATTCTTGCAGTCCGACCGTAGGGTCCGTCCGCGTGGCGTAAGCTCGAGCATGCTCTAGCTTGCTGTATTTTCTCCATGCCGGAGCTACAATAATTGCTTCCGATTGGGCTTCAGATAGCTTCAAGCCTATTATGCTCTAAGCTCAGTGCGGAGCTTTTAAGAATTACTGAATTGTAGACATTGGTGTTTCAAGGTTTAAATAAATAGATGTTTATTTTTTTGGTTATCCCTTGTTGGTTATTTAACCCCCAGGTCTTCATTCCAGCTTTTCTCTTGGATTTAACTTTTCCGGAACAACAATAATATGTTGATTTTCCAAAGGCATCTCAAGAAAGGTGGTTTATTTTTTAATCAAATTTCAGAACTATGTGCTAAAAATGGGGACGCTTTCCAATCAAGCAATGTTTGGTACAGCCATTTTCATTTGGTATAACTTTCACAATTGTATCTTATTATTTTTGAATTCTTGAGTCAATTACAGCTCCAGCAGAAAATCATTTTTGAAATTTTTGTGAAGTTTTTAAAGAGGCAATGTCGAATAAAATTTCACATTAAAAAATACTGCGCCAGATATCATCCATTTCGACATGTCAGTTTTTTTTTATCTTGATCATTGAGCTATCTACTGTCTGCAATCTGTCCTCGTGTAAACAATGCAATTTTTGCAATGTGTGAATGAAATTGCATGAAAATAACTGCCCGGCCGTAATACTGCAAACAGTATTTTGCAATATTGCTGGAAACATTGCCAATGTTTTTACTTATATATATTTTCGGCAATCTGTATTATTTGTTGCCCATGCAAAAAAAGGCACCTGTGCGCTATAACAATCCAGCCTACAGATCTATAAGAACAGTGTTTTATTGTTTTTTTAAGTCACAGTTTGTAGTGTTCTCTAATAATCCAATAAACATCATAAGATGGAAGTTAAGAGTATATATGGTGTGGGCTACAGAGACTTCCTGTGGGGGAAGACTAACCCAGATATTAGCAGATATCACTATCCCTGCGGAACTATATGTTAAAGGGCCAATCTGTATGTTGTGTTGTTCTTATTGATTAGCGAAAATTAGCTACTCCACTTACAGTAAAAATTTACGCTGATTATTTAAATAAAAATAATCAAATGATCTGTAATAAAAAAAAAAAATTCTAAAGAGTATACATACCTGTGTAAGCGCAAAGAATATCTTCAATATTTGCTTCTGCAAAAGAACAGATTGTTCCGAATCTTCTGGTAATAGTCGTATACACAACTGATTTATCATTGGTAATAGGAGGTTCATTGCTTCATTTAATGGAACTCTTTCTTGCGCCTTTCTATATCTGCTAACAGTCCAACTTAGATCAATGATAATGGGTAACTGTACATTGGTCAGTTTGCAAGTACTTTAACCCGGTAATTGGGGGGGGGGGGTCCAAATTATGTTATAATTTAAATTCACTTAATTTATTGAGAAAATTTTATTTCGTTTACCAAGATCGGATACGAAACAAAGATTATTTAGATATTTTACAAGTACATTTTTCATTATTCTAGAGGGGAAAGAATGGTGTGAAACAGTCAAACATTACTAAATCCAGGCAAGTGGTTAGCTTAAGTCATAGATCCCCAATCGAACTCCTTTAATATGAATGTTCGCACAAAAATATTTCAAATAAAACTTCTAGATCTTTACATTTAAAGTAGATAAAACAAGATTAAAGGAATCCGTCAGGCCCGTTTCCGAGAAAAATTGGAAAAAACATTATACTGAGTCAGTAAACTGGCATTTCCGGTTGACAGATTTTCTTCCAACTTGGAATTTTTGCAAACCATTTAATTAAATTGTTCTTAATAAATATACGTGGAGGAACCATATGGATCTTTTTTGGGAAGGGTTATCGTCTTAGCACTTCAATCCCCAAAACATCCCTAACATGTTTCCGGAAAAATGTTTGAAGATAAAACTTGTAGCTCATTATATGTATTGTCTGTATACCAAGATTATTATATGTATTGCCTATATACTAAGAATAAGAAAAAATCGTTGAAGTAAATTTTGAGAAAATTAGGAAAAATCAATTCAATAAAGTCGAACTGAATAAATAAATATATAAATCCATTTTTCTATTCGGGGGAAAATTTTAAAAATTTGACACGATCGCAATACTTCCTGTTAAAGCAGCTGGACATAAAAGAAAAAAAAACTGACTCAATACATTTTCCCTTTCTCAAACTCATACGCGCACCCTTGAAGTTTCCATTATAACATTGAATTCCACAGAAAATTTGTTTTGAGATTCTTTGTTTTAAGTACAAAAAAATCTTAAAGAAAGAAAGAATAAAGTATGAATGTTTCACATCATTTCCGCCCACTAACACGAAAGAGAACAATTTGAAGTCCTGAATGGCACAATTATGTTAAAATGATTGTTAATTCAACTTAAGCTGAATATTTTTTTCAAATATATAATATATAATTTTTTCTGAAGTCTAGAATGAAAACTTGTGACAAATGTTATAGCAAAATTACGATGATTACGTTATTATATTGATGCTGATTGAAAAAGCCAAACAGGCTATTTTTTCTCCCAGTACTCGAAACATGACCTCAAATCAGTAATACGATACTTCCTACTCTTATGTTTAACTCAATAATAAAACAACCTAGAAATTAATTAATTTTCTTTCTCATTAAAATATTTGTCCTAATTCAAATCAAGGAACGGACAGATTGGAGAACAGTCTAAGTTAACAAACAGGATACTTTTTACGGTCATTTGTATTTAGATTTTTTAAAAAAATCATGCTTTCTAATATACATATTAAAAAAAATAAAACACTAATTTTGGCTAAATTAAGCACTCACAACAAAACTGCATGCATAGTTAGGGTTCGGAGGATTGACGGAATAGAAAAAAAAAATTAGTTTGGAAAAATTATTCCGATACGTTTGTGTACAGAAAAATCGCAATAAGTTTAAGTTTGGTTTGACGTGAGGTAAATTCTCCGGAAATGTTGCACAAAAGTTTGTCTAAATTGTGTTTCTTTTTTATTCCTATTTCCGTAATTATAGCTCCAAACCAGCATATGCATCGCATAGGCTTGACAACGGATCGCCTGTGTATGTTTTGTCTAAAGAAGTAAAAAATTTCGCGTACTGTCTCAATGTGAAGGACTGAGATTTTTCCTCTTTGAAGAGGAGAAACTGACGCCTGCAAGCTTACTCAAGGAAACTCTCTGAGTCTCCAAAGTCTAATAAAACAAAACAGGATTTGTCCCAGGAGGGTACTTTAACTGGTGGGTGCCAACAAGGATCGATCACCCAGGAGTCTCGCTCCATACTCTTAGTCTAATTAAACAGAAAGGGCTGGGGAGAGGATTCTAACTTGTGGGTGCCACAATAGTCCTATAAGGATCGCAGTGGCGTAGGCTTGATAACCAAACCTCCACAGAATCTAATCTAATAATGGGTCCAATTGTAATTTTTAATAAATTAAAAAAAGAAAATCGAGCATGTATTGCAATAATAAAAAATAATGTGAATGGTATATTACACTCACTTTCTAATTGATAAATCTTTTCCTAAACTTGAAATTTTTGCTAAATGTTTAGATCTACCATAGAATAAACTGATGGGAGAACACACTCTTTAATAAAATAGACCCTTTTGTGCCAAGCTGACAGTATTGAGAATCTAAGTTAATGACCTCCCAGCATCTAACAAAACTCAATTTTTCAGGGAAAATCTTTTTAACAAAAGTGGTAGGTCAGTATATAGTTAATGTAACGAATTTAAAGAAACCTGTTATTGTCTTTCCAAAAAATCCGGAAATTAAAAAAAAAAATCCGTAAAGTAGCATTTCCGATCAAACTATTCATGCTTACAAGATATTATACCTATAATGCTACTTATGATGACGTATAATATACTTACAATGTTGGTAGAGGCGTATAAAATATTGAAAAGATATTTAAGAGGGTAAGCCCCCATATTCCCAATCAAAAATCATTTTTCAGAAAAAAAAAATATTTCAAATAAAAGTGAGAGGATTACATAAGTTCAGTGAGCACAAGAAGTCGTTGTAGTTTTCGATCGTATTTCCGGTAAAGAATTTCGATGGAATGTCGGAACATGGTCGTAAACAAAACGGATTATTATGAACTTTGAACTTCGTGCGATTTTTCGTTTTTCGTTACAGGATTGTGTGTTCAAGAAACCTCAAAACATGTTTTCCCGTGAAAACTCAATTTAGAAAATCTGACAAGAATGCAATACTTCCTCTTATAGCAGGATGAGAAAATAAAGTCACTAATAATTGGCTGTGTCGAAATAATATTGCTAGGAAATAAAAAAAGCACGCAAGTGTGCTAAGTAAATTAACAAAAAAACCAGCCATGAAGGATCAATTCAAAGGTATCGAGGTATAAAAGAAGATTATAAATATGAAAGAAACAGATTTAGAGCACAAATTATACTGCAGATGTTCGACTACAAATAAATGCATCCGCAAATGACACATTTAAATTTTGCTAATATGATGCGAGAAAATTACTTATTGTCCGTTAATATGTTCATTCTGGATTTCTATATCATCCCTCTTACCAGTTGTTTTACACGTTCGCTCAGTTCTGATCGCAGATAATGGCGAAGAACGTTGCGTAACATTTCATATAGAAAAAGTAGAAGGACAAGTATCTACATGCGACTGATGTTAACATCTATTCCAAACCAACATTTTCCAAAGATAAAAAAGCAACTAGCAAGCAAAAAAAAAAAAAAAAAGTTAAAAAGCTCAACTGAACCTATTCATCTACTTTAGGGGAGGATAAAGCGGCAAGCAGTAATAAGTAAAATAGTTTTCAACGTACTCGAATGTTTTTACAAGCTGATAAAGGCATATTAAAGAGCCTTGCCAACTGGCTGGTTCTGGATTCTGCAAGTATATGCTTATTCTATCAACAATTTGGGTCCATCGTCCAGGAAAATCATGTTTTACTATGACATTGACGCACATCGAGAGCTGAATCCTTTAAAAAGAAAAAATACACATAAGTTAAGGAAGCATCAAACTTTTTTCAAAATTAATAAAACTTGTTCATTAATCTCAATTTCACAACTAATAAGCAACATACTTACGCTATTACTTTATGGGTACTTCAATATTACTTACTGTATTAATTCTGGTGCATGAACCAAGGCATCTACAATAGAATCTCTTATCATTGATCTATCCTGTTCATGAAGAGTATAGTGAAGTGGAAATCCAGGAGACTCGATAACATCTTTCTCAGACCAATGTTGTGTTACTAGATTTTTCAAATATATTGCACCTAACAGGGAATATTAAAGAAATAATTATAATTTGAATTTCCTAAGAATAACATAATATAGCATCATAACTTGTTTGGTTAAAGAAAGTGTTATATATAACTTGTTGCATCTTACCAGCTTGTCTGATGGGCATGTCTACATCTGACATCATTATCATTTGTAACAGTGATGGAGCAAACCCGATTATCTTCTTCATCTGTGAATCATTATAAACAAATCATCACAATGTCAAGAGGTGAATTGGGAGAAGTTAATCGGACAATAAAATAATTTTCTATCAATAACAAATTCTTTAACTCTCATCGCAATTTATAATACGTTTATACCTGATTGTAATTCCATATTATTATAAATTACACTAATGATTTAGAAAAACAAGAACATTTTAAATCTTGTTTGAAATGGGACAAGAGGTAGTAAAAAATTAAGTGTTCTTTGCTATGGATATTCAATAACATGATTGATAGAATTAGTTAATTTTCAAATCATGACATTTTTTAATCATTAAAAATAACTCCAAACATTGAAACAAATAATAAATTTGAAGTTTAGAATTATGGCTGTCGGCCATGCGGAATTACAAACCTGTTCTAGCTGTTCCTCTGCTTGCACTCTTTGCGAAGGATCTATAGTTGCCCTAAAGATATCTGTGAGCTTCCGCGTATCCATTTTGCCAGGAAAACTCGTTAAAACACTATTAATAATTTTAAATAAATTTTAGAGACCTATTAATTAGAAACCAGAAATCAACGTCACGTGATTCGTCAATAGACAATGGCGCACCGGATCGGAATCCCAAACGTACAGAGCTCACATGTGTAAATTAGAATTTTATTTAAATCTTCTATATATTTAAACTCATGTGTTTATTTGAATTCAATGGAGAAATTTCAAGTTTTGATGCGTTTACATCTCTAAGTTGTAGACAAATTTCTCTTTGAATACATAATCATAAAAGTATATTAAGTATTAAATTTTTGGAAAATCTTCCAAATCCTGTTTCATTCAAATTTTAATTAATAACATTTTTTGACAAAAAGTTTTTCTGTTTTTTAAAAAAAACTTTTAAAAATATAATATATTCAGCAAAGGACGAAAGCCTGCATGAACTTGGCGCCTGGATATAAGACGTAATGAATATAACAAATATTTATAACCTACCGACGGTTTATAAACATGGCTGACTAATGAACTTTGTCGATATAGTTGATAACTATGTTTCAAAGAAAATTATTCAAATTATTTTGCCAAAATCATCAAAAGAAATGTCCAGTTTTGACATTCCTGGTTTTTAATTACTCATCTTCACAGGGGAAAAGGTATTTTGTTTAGCTTCGATTTAAGTAGAGCATAGGAGGTATTTTAATTATTTATCATAGTTAAACAATAATAATTGTTTGTTGTTGTTGAAATTATATATATATATATATTTTTAAATTAAGAGCCGAATGGAAGAGTGTGGTTGGATTAGAAGTTCATGCGCAGATTAACACTGAATCCAAACTATTTTCGGGTGCATGTACCTCATTTGGTGGTTCACCAAACGATAATGTTTCCTTATTTGATGCTGCTATACCAGGCACATTGCCAGTAAGTATTTAAATAGTGCAGATTAAAGTTATTATTCTATTAATAATATTTAGATATTAATAATTCACTGTATAGTCGCTGAATAAAAGGTGTGTAGAAATGGGTATATTAACAGCATTGGCTTTGTCCTGCAATGTGAATGAAATGTCCATGTTTGATCGTAAACATTACTTTTATGCTGATTTACCGGTAAATGTTTCCATGTTTATTATATTATTTCTTGTGATATTGATCTTTACTTCTACTGTACTTTACTTCTACTATACTATCTTATTTCAGGCTGGATATCAAATAACACAACAAAGATTTCCATTAGCCAAAGATGGTATTCTTAAATTTCAGGTGTTTAATCCTGGGAAACGTAAAACTCCATATTCAAAAAATTCCAAACTCAAGCAACTACAATTGGAACAAGACAGCGGAAAATCATTACACGATGAAGAAGCTCAGAGGTAGTTGATGTTCATGGGAAAAAGGATATTTAAAATTATTAAATAGTTAAATTTTATTGAGTAATTAATTTTTCAGAAGTTTAATAGACTTAAATAGAGCCGGAATCCCATTAATGGAATTGGTTTTTGAACCAGATCTCTCTGACGGTGAAGAGGCTGCAGCTTTGGTTAAAGAATTAGTGCTTATTCTATCGAAAATAAATACTTGTTCCTGCAAAATGGAAGGTAGGGTAATTATTTTTCTTTATAATAAATATTTTATTAAATTGAAAAATTATTTAAATATAGACTAAATAATTAAAATAATAAATGACAAAAATTATATTTGGTCTAAGCTCAAAACAGCTTAAGTCCTTACAGAAATTCACTTTGTTCAGAATCTTTTATGCTCAATTCTGTAAGTATAGAGTAAGCATTTAGTTTTTAAATTGATTTAAAAAAATAAACTTCCCTTATTCTTTTAATAGTTTTTAATGCTAGTTCAGTCCTGACTTCTTTCTGCAATCCTTTTGTGGACAGTCTAATGTCTAAAGTTTAGTTTCAGAAAAGGCTACTTTTGAATGGACTAGAGGCGTGTTAATGATTGAGTGAGACTTGCTTTTAACGCCCTTAATAGCGTGCCCTTATGTTAATAATTTTCTTGGATAAAAGCTCTAAATTATTTTATGTTAAGAAAAATCGTATAATACAGTATAATTAGGTTAAGGACAACATATTAAGATACATAATGTAAAAAGAAATAAGATTTAAAATATACATTTTGTTTATTTATTAGTTTATAATAAAATTTCTCTAACTATTAATGAACAGTGGAGTTTAGTCTAAAATATGTTTACAAGAAATTTTAATAGAAAAACAGAATATTATTATATATGCACAACATAAACTGTAGAGTGCTCGAAAAAGTAGCGACGACTTAATCGTTTAATTTAATTCTCCTTTTTGCTGCAAGAAGCGATACTTTAAAGTTACGTTCGATAGCTTGCGTTTAAAAATAATCTTGCTTACCTCTCCCAATCAATAAAGGATGGCTTCTAAGGGCAGCGGTTTTTGTTGACTTCAAGTCCCTTACGACCTCGTATGGCGAAAATACCTTGCCCAAAAACTCTGAAGACTTGGAATCTGTAGGCGGATGCTGAAATGGATAAAGTCTTTTGACACAGCGGTTTGCTCGGGTCACGCGCAACAATAAGAGATCAAAATACACCAGCTTATGAACGGGATCCCTCAGGCATTAGTAGTAACCTGAACATTGTTTAACTTGTCTGCAAGCAATCCCTGGCATAAACTGCTGACGACCTCGTCATATATGCCACAATATTGCAGGAACCTGCGAAATCCTCTGTAACGCTTTAACCCAGTTGCTCAACCAAGAAGCACGGTATAGTCATTCAGTAAAGCGGGATCAACTTGTCAGTTGAGAATGTTTCTATTTATCTTGGTGTGGTTCTCGACTAAAAACTCACGTGGAGAAAGCACGCGGAAAACCAAAAGCTAGTGGGATGGCAAGACTTAGACTCTTGAAGCAGCTGGGTGGTGTGACATGGGGCGCAAACCAGGATGTCTTGGTCACCACTTATAAATCATACATTCGACCCGCGATTTAGTACGGAGCTGTGCTGCTCTCTGTCGCATCCCAGAGCGTCGCAAGACTTGTTGAACAGGGTTTAGAACCATGCCCTGAGCGCCATGACTGGCGGAAATAAATCTACTCCCGTGGCCGCTATGGAACTGCAGGCTGGATTAGAACTTTTATCCTTGAGGCGAGAAATAAACACTTTTAAATCAGGTGAATGGCTTGGGTGAGTTTATCTTAATCACTGGAAAACATATATGCAGCCTTACATATGGCGAACTGATAGTTCAGTTCGAGAGTTCTTACAGTGAACACGCTTTTTAATGCTCTGTATTTTTTGTTCAATTTTGAGTGGTTAAAGACGGAATTTTCTATTGAAATTTGGCAGTGTTGTGGAATACCTTGCCCAAAAACTCTGAAGACTTGGAATCTGTAGGCGGATGCTGAAATGGATAAAGTCTTTCTTGACACAGCGGTTTGCTCGGGCGAACAGTTGGATCGTATGTGAAAAATTATCGAGTGGTTTTTAAATTATTAATTAATTTATGCTAAGATTTATTAAAATATTCTATAATATCAGTGTAAAGGTCACATAAGTGGGGACAGTGCTTCTGTTTCTTAAAGAGAAGAAGAGTGAAGAGAAGAGAAGTGAAGTTAGGAAGGGAGAAGACAAGAGAATAGAATACTGAGAAAGCATAGTCACCCCCACCACCGATTCTTACTCATTTACAGACACAAACTGCAAGTTTTATTGTTTATCTTTGTTCTATTTGTACTAAATCAACTAAACTACTTTTTTCTTTAAATTTATAAATCGTTTTAATGAAATGGGTGAAGGAGGAGCCAATTTAAATGATATAATGGATACTGTAAAACGATTCCATGCTGATTTTCTCAAGAAAAACGAAGAAATACTGGGAATGGTAAAATCTACGGAGGAGAAGTTAAATAATTTTTTAGAAAAGTTTCAAAAGCAAAAGGTTAAAATTTTAGAGCTCGAAAAGAGAGTTAAGTTCCATGAGGATAATTATAGAAGGAAAAATATTATTCTATATAATCTCCCAGAAAATGCTGAAGAAAAAATTGTAGATTTGGAGAAGAAAATTGTATCATTGTTTAACGATGTTTTGAAAATTGATATTAATTTAAAAGACATAGATTTTGTAAAGAGGATTGGAAAAAATAACGATAAGCGGCCTGTAATAATTAGATTGGTGTCTTTAAGAAATAAATTTGAAATTTTAAGAAATTCAAAAAATTTGAAAGGTTCTAATTTGGTTCTTACAGAATATTTCCCAGTAAATGTACGAATGATAAGAAAAAAATTATATTCATACTGTTTAGCAGCAAGACAAGAAAATAAATATGCTTATATGAGGTACGACAAGCTGGTGGTGGACGGCAAGATATGGCAATTGGAAGAGTTGCAAGACAAGTTTGGTAAAAACGAAATAGTTTCCTCATTAAGTGAGTCAGAAGCAGACTCTATAAGCATAGGAATAGATAATTTGTCAGACGGTACATTGCGGAACTGGCTAAAAGAAGGAAAATTAGTGGAAAAAAGGAAGAAACCAACTAAGAAAAGGAAAGCAAAAGAATCCCCAATTAAGAGGCATATTTTTCGTCGACCAAATGCACCAGAGGAACGAGGCTCGTCCAAAGAAAGTACTCAGGGAGATTGAAAAAATATTAGAGAAGTGGTCTCCAAGCGGCACGACTTAGGTATTTCATCTGGGTCTATTCCAAGTACTATTGTTGATTTTGATGGTAATAGTGATTTGAAATTAATATTTTGGAATGTTCACGGCTTTAATAACTTTTTACTTCAGTATAATTCATTATTGTTTGCTGATGTTATGTGTTTGTCTGAAACATGGCTCACTGCTCCAATTAAGGTTTATCCCTCGTTTATTGATGATTATCATTGCTTTTTTTCTCGCGCTATAAAGCAAAAGAGTAAAGGACGGGCGAGTGGCGGTCTGGTTATATTGTGTAAAAAATATTTAGGGAATATTATAACAATCGATTTGTCGGAATGGTGGATTTTTATTTTGATTAATTCTGTCCCACAACCCTTAATTATTGGTTTAGTATATTTTAAACCTTCACTAGATATAAATATAATTTTAGAGAGTTTCCTTATTACCTTGGATGATATAAAAAATAAATATGGGCATTGTTTAACTATTATCGGGGGTGATTTTAATTGTAGAGTTGGTTTGCTAGATCAATATTTTGAAGTATTTTTAGAAAACTCTCAATTATTTGCCTGCAGGACTAGTTTAGATAATGTCAATAACAAAAAGGGTTCTAATTTAATGAAATTTATGGACGAGCAGTCTTTAATATTATTGAATTGGAGAACTATAAGTGATTGTCCAGCTCAATTTACGTATTTGTCATCATTGGGCAAATCAGTTATCGATTTAGTTTGGGCAGACATCAATACTTTATCTTATGTTAATGACTTGAAAGTAATCGATATAGTATCTATGTCTGACCATTTCCCTGTGGGAATTGAATTATTGCTTTCAACCCATTTTCATTATGTTAATCACAACAAACAACAGAAAACCAAACAAGATTTGTATAAAGTTTTGAGTTGGAATTGTGATTTGGCCGAATCTTATTCCCAGAATATGTTGCTTTCAAAAAATATTTCCATTGACTTTAATAAGCAAACTACTGATGAAATTAATAGAAATTTAATAAATACTATTACTGATACAGCTAATAACATAAATATGGTCAAAACTAAAATAATTAAAAAGGAGCAGCATTTTAATAGTAATTATCGCAAACCGTGGTTTGATGATGTTTGTTTTAAAGCAAGAAAAAATGTAAAAAAAAAAACTGTATAAAAAAGCGAATAAATCAATTGATAGGGTCGATTTGATGGAAATTTACATTAGAGAAAGAAATAACTATAAAATTTTGTTAAGTAATAAAAAAGTTGAATATAATAATGCAGTATCACTTCAGCTTTCAAATTGTTCGAATATTAAACAATTTTGGCAAACTGTAAATAAACTAAATTATAAAAAAATTAATAAAAATTTAATAAATATTGACCTTTGGGAGCAGTACCTAGGAAGCCAGTATAATAATGTTGTAATAGGTAATACTACATTTGATATTGTATCCCATCCTTACTTAGATAAATATATTTCAGAAGCAGAAATAATGTTGTCGTTAAGAAAATCAAAATATGTAAAATCTCCAAGTTCCGACGCCGTCAGTTACGAATTTTTCAAATATCTACCACAGAATTGGTTAATGTATTTAGAAGCATTATTCAATAAAATATTTGAAACTGAAGTAATTCCAAGTCAGTGGACTGAAGTTATTATGTTTATGCTGTTTAAGAAGGGTGACTGATCAAACCCAGAGAACTATAGAGGTATCGGTTTAGTAAATTGCATAACTAAGTTATTTACTCAAATTCTATTATTTCGCTTACAAGAATGGAGCGACAACTTACAATTAATCCCAGAAAGTCAAAATGGTTTTAGAAAAAATCGTGGGTGTTTAGATAACGTGTTTATTTTCAATTCTATAATTCAAACTCATTTTGGTTTACGAAAGAAAAATTTTTTGTTCTGTTTATAGATTTTAGGCGAGCATTCGATAGTTTGGACCATACTCTGTTGTGGGGAAAATTATATAACCTTGGTCTTAGTGGCAAATTATTTAGAATAATTAGAAATATATATTCTTTAACAAAGCTGAAAATTAAAGTTGCCGACCGTATGACTTCTGGGGTTAATATTTCCTAGGGTGTCATCCAGAGGGAGGTTTTATCCCCACTACTTTTTAATTTATTTGTAACGATATAGAATATTATTTTAGACTTCATAATGCTTCTGGGATAAATATATCTAATGATCGGGAGATAATGTTTTTAAATTTTGCTGACGATTTGTTGATTTTGGGTGACTCATACACAGATATGACATTTAAATTAAATTTATTACACTCTTATTGTAAAAATAACAAACTGGTCGTAAATGTAAATAAAACAAAGATTATGAAATTTGGTTTGGGAAGAATGCCAAAAAAAGAAAGGAATTTTTTTTATAATCATGAAAAACTTGAAACAGTTAAACGTTTTGATTATTTAGGTGTACATTTGTAAGATCTGGTCTATTTAATGATGCAACAAGTAATGCCATTAATAAAGCTAATGCTGCTATAGGATCTGTAATTAATATTTTGTCTAAAGGGAAATCAAAAAGCTGGGATCCTAAATGTTATTTGTTTCAAAGTTTAGTAAAAAATTGTTTATTTTACTGTGCACCTGTTTGGGGACTACGGCACCTAGACCAATTAGAGAAAGTGCAATTAAAATTTTTTAAATGTCTGTTTTGTCTTCCCCGTTCAACTCCAAATCACTTAGTTCGATTAGAAATGGGTCAATGTCATTTAAGTTTTTATATTGTTAAAGCAGGTCTTAAATGGTTACGAAAAATTATAAATGCTGACGATCAAAGTTATTTAAAGCTCTGTTTTAATAGATTAGTAGCTTTGAGTGAAACATACCCATCTAACATTAAATATAATTGGTATTTAAAATTAAAAGATTGTTTAAAAATAGTTAATATGGAAGATGGTTCTCTTGAAAATTGTTTAAAAGTTAAACGCAATATAAATATCATTTTAGAAAGGTATAAACAGCAATTATTCTACATAGACATAGACAGAAATATTAGTTCCCCTTATAATATATTTAGTGTGAATTCCTCTTTTCTATACAGTACTTGTCAGCAATATCTTTAAATATTTCATTTAATGTCACAAAAATCTTTGCTCAAATCAGACTTTCTGGACCATACTTAATCAAAATTTCTATAGGTAACATATCTTATATAATCAATCCAAGAAGTATTTGTACACTTTGTACTTTAAATGAATATGAAACCTTGACCCATTTATTTATAACCTGTCCAGTTTATGATAGAGAACAATTATGTATTAATAAAGATGATAGTGCAAATAACGAACTGGTCAGAATTGTTCACAATTTTGATAAGAAAAATATGTGCATTATTTATAATTTTACTAAAAATATGTTAAAGACAAGATCTTTTATGCTTCATGAATAGTAACTATAATAATATTTATGATTCTATTTAATTTTATTTTAACTAAGAAGAGTATGTATTTTATTTTTATAGTAAATTGTAATTATTTCCTTTTGTATTGTAATAGAACTGTACTTCCTTTGTAACAGGTACATGTACCTCTACACAAATAAATAAATAAAATAAAATAGAACCTTTATCCTTGAGGCGAGAAATAAACACTTTTAAATCAGGTGAATGGCTGGGGTGAGTTTATCTTAATCACTGGAAAACATATATGCAGCCTTATATATGGCGAACTGAGGGGCGAGTACAATCTGGCATGGTCCGAGCGCGAGCCGCTTGGGTCTGCCGACGCGCAGCTTAATATTGCTGTAGCTTACCTTTCGTTACTAAATTATAACGGAACAAAGGACAGCCTGGGAACTCTGCAGCTGAAGGCACTAGCTCTTGAAACTGTGTGTTAGATTCCCTAAAAACCTCCGGATACACGTTTACACGGATGGCTACCAAGATAAAAATGCGGGGAAGGCGGGTGCTGGATATGGATGTACGGTCCCAGGAATTTTCGAAGAGTGTGTATTCCTACCACCCTGTGCCATAAATTTCAACGAAGAAATCAGGGCTGTTATGAGGCTGCAAGGAGAGTAGCTGTGTTGCCAGGGTCCGCCAAGAAATCGTGTTTCTTATGGACTTTCAGCTGTTCGATCTCTTACTTCAAGCGATCCACCCTTAAACAAGCTAGAGCAGTGAGTGATCTGATGGATGCTGGATGGGACATTGCTTACCAATGGGTGCTGATTCATTGCGGGATAGTGGTAAAGCAGAGGGTAAGGAAAGGCAAAGGAACCTCTGTGGCTGCAGCAAAAGGAAAAAAATGGGAATCACTTCTGACTCCCCCATTTCGCCAGATCTCTCCGAAGGGATTTTGTTGCCAACTTCTGCCTTACGACTGGCCATGATTTCTTGCAAGCACATCTAAACAGAATAGGGATAATACGAGCCCCCTTATGTGATCTGCAGGCTACCATGGACTAAGGACACTAATTTTAAATCCGAAACTTATACCTAATTTATTAAATCTTGACGTTCCCACCTGGAAAAAGATAAGTATTTTATATTGGGCAGCCCGGGGAATGGCTGGATTGCCTCTTCCCGGCCAACAATAAAAAAAAATCAAATAGAGGTCTAAGTTTAGAATTGACAGATAATATGTATATTGTGTCCTAAATTTATGCTCCTTATTTTTCAGAGGGTGCTTTGAGAGTTGATGCAAACATTTCTGTCCATAAAAAAGGAGAACCGCTTGGTATTAGAACGGAAGTGAAAAATATTGGTAGTATAAGAGCAGTTGCGAACGCTATAGAATTTGAAATTGAAAGACAGGTAAGTGGAACTTTTCAATAAAGTTTATTAGAATAGGCAAATTAGTCTTAAAAAAAAAGTAATATAGAGAGCTGTCATTTTTAAGATAGACGTATTGGAATCTGAAGGTGAAATAATGAATGAAACTAGATCATGGGATCCAATCTCCTCTCAGACTCTACCAATGAGGGATAAGGAAGTTAAACAGGTAACAAAGATTCATCTAATCTGCACAGTTGGGAGAAAATCTCTCGAAGTCTTATCAAAAATATTCATTTCAGGATTATAGATTCATGCCGGAACCAAATTTACCGCCATTAAGAGTTAATACTAGTAAACATAAAATTAAAGGATTAATAAATGTGGAAGAATTAAAAGCACAAATACCTGAACTACCGGAAGAGACACGTCAAAAATTGAAGGAAAACTATGGATTACCGATGGATTTGATATTACAACTTGTGGTAAGTAAACATTTAAGGCGCTGGGGAATCATCAGTTTCAAAGTAGAATAATTTCTTATTAGTTTCTTTTACTTCAAGTAAGAACAGTGTGGTGTGTGGGTGTGTGTTTTAACAGAATATCTCAAAATCGAAAATTCGCAGGGAGCTCAAACTTGTTATTCCGTTTAGGTACTACCAAGGCATAAGACACGAAGATTTTGGGCAAAATGCATTAACCAGAAGTGCAACTTTACTGAATTTTTTTTCAGTTTTTCGAGATTTACTCCGAAATGTCTCCACGATTTTCTTTAATCTTCTTATACTGTCTACACACATAAATACTTTTCACTTTTATTTGAAACATTTTCCCGGAAAAATTGATTTTTGGGGGTTCTAAGGGAACAGTAGCGTTATTCTTTCCTCTAAAGTTCGACTTCAGTATTGTTAAGTATGCTAATTTGTTTGTAGAATAATCAGTGGCTAGGGGTAAAGAACAAAACATTGGTTGTTAAAACACATTATTAATATTGTTGAAAACACCTTCTCTCTAAGATTACATACAGACACTGTTACATATTTGTAATGTCACTCAATGCTAAGCCTTATGGCTAGATCGCAGTAGCGACCAGAACCTGGATTAAGCTTCTGCTTTCCACAACTAGATAGCAGTACTTTGTTTGACCTTAACATGCCGCTCCTCTTGAACAATTTAAGCTTTCAACAAAGCCCAATAACATTGTTTGAATACCATTGTGTATAAAAGAATGAAAATAATCAATACATTCAAACTGAAAGCAAAGTAAAGATATGGCAATAAAAAATATAAAATTTAATTTAAAACTCCTAATTAGTTTAGGCTCAAATATCTTAATTCAACCAACTATTAATTAATGAGCTACATTCTGTATGCACACACAATTTGCACATATAAAGCATCTTAGCACTCAGTTTTCATGTGTTCATCTGCACCAATAGGTAACCAACAAATCTTAGACACATGCCTCTTGAAGATGCCAGTTGTAGTCTTTAAAGTAACACTCTCATAAAATTATCATTACCTAGATGTGTCGCTATAATTTTAGCCAATGGCCATTTTAAGGGAGGTAAGTTTTCTTCTTGCATTAAAACCAGTTGACCTATTTGCAAATTGGGTTGCTGCACTTGCCATTCATTTCTAATTTGCAAAAGCGAGAGATAGTTCTTGGACCATCTGTTCCAAAATTGCCGGAACATATGTTCGACTCTTCGCCATCTAGTTAAAGTAGAGATCTTCTGTGATGTTACATCGTCTTGTGGTATCGCCGTCATGGCATTTCCCACGAGAAAATGACCTGGGGTTAGAGAGGAAAGTCATTTGGATCGGAATCAAGGGGACACAAGGGGCGGGAATTTAGATGCCTCTATTAATGCTAAGAAAGTGGATATTTCTTCATAAGTCAAAAGGGCTTGGCCCACTATTCTTTTAAAGTGAAATTTGAATGCCCTAACGGCAGCTCCCATAATCCACCGAACTGAGGAGCTCGTGGTGGTATGAATTTCCACTCTATGTTTTCTTCGGCTAGATAATTTGTAACTCGTTTTTCCTGCATTGCTCGCAGCAAATTTTTATGAAGAGTTCGTTGTGCTCCCATGAAATTTGTGCCATTATCGGAGGTCATAATCTTCGCCTTTCCTCGCCTTGCAAAAAATCTCTTCAGAGCTGCAAGAAAGGCCTCGGTAGTCAAGTCGCTGACTAGGTCGATGTGTACAGCGTTTATTGCGAGACATACGAATATAGCGACGTAAGCCTTGGCTGCTTTGGCATTACGATGATTGCCAATTTTAATAAGTAGGGTCTGCAGTAATCGACACCAGTATTTAGAAATGCCCTCTGGAAGTTCAGCCGCTCTTTAAGAAGTTCGCCCATTACTTGCGAAAGCACTTTAGGATCATACCTGGAGCAGATTATGCACGCACGAACTATCTTCTTTGCAATGCTCTTTCCATTTATTGGCCAGAATTTCCGCCTTACCGCTGCCAGCAAAGATATGCCTGTAAATGCCTAATGTGCTGCCATCTTAGAATCAAGGTGGTAACCCAGTGCTTGTCTGGCAACAAAATTGGGTGCTTGTGATTATAAGGAATTTGAGCATTGCTAATTCTTCCTCCCACTCGCAGTAATCCTCTTTGGTCTAAAAAGGGACAAAGGTTTCGGATTTTGCTCAATTTTTTAATGATTTGACACCTCCGTAAATCCTCAATTTCCTTTGAAAATGCCTCCTTCTAAGAGCCATTTTGACTCCTTCTAAGGTCCACTCGTGACAAGTGATACAATTTGAGCTTGCAGTAGCCTTTCTTATTTTAATGCTGATAAATTTTTCAATGTATATCATAATTCTAACCAGTTTGGTAAACGAGCCATATCTCTCCCACTCTAAAAGTGGCGGTGTGCTTATGGTAGGAACGCAAACCTGCGGTATTTGCTCTTCAGTAACTTGTTCCACCTTACTCTTCTGAGGATAAAAGCTGCTATCTTTCGACAGCCAACTGGGACCTGCCACCATAAATTATTGCCAATAATTTCTGAGGGAAACAACTCTCTTGATATTTTATCAGCTGGATTATCAGCACTCTCTACATGACCCCATTCAAACATCATAGTGCATTCTTGTATTTCACTCACTCTATTTGCAACCAATGTTCTCCACCTCGAAGATGGAGAATGTAACCAAGCTAGGACTATTGTAGAATCAGTCCATAAA
Organism: Triatoma infestans; assembly: GCA_011037195.1. Classification (NCBI taxonomy): domain Eukaryota; kingdom Metazoa; phylum Arthropoda; class Insecta; order Hemiptera; family Reduviidae; genus Triatoma; species Triatoma infestans. The sequence goes on from JAAEAF010000298.1 coordinate 188,190, forward strand.
ATTCTACGACTAAATGAAAGTGAAAGAGCCCTTTGGGCTTTATCTACAAGTCTTGACAAAAGTAAAGTACGCATAATTCTAGCCTGGGCAATGTTAACCTTTTAAGCGGCGCGACGCGAGATTTAGCACATAATAAATGAGAAATTCCATAACTTGCGGAATTTTGAGTTCGAATATATAATGCTGCTCCATACGCCCTTTCAGAAGCATCACAAAAACCATGTAATTCAATATCTAAGTTCCAATTACCTCTAACTGCACGAGGAATAGGAATATTTTCTAGCATCACTAATTCTTCTCGAAACTTATATCAATCTTGTTCCCGAATCGCTGAAAGAGGTTCGTCCCAATTCATACCTGATGCCCACAGGCTCTGATGAAATATTTTAGCCTTAACAATAATTGGGCCCACAAGACCTAAGGGGTCAAATAATTTTGCTGCTTCAGATAAAACTCCACGTTTTGTAGCATTTCTATTTTCTGGGAGGTTTATGGCAAAATTTAAACAGTCTTGGCTTGGATTCCACCAAATGCCTAAAGCTTTCACTGAACTGTTAGCTTGGTCAGGAACATATTTCTTTTCTCTCAGTTCTTTAGGAATATCAGCTAAAATTGTAGATTCATTGGAACACCATTTGTGTAAATAGAATCCAGCTTTATTTAAAATCTTAATCACTTCTTCTTTAGCTGTAGTAAGCTCTTCCAAACTATCATTGCCGTGGAGCAAATCATCCATGTAAAAGTCCTTTACAATAATTGCGGAACCCTTTGGAAGATTCTCCATTTCATCCTAGTGTTGCTTGCTTCAAACACCTGGTAGCTAAATAAGAGGCTGGAGCTGTACCATAGGTGACAAATTGTTAGTCGATATTTTTTGAGTGGTTTTTTTCGGGTTGTCTCTCTAAAAGATTATTTGCAAATTGATAAAATCTTCAGCCGATCTTCTGACGATACACTTGGTAATTACATATCTATGTATCTATCTGCAGTAATTACATATCTATGTTGTCTAAACCGAAGGACGATTGAGAACAAATCCTGCTGGGAAGTTGGGCTAACCATTAGAACTTCATTTCATGAAAGACCAGTAGTGCTTTTTGCCGACGCATTAAATACCACTCTCAGCTTTGTGATAGAAATGTGAGCATTCACCACGCAGTGGTGTGGCAAATAGTATACTGGATTTGTGACCTCCGCAAGCTTCATATGACCCAACTGTAGATATTCATTCATGAAATTGCAATAAGCTGTATTTAAGGCTTCATCTTTGCTTAGTCGGTTTTCGAGATGATAAAACCGTTTTAAAGCAATTTCCTCTGAATCATCTAACAGTTTAATGTTATCTTTCATGGGAAGATTCACAACAAATCGTCTAGTTTCATCTCGTTTTGTAGATTCTTCAAAGTTTCTTTCGCAGGCCTTTTCCTCCAGTGAAAGCACTGACTGAGTGGAAAACTCTTCTATATCCCAAAATTTCTTTAGATTTTCCTCAATTAAAGAACTACAACCACACTGTGTAACTTTGTATGTAGGTAATATCTGCTGAAATGATTCTTTTACCTGGCCTACAATTACCCATCCAAAGGTGGTGTTCTGGAGCTTAGGAAGATTGTTTCCAAGAGCCAATTGTTGTTATGGTTCTAAGAAACCAAGACCTACGATTTTATTGTCGACAGCAATTATGCATGTTTTAAATAAAAATGATAAGGCGATCGAATGCCGGGTTCTTTTAGATTCAGGCTCGCAGTTAAACTTCGTCAGTGAAAACTTGGCTAAGCAGTTATCAATGCCAGAATACAATAGTCGCATTACATCAATATTACAGTCAGTGGAATAATTTTCCAAGATGATATATTCATTGAACCTCCGGAAGAGGTAAAGTTATTCTGGGTAATACCAAAAATTCCCTCAAACTGCTCATATCTGGATTTGATGGAGCACCGAATAGATTTTAACGGTCCTGTTATATTACCACCTATGGTTTCTTAGAACCATAAGAAAGTGCATTTCTTGATATTATCTCGTCTTCTACATTTTTCTTCTTCTCTATTTTCTCTGCATCTTCAAGATGAAGAAGCGTATTATGAAATTTAGAACATTTCCTGCCGGTTAGACCCTGGCATTTGTCTGGTGAATGTTTTTTTTTTGAAGCGATTCTCTCACAGACCCAACCTTTTAATTTCGAGAATGCGAGTTGGATCAGCTAAATTGCGGAAAAAATGGCATGCAAAAATTCTATGTCCTTCCCGCAATAATCGCATGGTTCTGTCTTATTTGGCTGAGCTTGATTACCTGTAACAAATGATCTTGCTTTCCATGTGTACGTTGAGAATCTTGAGAGGTGGTGCGAGGTTTATCTTCATTTAATGCTTCCATCACATCCTTTCTTTCTTGGAGAAATGTCATTAAAGGTACCTCGTTTTTATTTCCTACTTGCTCCCAACGCAGCCGGGTATCTGAGTCGAGTTTTCTTGTTATTATTTGCACGAGAAGTGCATCCCTTTGATCGGTAGGAAATCCCATTGATTTTAATGATCTAAGGTGTGATGACAGCGTGTTGATTAGGTTTTGTAATTGATGAGGCTGTGCTTTCTCTACATTTTCAACATCTAAGATTGCCTTCTTATTATCAGTAGAGAACCCAAACAATTAAAAATAAAATGTATAGATTTTAAAAAACAAGTAGAAATAACAGGAATATATAAATTTAGAACGGATAAAAATTGCAAAATTAACGATTATAATTTAAACCATTATGTTACAAGAAGTAAAGAAATGATATTCGAAAATTTAAAATTGAATTTTACATTAGAGCATTTCAGCAATAAAAGTATTGTATTAAAACAAATAAATAAACAAAATATTTTATTTAATGAATTACCAAAGATAAATAGTATAAGTATAAATAACAATCATTCAATTGTTAATACTGTAATAATAATAATAATAATTGTTGTAATTTGTATCATCATAATAAGATATTTCTTACGATGCAGCAAAAGCTCATCAGAGATAAGTTCTGATTCACAGGAAAGAAAAGAGACCAAGCCGACAGGAAGTCTTGGAACACCTGGAGTCCCCTTTTAGCCAGGGAGGAGTTACGTAGATCAACATATTATTCTTATCTGAGGTGACTCCAGCAAGTAAACAAACCCCCACGCATTCTTATAATTGGTATATATACATGTGCATTAGTATTAAGAGAGATTCTCACACACTTGTTCTTGCATTTGTACATCTGTGCTACTGTAGTTTGTATGTTCTAAATAAATTTGCTTTTTAAAAAGAGTTTTCAAATTATAAAAGATATAACTTATACGCTCTGGTTCACAATCGCTATTAAATTATAAACATTCGGCTGGTAGGACCATGTTAAGTATGCTAATTTGTATTAGAATAATCAATGGCTAGGGGTAAAGAACAAAACGTTGGTTGCTAAAACACGTACTTATATTGTTGAAAACGAGTTGTGTGCTGACTTAGCTAGTATTAACTTCGTGCTCGTTAAAGATTTTTGTTTTCAAGTGTTATAATTGTTGTAACTTTACGATTTTTTGCTTATTGTTAGATTAAGGAATATCTGTTACTTGTACGAAATTTGAATGATTTCTATCGAGCGGTTGTGCTGATATTAAAACAAGAATAATTAGTCAAGGTCATTTATACTGTAGCTAATACATGCTTTCGTAATAATTGATCGGTGTTTGTTAGATATTTGTAAGTATTTGGAAGATTCTTATAACTGCACAATTGAAGAGGCGTGTCTACTACAGTTGCAGTAGTGGGAGAAAATATTTCTGTCTCTCTCGCTCTAACACTCCCACTGGACTGCTGCTAAAGTAGCAAAATCTGTTGATGTACGCCATGTGCGTCTAAATCAGAGGAGCAATTTCTTAGTTTTGGTTATTGGAATGTACATGGTTTTACTTCTTTATCTTATTTATCTGATAGTGAAATTTTTCATTTAAAAAATATTGATGTTTTATGTTTTTCCGAAACATGGTTAAATTCTGTGCATAGTGTTATTTTTCCAAGTTTTTTAAATAATTACGATTATTATTTTGTGAACGCTGTCAAAGTTTTGCCTTTTTTTCCAAAAAAGGGCGAGCTTCAGGTTGCCTGATTATTTTCTTGAAGAAAGATCTCTGTTCTTTTGTACAAGTATTAATCTCAAAACCTTGGTTTCTATGTTTACTTATAAATATAAATGCTGAATTATATTATATGTGGTGGGTTTAGTATATAATGCTAAAGTTGGTTTATTAAATATGATTGTCAGATGATTTTCTTTGTTGGCCGTTAGTTGTAAGATGAAACAGACGCTTAACAGAGGCTTAACGACCAATTCAAGGTAAAAAAAACAAACAGAAAAAGCAACAAAAGTAATTTTTAATTGTATTTAATAGTTAAAAAGTTCGACGTTTCGGCAAACTTTGTTTGCCTTCTTCAGGTTTTTTACAAAAAAAAAAGAAAAATTTTAACACCAAATAAAAACAATACATAAGTGTGATTACTGTGGGATCTGTAATGAATGTTTACAGACTTAGCAGTCCCACTTTCTTCATTGGATATTGATATTAATGTCAGAGGCAAAAAGCTGGTTGATGTATTCGAATCTTTTGGTATGTTTATCTGTAGTGGGCGAACCCTAGGTGATTTTCCAGCCAAATACACTTTTCTGGGTAATCAAGATTGTAGTATTATCGATATGATTTGGTTATCCGCAAATTGTATTCCATTTACCCAGGATTTCGAAATTGTAAATAATATCCACATATCTGATCATTTTATTTGTTGATTAACTCTGATAAAGAATGAAAAAGAAAAAAAACTTAATGTGGCATCAGACAGCGTTGATTCTGTTCTTTCATAAATAGAAATTTTATAAACAGTACTGAATTCACTTTGAGGCTGGAGGGTTCTTTCGGTATTTACTTCAATAGTGATTGTGTAAGCCAACTGAATGATAATTTTATTACATCCATGCACTTAATTATGAAAGATCGTGGAATGTTAAAATCAATAAAAATAGGCAATACAAGTTTTAGTTCAAAAAAACTCTGGTACAACTTTGATTGCCTAGTGGCAAAAAAGAATATGAATAAGTTTTTAAAACTCTGCTATAAAAATTCTTTCAGAGCGGAATATCTAATAGGTATCTGGAATCTAAAACTAGGTATAAAAAAGAAATTAAAAGTTCTAAGAAATTGTATTATGATAATTTAACTTTGGCAATTAGAAATGTACATAATTCTTCTGAATTCTGGGGAGCATTAGGAAATTTCGTAAGAAGAAAGTTTGTAATAAAGAAGAAAGTATTGAACAGTGGGAGAATTTTTACCAGCGGATATTACCGGTTGTCCCCTATGACGACTCTTTATTCATAAGTACTTTTAATCCAGAGTTAGATGGCGAAATAACCTTAAACGAGTTGTTAGAGAGTATAAACAATAGGAGAAACGCCGGTGCGGCCATACGAATGACTGTATGCTTCCTTACTGGTCGATCTGGACTCAGTAAGCACTTGTATTGGCTGGGCTAACAACAGGACAGCCTATGAAGGTTTATCAAGAAGAAGAAACAGGATTATACGTACTGTGTCAGTGTAAGGGTCTTGTGTGGATGAGATTTCTCCTCTTTGGAGAAGAAATAAATAACAAAGCCTCCGGTTTTGATCTGATCCCAAATGAGATTTTCAAAATGCTGAACAACCTTTGGTTGCACTATTTAATGAATATGCTAAATAAAATCTGGTTTAATGAGCAAATTCCCAAAGGTTGGTCCTCTATCAAAATGATGCTATTGCATAAAAAAGGTGGTCGATCAGATAATTATCGCGGTCAGAAAAAAGGATCGGTCCATATAATTATCGCGAAATCGCTTTATGTAATTCAGTAATTAAGATATTTACAAATATCATAAATACAAGACTAACGAGATGGATCGACGAAAGAGGTTTGTTACCAAGGGAGCAAATGGGATTCAGAAAAGGTGTGGGATGCAGAGACTGTATTTGTACACTGTCCTCTGTTATTAATATAAACTTAAGGCTTAAGAGAAGGAAAATATTCGGCATATTCATAGATTTCAAGCGTGCGTTTGATTCCGTTAGTCACTCGAAATTATGGATGAAACTATATCAGATGGGAGTCAGTTCTAAATTACTTCGCATAATCAAAAATATCTATGTATTTCCGCCTCAATAAGAATTTCTGATGGCTAAAAGTTTCTAAAGAGATTAAGGTAACAAGAGGTGTATTGCAAGGAGAAATTTTGAGCCCCTTACTATTCTCATTATATATATATCAAATATTTCGGACTTTTTTTATGAAAATAATATATGCAATAGTGAAGACGTATATATGAAAAGCTGACGACACAGTGCTGTTGGCATCTTCTTCATGGAGGGATGCGCAATTCAAATTGAACTTGCTCAGGGATTATTGTAAAGAGAATGACTTAATGGTAAATTCCAAAAGAACAGTAATAATACCATTTCATATAGGGGGCAGACTTGATAAAATTAAAAATTTTTATTCTGATGATAAAATCATTGAAACAAACAATAAGTTTATTTATTTGGGCGTCCCATTTTCGACATCTGGACGTTTTTCATCTGCTGGTAATTATTTTCTTACGAAATGTTCTGCTGCCAACTCTTATGTGTTAAATTTATTAAAATCCTGCAAATCAGGATTCTTGGAGTTCAAACGTTTCATTGTTTGACGCTATTTCGCAAACTAATCTACTTTATATGACTGAATTTTGGGGTTCGCAATGTTTAACTCAGGTTGAACGAGCTCAAATTAATTTTTTTAAATTATTATTGATCTTACCTCTTCATACTCCAAATGCTTACATAGGCTAGAGTTGTGCAGGTCTCCACACCCAACTTAAAATTTAAAAAAAAATGTTAGGATGGTGGATTAGTTTGCTAGGGATGTCCAATGATAAACTCCCCAAAATATGCTTTAATATGCTCCTACCGTTAATTGGCAATCAAAATATTCCTTTGAACTGGGTCTCCGAGTTGAGGTACTATTTGACGATAATTGGAGAGGAAAGTTTGTACCAGTGCAGAAATATTGATTTTATTAAAAATAAGTATAAAGATTTATTAACTTCTTTTGAAAATAATTTAATCAGTAAGGATATTGACTCTGTTTGCAATGGTACATACAGCTTGTATTACCGTAATATTTGTACATTTGGAATAAAACAAGAATATTTATATTTTAATGTGAATATAAAAAAAAAAAAGACTGGTGGCCCAATTACGTTTGGCATATAAAAAGAGGACCTCATTATATATTGAAGGCATAAGTATGTGTTCTCGCACCATGTACCCTGTCCAGTTTGTTTCAGGGATAGATGGGCACGGTAGCACATTTCTTATTTTCTTGCCCAATGTTTATTAGTCAAAGTAATAAAAATCTGATGAACTATGTTGCTCTGGTTAATACATTAGAGAATTTTTTGCATATTAATGATGTTAGTAAAATAAATAAGATTTATCCATTTTTTATAAGTAGTTTTTTAAAAGTAAGAATTTTATTAATGTAAGCAGCGTCGATTAATAATTTTATTTTCTTTATTTTTGTAATTGACACTTTTTTCTTTGTGTTATAAATGTATTATAATGTACCAACTCCTTATTGTACGAAAGGTTTATTATTTTAAACAATAAAAGAATATGATATGACCTTCTCTCTAAGTTTACATACAGACACTTTATATATTTGTAATGTCACTCAAAATGCTAAGCCTTATAGCTAGATCGCCTTAGCGACCAGAACCTGGATTAAACTTCTGCTTTCCACAAGTAGATAGCAGTACTTTGTTTGACCTTAACAAGTATAATATGTGGTTTAAACACCTACATAAAATTAATACAAATGAGAAGCATTGATAAAATTCCAAATTTGCAGAAAATTGGTTAGCCGGTTAGTGAATTTCACCCGAAATCTTCGTATCTAATGCGGTTGTACTATCAAATCGGAATACTAAGTTTGAGCTTGCTACGACTTTCGTAATATTTTCTCATACTAGGAGTAAGAGAAAGTAAAAAAAAAGAAAGAAGTAATTGTTACGCGATTATTTTAATTATTTCACTAACAACAAGAGTTATAGATTCAGTCAGTTCACACATTATTATTCTTCTCTTGTCTGTAGAGGATCGCCAGACTGACTAAAAACTAAATCAATAACTTTGACGTAACAGTCCGAGAAGGGTAAGACTTGATAAACAGCGTTTTTTCAATAGGTCGTATAAAATAAACACACCTCGGTTTGTCGCCATCTTTTTCTGGTTTTCGCTATACCAGGTCCATTGGCAAAACCTTGGCTCAATACCCTTCGTCCCTCCATGGGAATAGAACTCTGGCTGCTTACATAAAAGGCGTTGGCTAAATCTACAGTTCTGATCCCACTTCCACCTATCTGTTAACGGAGATATTAGTGAGCGATATTGTAAAATGTTGGCTCTAGTTGAACATCATTAGACTTTAGAATGGTAGATCTTATTTGGTAGATATAGACTGAGTGGCTGCAAAGCTTAATCAACTATGATCTAAAAGTGACTCCAGATGATATCGGTTCGCCTAAAGCAAGTTTCTGTAAAAGTGAAGGATAAGCTGGTGCAATTAAATTGATTGTGGTGGTCAGCTCAGTTTGGTGTTGGTTGTACGCTAAATCCACGTAGTTGCAAAAATAGCTACTTTTGAGAGATAAGTATCTGTTTTTTGGGAGAGGAGTGTGGATTCAGAGTAAACACTTCGTATTAGGCAGTCACGTGAAGAAACCATAAATGCTAATGATATAGGATATTTATATGAAGTGTAACACTTTACTACCTCCATTACCGACTGTAAAAGAAAATATACAATCTTGAAATTAAATTTAAGTTTTCATCAGAACGCTTCCTCTTTTGTGTCTCTCGTAACCTGTAAGTGCGACTTTGCTACATTTTCCTTTTGTCAAGACTTGCTTGACTCGTTATTTTAAATTGAATTACTAATAATTTTCTTTTCTTCTTTTAATATGTTATTAGAATGAAGAAATGCTTTTGCAAATATTTTTGGATATTATGTCGGAAAATCCGAAGAGAATACCAAAAACAGTTGGTAATATTCTGTGTATTGAATTATTAACTTTAGTGAATAAACGATTATACACACTAGGTGATCGGTAAATATGCGAATTTATTATTGTACGAAATTATTATGAATTTATTTCATCCTATAATTTGTGAATTTATTATAATTATTTTTTAGAAAATTTAATTCTAAAAATTTAGGTAAAATTATAGACATGATACAAAATGGTGAAATAAATTTAATTACTGCTCGTCATATTCTGGTAGAAATTGCCAGCGGTAATCCAATGTCACCACAAGAGGTAATTCGATTTTGAAAAGAACTTTCGTTGCGTTTATTCCAGTAATTAATAATTCTATTAATTATCTCTCACTTAATTTTGTTTCAGATTGTTGATAAAGCTGATTTAAAACAAATATCCGATGCTAAAGAATTGTACAATATTTGCCAACATGTTATTAAAAGAAATCCAAAATTGGTTAAACAATATAAATCTGGAAAAAATAAAGTTTTTCCAGCATTTTTAGGTATTGTTGCAAAGGAAACAGAAAATAAGGCAAATATGAAAATCGTTGTTGATATGCTTAAAGATCTTTTGGAGAAATAGTCTGTTGTATTTGGTAATTGTTAAAAAAAAATTGATAATAATTAAATTATCGATTTTTTAATTAGTAAAATTTTAGAGCAGCGATAAATCACCTCCATTATTTTATTGTATAATGATAAAATAAAACTTAATTTTGTAACAAATAGCAACAACTTGGTCTGTGTCAGCCTTTACTCTCCTTTCCTAGATTTATCTAAATTTTGCAGTAGTTAGGATTTAATTTGGTTTATTCTTGTGAAACGTTTTTGCAAAGTTAAATTTCCTATTGTTTGTTTTTGAAGTGTGTAAAAGATTTAATATCTTTTTATTTAGGTGACAGTGTATGAGTGTATGATAGTAGATGAACAAATTAAGAAACAGTTTCATTACATTTGTATTCCTTTACAATCATAGCCGAGTGTTTGAATCTTTTGGAATATAAACGTAGTCGCCAATAAGTCCTTCAAGCTTCAGACATATTGTTTAAATAGATGGTTGGATCTGCAATGTTGAGGATAATTTCAGGGGTTTCTGTTGTTATCTCAATACTTATTTTCCTACAACAGAAGACTTATTTTCCTGCAACAGAAGAGTTTGATTTATCGAGATAACATAAGAGACGTTGGGTTCCAGAAGTAATTGTGTGGCAGAAAGGGTAAATAGTTGGAAGTTAGCGTCTGTAAACAAATTTGATAGACCATATTCTGATGAAGAAAAATCCGAAATCGGTCAGAAATAGGACAACAACAATATCAAACAGAAAGTCTGTGATGCAAGCAGAAGGAAAAATTTGGTGTGAAACACTCACACAGCTTTCTCTTAATGCAGTTTACACAGATTTGAGTAACGCATTTTCTTCAAACTTATAATACTGATTAATATTATTTGGATGACAGAATTGCATAATAAACTAGAAAAACTGAAGGAAAAAAGGAGCATTCAGTAAAGTCACACTTTCGGTTGATTGATTTTGTCAGATTCCTTTTAGATACCTGAATACCTCAGATAATTTGTTAAAACAAACACACACAGACCATTTTCAAAACATGTATTTCAAATGTCCGTATCACCTCTAACAGCAGTTAGAGAGATTAATAATAAATGAAATTTGCAAATACATTTAAAGAAAGGGGACAAAATAAGTTATGTTATAAACAAATACATGTAATGAGAAAAAGCACTTGAAACATTCACACCGACTTTCTCTTACTGCAACTTATGCAGTTATAATTTATTTATACGAGTATTACAAATTTTACATATAACTGAAAATGTACATCCGAAATATTATATAAAAGTCTTCCCCTCTGACATCCGTCTATACAGATTATTGAGGGTCGGGTTGGAAGCCAGATCTTCGTGACTTAAAATATGTTGATAGTCTGTTTTCTGTAAGGTGAAGAAAACTGCAGATTCAGGTCGTCGATAATGATCTAGAATCTGTGTACGTGGTACGCTGAACCCATTAGGCTACCCTCTCATGTGTATTTAGCAATGCTAGAACGTTGATAGCCTGGAATAACTTGTCAAGATCTCTCTGAAGAATTTGCTAGACTATTTTCCTCCCTAAGATTGCTGTAAAATTAAGGACAGAATAACAAACGAGACAAAATTATCTACATTTATTTAAATTGAGGAAATGAAGGAAAATTTGATCCACATAATGTGCTGTTACATATAACACCTGACAGCTTGTTGTAAATTCAATAATAAAGAAACATATAAGCTGCAGTTTCGTATTTATTAAATATCTTATTACAGATACACCATATGTATGTATATATCTATTCTTAATGTCATATATATATAAAACATACATGTACATATTCAAAAGATATGGCTTATGCTTAATTTATATGGTTTTTACCCAGTTATAAAAAATTCAAACTATTTGTCATAATATGACAGATACATAGTATACGTCCCCCACCCCCCGCCAAATGAGAAAAACGTTCGTCCGCTTTTTCGTTGTGAAACATTCCCCTTCTACCAAATAGGTGGCCTCCCAATAAACGTATTCCTCGTTGAAATTTCACGTATACCTACATGTGTGATCTAAAATATAATAGTTATACAAGCTAAAAAATTAGTTGGCTGGGGCCAAAGAAGAAACTTTTTAAAAAAGAAAGTTTCTTCTTTGGCCCCAGCTAACTAATTTTTTTGCTTGTTTAATTAACAACGGCCAAACATAAATATTGTTGACATATAATAGTTATACTTCCAGTAAACATATTTCCTTCAGGCTCGGATTTTGGGGCCACACACTTGGTTCTATTAAAAATATTTCATATAAAATTAATAACTGTTATATATCAGGCAAAAAATTAAAAAGTAGTGTGCACATTTTGTATTTATATCCAAGAAAATGAATAATCAAATGACTTTTGTTATTATACTATTTCTCATCAATATGTTTTAAATAAAAAACATGTGAACAATTACAAAAAATAAAAATGTCATTCAAGTAAATGCAAGATTCAAGAATTTTCAATTAATATTTAAATTTTAAACGAAACGAAATGTTGGAACCTACTGCAAAGGTAATATATGGAAGAACTTACATTATAGGGTGTTGTTTTTACTTTTTACACGCTTTTCACTAATATGACGCTTAGATCCAGGTGATTATTGAATTTGAAAAAAATAGATCTTGGGTTCAATACTAGAATTTTCTAGATTTTGAGTTAACTGCACTAGCATATTGTTCAGAAAGTAACCGTTTCAATGCTAGAGTGGGTCAGTGGCGGCTCCTGACTTGAATATGTGGGGGTTCAACATTTTTTTTTTACTTACATTACCTATCATTATTAACAGCTTGGCTAGATAGAAATCATGAAGTAAGCCAGGAGACGGGTAAAAACTTGCATCCCTCCCCTAAATTAAATATGTTAAATTAACAATAAATCTGTCACTGTGCACCCAGAGAAGAACTGTGAAAAAGAGTTGTACCGTTTGATTTCGAAAATTAAGTGGTTAACTTAACGGAAATTTTTATTATCTAAATAAAGTGTTTCGGTTTAAAGGAAATGTCAATGAGTTAGCATCCATTCTTTGCTGTGTGATACATCTTAGTGACGTTTTAAGTACCAATACCAACATCAAATTTTATAAATATAAAAATAATATATAAATAAATATTACATATATATATAAATAAACAAATATATATATATATATATATAAATTTAATATAATATATATTAAATTCTCCAGCGCGACGCCGAACTGTAAGCCTCTAACTTCCTACATTTTATAGATCTCCTGGTATGTACATGTATTATACGTACAATTCACTACAGTGCATAATTCATTGAACAAACCCCCGTGACGTCTCCACGGGTACCAGTCAGCACACACAATCACATACTCACTAACCCACATACACAAATACACATTACACTTAACTAGGGATGTTGAGGAGTTCTCCCACGTGTTGGCCGTGCATGGCAACCCATGTCGGCGGAAAGAGGGATGCTAGACGCTCCCAACTCCAACACTCGTCTTCGGCCCTTGCTTCGCCTAGAGGGTTGGTCGAACGACAGCCTAGTTCGATCAATCGGCTTGGGACGACCATAATTATGTGTGAGTCCTGTGGGTTAGGATGAGGCTCGTGGTGGCACTACATTGTGGTTTTCTACAATGACTGTGTTGTTCGCGAGTGTTTGACTATGTCTCTTAGTGACGGGTATGGTCACACTGCCAGGGATGGTCTACCCTGGCACCCCAACTCCTTTAAAAGGGTTGGCTACTACCGGGGTCCATTTGAGAGTCCAGGGAGGCTGGACTGCTTAGGAGAAGAATCTATTCATACTATCATGAATCCCCAAACAAACCCTCTTTTATCAGCAGGCAATGTTAAAGTAAATTTATGGTCATGAAGATGTTTGATGAAACATCTTCAAAAGTCTTTTAAGGAATTTAGTGTTGTAAAATTGTACAAGGCTTTGAATAACACAGTACCTGGTGCTGAAGTCAAGAAGTTGAGAGACGGAACACTTGTGATAAAGGTGTTGTCAAAGGCCCACTTTGACAATCTACTAGAAGTAACAGTTTTCTGTAATGCAGCGGTGAAAGTTGAAGTTCATAGAGGCTTGAATGTCTCTAGAGGTGTAATCAGCTCTTATGAACTATTTTATTGCGATGAAAACGAAATAAATGAAGAATTAGCCTCACAAAATAGAAGTTAAGAGACTAAATTCTAGAAGAGGCAATTCAGCGGGAGCACCTACTCCAGCAATCGTCCTTACATTTGATATTACTATAATTCCTAGAAGAGTGAAGATTGGATACTTAAGAGTTAGGAGTACGACATTATATTCCTAGCCCGTTGCGTTGCTCTAATGCTTGAAGTTTGCACATACGGCATTACATTGTAAAAGCGAGTACCCAATCAGTGGATTATGTGGTCTAGCAAAACATGATGGTAATTGCACGAACCCATTAAATTGTGTTAACTGCGCAGAAAGTCACCCTGCTTGGGTTAAAGAATGTAGAGCGTATATAAAAATTAAAGAAATGATGATAAAGGAAAAACTAACATATGCTCAAGCAAAAAGAAGAATAGCATCTCTCGCACAAATGAAGTAACATATGCGCAGACAGTCAGAATTAGCAAACGGGAGCAAACTATCGAGAACACGCTAGCTCGACTAGTGTCAGCTGTTGAGACCCTTTCTGAAAGAATAAATAAGCTGGAGAGCATGCCGAGAGTTCTACCAGAATCGAGGAAATTCCTGACAGATATCCAAAGAAATCCATTTACTGAACCTCTCCGGAACGAACCCTCAATTAAGTCGCTGAAAGGAAGAGATAATCACCAGAGCCAGAGGAAATTAAATAAGCTAAATGAACCTTCCGATCTAAGAGTTGAAAAGAAACCCAAATCTAGGGGCACTCCGCAAAAAGGAAATCAAGGAAAACAAGACCAAGGAGAAAATAAGCATCTTGAGGAAGAATACACGGAGTATGAAATTGACCAGACACTAGCGCATACTGAGGAACAACCTTCTCCCAGTAGGCCTCCCAGTAAAGGCTTAAGACGCCAATTGTCATTAACTTCGTCATCAGGGTCTTCTGTTACCGAAGCATGACCAAATCAATACGACCCTCTAGAGAACTTCAAAACAACATTCTTAAAAACACTAAGGAGAACCAGTTGAAAGGGACAAAAAGCAAAATAAAATGAGTTCTTACGGAAATTATTTACCAAAATTGTGAGTATTCTACAGGGGAACATAAATGGTTACTCAACTCATAAGGAAGAATTAAGATTGTTGATCAGAGAACAATCTCTACTGATAGTATGTCTGCAGGAGACCCATCTGAAACCAGAAGATAGGGGTTGGTACCATATTATCGTTGCTTCAGATATGACTACCTCCAAGGTCAACGCTCTTGCGGGGGAGTAGCAATACTTGTTCGAGAGGATGCTATATGTCGAGAATTGCAAATAGTTACAAATTACTACCAAGCGATAGCAATTAAAGTCAATTTACCCACAGAAATAACAGTGTGTTCTTTATATATTCCTCCATCACTAACAGAGAAGAAATGAGATCCCTTTTACACTAGTTCCATAGTCCTCTTATGTTAGTAGCGGGACTTTAATGCACACCGTATCGCATGGGGTGAACTGACCACAGATACTAGAGGCAATGAGATTTTGGATATCTTTGAAGAACATGATCTCATGCTACAATATGATGGCACTAGAACGTTTATATCTTCGTCGTATAGGACAACGACAGTCATAGATCTTCTGTATCATCGGCTCACTTGCCCGAAGATTACAATGGAATGTCCTAGAGGATAACTATGAAAGCGACCATTTCCCTATATGTATAAATGGCTCAAATAGCTTAGGGCCGCATGTAAGACCTCAAAGATGGTTACTGTGGTAAAAGCAAACTGGACATATTTCACAATCTCTTCCACAATTGTAATTGAAGAATTGGTTGGAAACACTAACAAAAAGGTGAAAACTTTTAGCGAAAAATTAATGAATACGCAATGGAAAGTGTTCCACGATCTAAAGAAACTTACCAGAGAATTTAACAAACACATTAAAGTGAGTTTCTAAACTGATATACGTTCCTATTCTTTTATGTCTGATTCTCTGATTTGACAACAAATTAATATTTTCTTCACATCATACAAAGATTTGATTTGATATTTAACAATTGTATAAATGAGGCAATATATACAATTTTTACTGTGACTAATGTTTGTAACAAAAATGAAAATATTTTTTTGAAACTGAAATATGAAATAAAATAAAAATATGAAAATTTGTTACTTTTTATTTAATTTAATTATTTTTTCAAATAGCTGGGGGGGGTTCAATCGCAAGTACCAGTAGCCCTCACTGGAGTGGGTAACTAAAAAAATGACTCCAGAAATGTGTGGAGTCTTTTTTTTTAGTTACCTGCCTTTAGCATTGAAACGGTTGCTATCTGAACAATATGCTAGAAAATTAGCATAGATTAATTCAAAATCTAGAAAATTAGAGTTGTCTAGTTCTAGAACACACGAGACGTAAATACACACGAATTCTCTTAGTTTCGAATAATTAATTATATGGTCATTACCCAGTTTAAATAAAAAAAATCATATATAACTAACTGCAAAATATAGGTGTATATATATACATATATGTGTGTGTGTGTATCTAAAATATGGTGTAGAAACCAAGGCGCTTATCGCACAAAAAGACTTGTTTTATTATAAAAAAAAATACAGAAGTTACAAATATATGAGCAAAAAAGGAAGGAGCAGTCTCTGAATGTCACCAACTACAAAGTTAAACAAAAAAGAACGTCAGTACGACAGTGTTATCATGACAAAATATATAAAACATTTTTATTGCACCCCATCAATAAAAATTTGTATTAACAACTATCTAAACAGTTATTATAAGTGCCTTAGCCTTTCAAATTTCACTTTTAACCAAGGTTTTGTAAAAATGTCACCTAATTGATCCTCTGTACTAATGTACTTATATCCAAATCCTCTTTGCAACCTGGCATCGGACGAAATGACATTTGATGTCCGTCCACATGTTTTAAAAAATATCTTACTTTCAATTACAGGACTTCCTTCAGGTGTTTCATTTCTAACCACTTGTCATTTTCTAAGCTTTCAAGTTCGTTTTGAATGGCGCCCTTCCACCTTTCTGCATTACTACTTGTCATAGCCTGTTCGAAATTTTTTGGTTCATCTAAATCCATCATATTAAGGAAAATGATTTCATAGCAGTTAAAGACTAGGTTTCTTCAGTGTACGACGATTTCTAAGTCTTGGAGCTGAAGATGCTCTTCTTTCTGAATCACTGTAGCTGTAATCTTATTGGATATATAATTCATCTGAAATCCCTTCCTCAACATAAAAATCACTGTCATTAAATCTAGATCCTGGAAAACAGGAAACATATGCCTTTAAAACTTCCAAAAGTGGCCATGACTCACCCTGTGAATTGTTTACCTACTTCTTATTCGTTATATCTTGCAGAAGTTTGAAATGATAATTACAACAAATAAAAACGGTAACTTCTACAAACTCACGCCAAATTGAGGCAGTTTAAAGTTTGCTGTATAACTCTCTGGGCGAAACATACATCTTTCTAATGTGCTGGTCAAGTATTTTAAGTAAAACTTCCAAAATACCAGCTGAGAAAGTTTTCAGAAACCATTCAGAGAATTCACTATAATCTTTGACCACATTACCAGGACTTCCGTATCTAGAAATAGATAATGTTAGAAATTACATGAAAGGAAAAAGGGTGGAAATGAATATACTGAAAGGGACGAAGCAACTGATAGGTTAAGAAATAATTTAAAAGAATGAGCCAAAACATTCTATTTAAGATATGAAGAGCCCATTTCTTGCATTTCCACCAAGGTAAATCCGGATGTTCCTCTTCATCAATTACTCCTAAAATAACTTATCGCCCCCCCTAATAAAAATTACTTCATAAAACACTGACCACTCTTAACAACCCTATTAAAAATTTAGTTATTAAGTATTCTTCAAAACATTTTATTTATTATGCACTATTTTCTAATGTCTAATCACGATTTCTAATAATTCATCTTTGTCATGAAACACACACACATAGTAACATAACCTTATAACCTTCCCACACATATACAACCAACAAGTGTGAGTCTACAGAAACATTTCGTTGAAGTGAACTGTCTACAAGAACTTGGTGAATTTGCTCTGACGATGGATGAAATTCCGAAACCGGATAAACTGTAATTTCTCAATTTGTACAGCCGAAATAACTACCATTAACAATTGCGCAAATCTTGTTTCTTCAACAGTGAGCTCACCAAATTAAGATACCCCGAACATAACACTGACTTTATTGTTCTCGAAACGTTCATCTTCTTAAGAAAGCGGATCTTAACGGAAAAATTGTACGTTTGGTATGGATTAAGAGTCATTCTGGCAATGAAATTGCGCCATACTCCAAGGCGAAGGAGGCAATAAATCTAGAGGATCTCAATTTTGAAAAATTATTACCCTCAAACATAAAGAATTACCCCAAACTAAGTATTACAGGAATGGTCCACTGAGTATGAGAAATCAGAATGCCTCAAAGGCAAATTTTACACCTACCTACAGCCGATAATCCCAAAAAAACCTTGGTTCACTGACCTACTCAAAGTAGACGTTTCTTTACAACCATGACCAGGCTTCGTTTTAACTATAACTTTTCTCCCCATCATCTGTCTCGTATAGGAATCTCAGTTAACCCAGTCTGCTCATGACCTTCTGAATCAATCATCGAAGCCAACCACCTGATCCTAGAATTTAATAGTCACCAAGAGATAAATTATGGAAGGCTATCATAAAAGCAAAATGTACATACCTGCCAATCTGCATACTATCCTCTCAAAACCAACCCACGAATTATATTTGGTTATTTTCAATTTTATAAATAAAAACAAAATCACGCTATGAAAATAAAAAGCAAACCTTTAGCGTATCAAAATAAAGGTACAATTCCGACTCGACCGCAGCAACCAACTGCAGCGACAGGCTTCAGACGCAGACGTTAGCTGTTCTGCCGTCTGCGGTCGGATCAATGTTGAACGCAGCGACAAATACCTTGCAGTCACTTCAAAGCGTTAACATAGACAACATGTCAGATGTGTTTAATTCAACTGATTCTTTTTTGTGTCTTCTGTTGGCAGAGGAAGAGGACGATGACTTTTTGTTATTATCTACCAGAAAGAAAAGCAACAATGCCAACTTTATATTTCAAAAATCAATTATGGGGGAAAAAATGGCAACCAATAGATTTAATAACCCAGGACAGAAACAACTACCAGAGCCAGATGTGATTATACTACATTTCCTGATTGGAGACGAAGCATTTTCACTTAGTTTTATGATGAAGCCCTATTCTAAAAAAGTGGCAAGATTTGATAGAGAGAAACAAATTTATAACTACAGATTATGCCGAGGTCGCCGAGTGACAGAAAACGCTTTTGGGCTATTAAGCCAAGTATTTGGAGTGTACCTCTCGTGTAGCGCCACATATAGTTGATGATCTCATATTAACAGCTTGTTGTTTGCACAATCTTCTTCGTGATGGATATTCGAAGAAAACAACTCTCCAATTTTTAATTATATTAATGAAGAGTTCAGCCGGGACATGATAAACTTATCTCGTTTTGGTGGATTTTCTAATACTAAAGGATTTCAAATCAGAGACAAACTTAAAGCTTTCTTCTGCGGCGAAAATGGCGCAATTTCCTGGCAAGAAGTCACAATTGGTTATGGAATAGATAGGAATGAATAGTATATATGTATGTGTATCTGTTGGGGTCAATTATTTGTTTAAATGTTGTATCATTCATAATGCCTGGGTAATTTGAATAATTCAGCGCAGAAGCAGGCCAGTAGTTTGGTAAGGTTGTGATTTGTTGATACTAGAAAAATATCGCTTAATGGATTAACAATGCCTCACCATCTTTATTTAGTTCCTTTCCTATTATTTTCCAAACTTTTTCTTTAACTAGGTTATTGCGATAATCAGCTTGGCTTACGTCATAAATTACTGTACATTTAGCTACTAAGTTAATTAACTTCTCCTCATCTGCATCTGAAAAACTCATTTTTAAAACATTGTAACTTCTCTGTCGCCAGTACTGGTTCTCGACCAGTGATGCGGTCTGCAGAGGCGCTGTGTTCCGAATGCAATCCATATAAAATCATACAAACCAGTAGTGTCGCCTGCGATTTGACGTTGCAGCTTGCAGTCTGCAGCCTTGTTCGGAATTGTACCTTAAACTATAAATATATAAAAATTAAATTAAAAATTAAAACACAAATCACTTTGCTATTTATTTCTTAAAATTAGTTAATTGACTTGTCATTAAATCAAATCGAAAGAAAGAATAACCTCAAGATAGAAAGAGCTTCTAAAATCTTCTGCTTTATACTTCAAAGAACAAGAAGAAGAAGAAGAAGAAGAAGAAGAAGAAAAAAAAATTGTAGGAAATGGTTCTCGATTTTGTTTGTCTTTAATGCATGGCTCACAAAAAGAATTCTCGGTGCTTTTTAGAACTATATTCTCTCGTTTTAACAATTTTGTGATGTGCCTCAAATTCTGCAGTGCTAATTTTTTATGCCAATCAAAAACATCACGTGTTATCAAGCGGCTCACATTTGGTTCGTAACAAGGTGACAAAAAACGAAAATCCATTCTATATAAATTTAGTTTTCTATAAGCAACTGCAGAATTTTGTCCATAAGAATTGATGAATTTTGATTCTTGATCAACTTATATTTGAATAAAACCCTTTGAAGAGCGGTCCCAACTGAAAAAAGATTATATTTTAAATCAGGACAAACAACATTTTCTTAAGTTCAATCAGATTCCATTTATCCTCGAGCATAATGTTCCACAACCTATTGTTTTGATTATTGTACCATCACCCACCTTGACATCTTCTGGAGTAGTCAAATAACTCGAAAAATAATTTCTGTTATGACATATATGGATACGTGCTCCACTTTCTTGATACCAAAAATCACCCTGAAAGATAATTAACAAAAAGGAACAAAAGATGCTTCTGGATTTTTCGCTTCTCTTTCTGAAGATTTATATTGTTTTGGACTCTTGTTTAGTCTTTCTTCTTCAATAAGTAATCTTGCTGTAAGATTTTTTTAATATCTTATCTTTTGTTTGGATTGATTCCCAAGCCGAGGTAAAAGTAGAGAAGTTACTTGGTAAAGACGAGAATTTTTTGTTATCATATTTTCAGGCATCGCTTCATTCATCTGCATCAGCCTATTAATATATCCTCTATATCCGATATCATTTTTGCGATTCCTTCTCCAGAATATTTATAACAAAAAAAATGTTGGTGTAAAAGATGGAGACATACCTCGGATTTCTTTTCATAAACGGTTAGTAGCTTTTCCCAAATTTCATGCGAAGAAGTGCAAGACAGTAAGTGATTCATTGAGGATCGCAATCCTGGAGATAATTACTTCTTGGGCCTTACAGTCTTCATCAATCTATTTTTTTTAATATTTTAGATAATGTTGTAAATTGGATTTTGAGGTTCGGTCATACAAAAGAACTCTTTTTAAATGCTTTTATATGACCGAACCTCAAAATCCAATTTACAACATTCAATACAACGGTCTTAACGAACACCAAAAACATTTTAGATAATGCATCTTTTTCTTCTTTTTCCTGTTTTTCAGCTTTTGCTTTTCTCCCGAAACTACAGGGAACAAACCTTTTGGTTTCAGAATAATAATATTTTGAAATTTCCAAACACTCCAATTATCAACCGCCAATTTAATAATATTATTTAAATGTTCCACAATTAGGCTCACCATCAACTAACAAAGATAGAATTAAACAAAAAACAGTCATACAAATGAGTTCGCGCTTTCGACACAAAAACGAAACTATAGTCTACCGAAATCAGATAGCCCATTACTGGGCCCATAACCTATTGGATATGGTAGAGAAAACCACAAGTTTATCGCACATAAAGACTGTTTTATTATAAATACTCAAGGTACAAATACATATGCAAATTTCAATAAATTTGTATATGTGGCATTAAGATCAACAATATCTGGTTTAAAATTGACCTGTTGTAATTTTACCGAAGTGATGTGTGCCCAGTTTTTGTAGTGTATTCAGAGAGAGCTGTGTTGTCTTTTTTCCTCTCAACTCACTATAAAAACTGGATACACTTTTGACTTCAGTAAAAATAGAATACTTGATAGTGAAAAAATTCACAAAAGAGAAAATTTTTAGAAGTTATTCACATTAATAGAAACTAATTTTAAAACAGACATTGCTGATCCTAATGCCATATATTCAAATTTATTGACATAATGACACCGCTTATTTCCACACTGCTAATGTATGAAATATAACCTATCATCAAACTGTAACCTGCTATGTTGTCATAATCTAGTTGTGTTATCTTGAGAAAGGCTCCAAGGACGAAAGCTCGATACTATGTAATAAAGTGTTTTATACAAATTATATATCAGGACATTTTGTCATTCACTTTCAACATCATATTTTGTATAATATGTTTCCAAGAATATAAAATTGTGTTTTCAAGTCCAATAAACAAAACAAAGTTATAGTACAAAATGTTTATTGCACTTAACAAATATAAAAGTTTTACTTCCAGTAAACATATTTTTTCAAACGGTACTTTGGGGACCAAACATAGGTTCCTATTAAATTATATGGAAGAACATATTGAAATGGCACAGGAAAGTGTCACGTCACTGTTGCCTCAGAACGCCCTTTACATAAATTTTCCTGAAAATCATTTCAAACAAAAGATACAGCTCTCTTTTCATGGTATGTTGATATACCAAGTTTAAAGAAAATCGTTGAAAGCCGGTTTCGAGAAAATCGTAATAAAAGTGAAAAATCTATTCAGTAAACTGGTACATCCCGGTTGACGACCGATTTTAACAAAAATTGTATTGTCGAGCACCCCCTTCTATAGCATCCAAATAAAATAATACCAAGTTTCTGTTTTCTTCGTTTTTCGGTTTTTGAGTTACGCTGACCACAAACACAAGGCAAATTTCTAAAGAAAACTTTTCCGGGTCACAGCAGACCTCAGAACGTGTCTTTCCGTTGAAAAATTCAATGTCGAAAATATGACAAGATCGCAATATTTCCTTAAAACAAGTAAAAATCTTGTAATTTTTTAAAATTTGATACTTGGTTTCAACCGACCAGCTGTACTTACATTGGAAAGTTTTCAAAATTCTGAATTTTTTAGGAACACATTAGTTATTTTAATACATAATAAAAAAAAAAATAAAAAAAAATTAATTTTTTAAATTTATTTTAATTAATTTTTTACAATTTATATTAATAATAAAAAAATAAGCAATTAAATGTAATAAGAAAACAAAGCAAACACCTATTCTCAAATTTTAATAATACAAAACAAACTTATGAAACTAATTAAATAGAAAACACACGACGCACAGCTAATGAAGCGCCAAGGGCTTACCACTCGGCGATTTCATTGGGGGTGTGTGGTAAGCATGTCGTGGTTCATCGCGCCGTTTTAATTCTGGCCTAGGTTCTATAGTAACAGTGGTTTTCCATTTTTCCTCTTGATTCCCCGGGTCAATATTGTCTTTGTTCTCTCAGGAACTGAACCCTGAATTCTCGCACCGCACGCAATTGGCAACATTGGACACCAGACCAATGTTATATCTAGTAAAATATCGTACCTACCTATAGACATCGATGTTTTTGATCATTGAAATACAAGATTTTTTTAACCTGACCCATAACCAGCCTATTTGAATCATTACCTCTAAAAAAATTGTAGAAAATATTACATTAAAGAAAACATCATCTGTGGATGAATCGATCCCGTATCTGTATTTTTTGGAGCTTGATCATCGGTTCCCAACGTGCCAGTAAATTCAAAAATAAAAGAATCTCTGTTCTGAACAGAATCAATTTTTTCTTCTAATCTGTTCTCGCAATCTAAAATTGGTAAAATAAAAATAATTTATAAGCAGTGCTAATTTGAAAAATAAATTTGAGCATTACGCTATTGAGACCGAACGCATGGCCTAATAATTGTTCACAGTACTTTGAATCCTTTGACAAACATAAAAGCCATGAATCTATTTCCCTCATTAAAATTTTATTGTAATTTTTTCATTAGAGTTCTATTTTAATTTAGTGCAAAGAGATTTCATTTACAATTATCCTTTTGATATGTTTTTAGTAAATGAATATTTTTTTTTGAGCAAAATTAGCAAACAGGTCCTGTTAGAATTGAGAATCCTGATCAATTAGAATTGAAATCCTGACCATTCTCATAAAATTTCGAAAACTCTACTGTAGTATATGTAGAAAGCAGTGGGAATATAGAGCAGAGGAAGAAGGAGGTTATAAGTAGTAACGAAGGGTTGACTGAAAAACGTGTAACTGGTGCTAATTGAAAATAAATGTTTAAATACTTTTTTTATTAATGGTTAAATCCTTTTGTTATAAATAAACAAGTTGAATAATTACATGAGTAGTGGAACAATACAATTGGCGACGAGAGAAAAAATTTTAGTTCAAGTTTTAATTTAATTCAACTAAAAAAAAAAAAAAAAAAGGCAGATTTTAATGTAGGCCCATTAAAGGTTAACGATGATATGGATGGTGTGGATTGGTCACGTTGGTATCGAGCATTCGACATTTACATAGCTGCTCAAGGTGTTACAGATTATAAAGATAAAACATAAATTATTAAATTATGGAGGTCTGGCTTTACAAGATCTATATTACTCGTTTCCAGCAGATGTTCTGGCAGTAGCGCCTGTACGCGATGAAACCACTGCTGAATTACAAAAAAGAGAATTAATTGGGGAATTTAACAAGCATTTTATGAGAGATACTAATTCGCTCTACGAACGTAGTATATTCAAAGAAATGCATCAAAGCCCTGAGGAAACAGTGCCTCAATATGTTGCAGGTTTACGACGGCAAGCTAATTTATGTGACTTTGGGTCAACGTATGATGAAAGGGTTAAAGAGCAATTGTATGCAACATGCAATTCCTTAGAGTTGAGAAAAGAATTTTATAGCAAAGTTCCGAGTTCTACAGAACAGGCACTTACAATAGCCCAGCAGATGGCAATAACAAATACTCAAACCCTGGTAAAAAACCTTTTTACCAACCACATATTTCCTTTTTACCAGTAAGATTTCAGATCTTCAATGGAAGGATATTATAAAGAGATGGGACGGTCCAGTTACTTGATGCTCTCAGCAAAGTTCCGAGTTCTACAGAACAGGCACTTACAATAGCCCAGCAGATGGCAATAACAAATACTCAAACCCTGGTAAAAAACCTTTTTACCAACCACATATTTCCTTTTTACCAGTAAGATTTCAGATCTTCAATGGAAGGATATTATAAAGAGATGGGACGGTCCAGTTACTTGATGCTCTCAGCTAAGACCAGCTTTGAAAGATAATCAAGAAATTCGTCTGTGTGTAAATTCTTGAAGAACGAATGAAGCTGTTTTAAAGGAGAAGCAGACAATTCCTAGTATAGAAGATTTTATTTCACAAATGTCTGGAGGTAAATACTTCACAAAATTGGACATTAAAGAAGCTTTCACCATATTGAATTGGATCCATCAAGTAGAGAGGTAACCACGTTTCAGAGCTCATCAGGTATTTACAGATACAAAAGGCTTCCCTTTGGTTTATGCCCAGCGCCAGAAATATTTCAGCGTATAATAACAAGGTTATTGCAAGACTGTGAGGGTACATATGCGTTTATTGATGATATCTTAATTCATGCTCCTAGCAAGGAACTGTTAAATCAGAGAACATGTAAAGTTATAAGTATTTTAAATGAAGCAGGATTAGAATTAAACGGGAAAAAATGCTGAGGCTAAAATAAAAGCAGTACTTAATTTTAGAGAACCTAAATCGAAGGAGGAGACAAGAAGTTTTTTAGGACTTGTAAATTTTATTGACAGGAATGTACCAGATTTACCTACACTTATCCGTTAAGAGAAATAATTCGAAAAATGTATCTTTCGTTTGGAAAAATAAATCAGCCTCACGCATTCAGTTCACTTAAGAGAGTTATAACAGATAGTAAGGCATTATTTTTTTATAGCCCCGACGCACTTACTGAAGTTATGGCAGACGTAAGTCCAATTGGTCTAGGGGGAGCTCTAATACAAAGAGACCAACGAACCACTAAAGTCGTGGCGTATGCAAGTAAAAGGGAGAGGAAGAATTCACAGACGGAAAAAGAAGCTCTTGCATTAGTGTGGGCAGTAGAAAGATTTAAAACTTATTTATATGACAAAGAATTTTATTTAACCACGGACTATAAACCATTTCAATTTATTTTTGGAACAAAATCATCACCTTGCGCTAGAATAGAAAGATAGCTTTTACGACTGCAACCTTTTAATTTTCATGTGAAGTATGTTTCAGGAAAATGTAATTTAGCAGATCCATTAACACTGTATGAGGCAAATGTAGGGGAGAGAAGTTATGTCTCTGCAAATAACCATTTACGCAGACTTGTCGAATTTTAAACTCCTAAAGCTTTGGCAATTGAATATATTGAAGTAGAGTCGAATAAGGATGAGGAAATCCAAGAGGTTTGGAAAAGCCTTAACTGGGAACTGGGCTTCTAATTATAAAGCATATCAGTGCATTGAAGGTGAGTTGAGTGAAATAGATCGAATCTTATTAAGAGGTGGCAGAATAGTTATTCCTCGAAGTCTCAGAAGGCATGTTCTAGATCTTGCTCACGAAGGAGTTGAGAAGTAAAGTTTGGCCAGGCATCGACTCGCAAGCAGAAAAAAGAGTGAAAACTTGTAAAGGATGACAAATTATTGCGGAGAAAATTTGCCAAACCCCATGAAAAGAACAAAAGTGCCGAATAGTCTTTGACAGATTGTCGCTATAGATTACTGTGGTCCATTAAAATCAGGACACTACTTATTTGTAGTAGTAGACTATTTTTAGTAGACTAGTTTGTTGAGGTAGAGGTTACAAGCAGTATTACCGCTGACAAAACAGCATATTACAAAAAATGTCCTCAAGGTATGGTTTACCAGAAACAATTATCGCAGATAATGGGACACATTTTACAGCTGAGATCTTTTCAAGATTTTGTGAACATAACGACATACAAGTAAAGCATACGGCTTCATATTGGCCGCAAGAAAATGGCGAAGTAGAACGTCAGAACAAGACATTATTGACAACTTTAATTGTTGCCCAGACAGAAAATAAAGGCACAGCGTGGAGAAAAGCTTTAAGAACCTATTTATTTCAATGTAGGATAACACCATACTTTGTGACTGGAGTTTCACCAGCGGAATTATTCTTTGGGAGACGTCTAATACCATTTTTTATGCCAATTACGAAGCCTTTGCAAGAAATAAGTGATAAGATTTATAAAACAAATTTAAAGGAAAAGCGTACAGTGATTCAAAGAGAAGGGCAAAACCAAATGACATCGAAGTAGAAGATGAAGTGTTGGAAAAAAACGAAAAAAAAAGGGAGTAAGCTTGATCCTAACTTTGAGGAACAAAGTACACAGTAGTTTCAAAAAATGGTTCAGCCATCACAGTTAAGTCCCCTGAAGGAGTGCATTACAAAAGAAATTCAACTTTCTTTCGAAATAGGAAGAAGATTCTGAGGAGATTGAGGAAGAGGATGCTGGAAGAAGAAACCATAGGGATAGGACTAAATTAGAGGAAGAGGATACTGTTGGAAGAAGAAACCTTAGGGATAGGAGTAAATTAAAGCCTAGGGCAGATCTAGATCAACTAACAAGGCAGGAGTATGATCGGGCGATGAATGATAACATTTAACATTTGCGTTTTCTGCTTGTAATAATAACAAATAGAATGATAAAAAATTTTTTTTGAAAAGAAGGGAGATCTAGTGTATGTAGGAAACAGTGGGAATATAGAGCAGAGGAAGGAGGTTATAAGTAGTAATGAAGGGTTAACTGAAAAACGTGTAACTGGTGCTTTTGAAAATAAATTTTTAAGTGTGTAAATACCTTTTTTATTAATGGTTAAATCCTTTTGTTATAAACTAGTTGAATAATTACATGAGTAGTGGAATACTACATGTACAATCGTAAAATTCTTTTGAGCATTGTCTTTGTCAATCTGCATTATACTGCTTATTTTCCATGGTCTTTTATTCTGTACTGTAAAAAAGTTAATTTTTAGCCATTCAAATTCATAAAGCAGCTTCGCTTTGGAATAGATCAGATTCTCTTTTTGGGGACAAATTTTGAAAATGAATGTTTTTTGGAAAAACATAGCATAAAGCAGGAAATGTTTACATTCATGTATGCATATTACTCCTTGCATGCAAATGTTTATATGAACAAATACAGGTTTGGATCAGGCTTGAGAAATTAATATTTTCATTATTTTTAATTATAAATAAGGAAATCAGCGAGGAAAAGTGCGTTGGAAACCATGGAAACTGCTGCGGTAACATAGTTCTCACAGATTTTGAAAATAAGAAAATACAAAATTGTATCCCATAATTTAGTTTGATTTTTCGAGAATGATCTTGCGGCTGCAAATCGACTAAGACGGTTTAGAATTTTCGAAATGCAGTTTTTACCGGATATATCCCTTTTGAGGTCCCCTGAGTCCAAAAAAGTGGTTTTTAGCCATGGTCTCTGTGTGTATTTTTTTAGACATCATGCTCCGTTCTTCGAGCACTACATGAAATTATGTGTGCGACAGCATATCTCAAAAACGAAAAGTCGCAGAATGTTCAAAATTAATATTTCGTAGACCTGAAAATAAGCTTTTCGTAAAAATTGTTTAACCGTAAGAGCCACTTTTCTGATTGTTATTTTTCAGTTTTATCAAAATCGGCTCCAACGATTTTCTTTAAACTTGGTGTATCAATCACGCATATAATGAGCTACTTTTTTGTTTTTTTAATCATTTCTCCGGGAAAATTCATTTAAGGGCACTTTTGGGGAAGGGAGGGGATGAGGTTTCCAATTAAGCGCAATTTCAGTTCACTACACAATTAACTATAACAAGGTCTATAATCTCTAAATAATTGAATATGTTGTTGAAATTCCGAATTTGAGGAAAATGGATGACCGAAGCTGCGTTTTTACTAAAAGCATTTTCCAGTATTTCTATTTTCTTTAAAACACTCCAACGCTTTTCTTTAAAGCAACTATATGAACTACACATAAAAAGAGCTAAAACTTTTACTTGTAAAATTTCTCCGGGTAAACTCATTTAAGGGGGCTTCCGTGGGAGGGATAGGGTTATGTTTTCCTGTAATAGTTGATTATACAATTCTACCAAAACTAAACAAAATTAATTAGAAATAAATAGATAGCCAAAATTGGGAGTTTCAGAAGTGCGTTTTTTCTGAACAGTTTTACCAGTTTTTGCAATTTTCTCCATAAAAACACCGACGAATTTCATTCAATTTGATATACTAACTACAAAATTTGTCACTAACAATTTTGTAAACTTGCTGGAGTAAGAGAAAGTTGTGTGAGTGTTTCACACCAGATTTTTAATCACAACCATTATTTTTTTTTAGGCACTTGTCAACAGAACATCCTTACTATTTCGGAGTTCTGGAAATTATTTTAATGATGGAATTCTCAAAAGGGTAAGTTTATAATGTAATAACCTTGTAAATTACCTAGTTTTTTTATATGTATTTGTTTTTGGTATACTAAAGTAGGTATTGTGTACATTTTACAATAAAATAGATGCCGGAAAGTAAAAAACAAAAACTTACATTAATGGTTGCTGTTATAGCGATCATTCAAACTTTTGGAAGCTGCTTCTAGGAAGGATATTGTTCGTTTAAAATTGGTGCAAATGTGTGGATACGGCTCACAAAGTGGAAACCCACTGATACTCAAAAGAATTGTAGTGGCTCCCATTGTGCATGTATGATGTGCCCGGTCTATAAAGTGTATAATGGGTAGATGGAATGTGTGTGTACCTAATGATGGGCTAGAGTTTGTCCAAGTTTGGACACGATAAACCAAAGTAGATACATTTATCAACTATTCCCTGAAGCTTCTGTTTCTTCCTTATTTCTCCATTATTGAGTGTGCCATGTAAACGTTTGTATTGTTAGCCTGAAATATTACAAGGACGCAAAATTCTTGTCTGGGGGGGATTACATTGACTGATAGCTACTAAACAGGGAAAACATTCACTTAAGTGTTTTGGTGAGAGAGGGGGAAAAAAATCATAAAAAAAGTAAACACACTAGCCAGCCGTCTTGAAGCTTTGCGGATCGCAATTCTTTATTCGTAATGTGATTGATTGATTAATAATATAATTAATTATTTTTAAAATAGTTTTTTAATGTCATGACTACGCCTCCCCTCCAGGTACTAAAAGGCCTCCCCTCCAACGCACGAAAGGCTAAGTGTGGGGAAACTGTAAACTTGTATCTGTAGTTATGACCTTCACAAGGATAGTTGCTAAACAGAATAACAGGACAAAGCTTCCTGTGATTTTGTTTTTCGAGATATATTGCTAAATAAAGTCTAAAATTAGCTACATGTATTTTTTCGAACATTATCATTAAATCCAATGAAACAGAGACGAAAAGACAATGCAAACATTTTACAGTAAAGAGTCGTATGGTAGAAGCACTATGTAACTAATGTTGTTATTCAGATGGAAATCTTCATCTTTAAACTGCGCATTTACTGTGGTGGCTCATCATTACACACAAGTATGCCATAGTAATAACTGGAAATTTTCAGAACGGAAAATATATTACTATAAGTATAAAATATCAACATCATGTTTGACTTGAAAGGCAGCATTAGCAGATCTGCTAACCAGTTATTTCTTGAAGTTATACTATAGGTGGCCAGGACTTATCGTAATAGGGTTGTATTAGGTCGAGTGTTGGTGTAGTGGTTATGAGCATGGACTTGTAACTGGGAAGTCCCCAGTTCGTGTCCCGCGTATAACTGCTAAATTATTTAGTTTAAAAAACGTTAATAGTAAAGAAGGTGCTTCCGCTCCCGCCCAATCGAATTTGGTAGTGGACGTTAAGCTCGCCTGAAAAAAATAGGCTTTATTTTATTATTATTTTTTTATTTATTGCATTTTTACCGATGGTTCGAAATTAACTTTGATTAGTAAGTGGAAACCGTCTTTTCCGGGAAAGTGGATGTGCCGTTTATTATCCCCAAAATAATAATGGGTTTATGTAAAGATTGTCCAAGTTAGCCAGTAGTTACACTTGCGAAATGGTTGCGATTTTAAAAGTGATCATCTACATTCAGTACGTGAATCTCCCCCCCCCCCCCCCCGGTTATGATATTTGCAGATAGTCTGAGCACTGTGAATGGATCAAACCATATTCTATTGGAAATAATTATAAGTATTTATGGGCAAAATTAAAAGAAAGTGGAACCTTTGTTCAATTCGCGTGCAGGCGTTTTGGGCAATGAGATGGCAGATCTGTTGGCAAGAAGGGCCAGGAAAATTGAGAACTGTTAGACATGCAGTTACAATGATTTGGCACCAGTATTTAAGAAGTACTTACTATGATATCGTGGCAGAGAAAATATTCTGCAGGCGAGTGAGGAAGATGTTATAAATCGCTTTTTCCTATAGTGGCTGCTAAACTGTGGTTTTCAGATGAGCCCCCTGAAAAAAAAACATGAGTTATAATATCAGGCTTAGATCAG
Organism: Triatoma infestans; assembly: GCA_011037195.1. Lineage (NCBI taxonomy): Eukaryota > Metazoa > Arthropoda > Insecta > Hemiptera > Reduviidae > Triatoma > Triatoma infestans. Next base: position 219,611 of record JAAEAF010000298.1, read on the forward strand.
ATGTTCATAAAATACTTACATAGAATACGAGTAGATAGATCACCAAACCTGTTTAGTATGTGGGGAAGAGGAGTGTTTCGAGAACATCATTATGGTGTAAGATAGCGCAGTGCATCCTTTAAAGCTCTATTGACAAAAACAAAAAAATTAGGGTCTTGACAGAGATCTGTACAGCGAATTATGAAATTATTGTAAATTTCTTTAATGAAATTAAAATTAATATTAAAAAAAAAAGAGGAATGTTTGATCGCTTTTAAATCAGATTGTATGAATGCTGGAAGACCTTGTACAATGATCCCATTTCTTTAAATTGGACTGGCTGTATGGTTGTGCCAATGCCACCAAAAAAAAATCAATAAAAATGATATGTATTCATATTAAAGCCCTGTATACATTAATCTAAATAAAATATTACGCCAATATTATTAAAATAATTTATATTTTAATTTACTTAATAATTACACAAATAAGGATTGTCCCACGGGTAGGAATTAAATAGAAATAAATTAAATTTTGAAGTATCTATTATTATTAAATAAGTTCGCCTTATTTGTTGTTTTGTATATTCACTTAAGCTGCTTTCAGTGTTGTGATAACAAAAAGGCAAAAGAAACAAGCCAGTAAATAATGTGATAATGATAACTAAAATACACCCTAACCTAACATAAATAACAAGTATGAACGCACATACGACTTGGTTAGAATACATAATATTCCGTCGTTCATTTAAATACATTACTTTCTCTTCCTGCTATAACAGCAAGTATCGCGAGCCAATCAAATTTCGATATCGAATTTTCACCAAATATACACGTCCTCTGGGTTTTAGAAATTGGTTTGTGTGTAGTTGGGCATTAGCCTAATTCTAAAACAGAAATTCGCAGAAATTCAAACTTGATAGTGGCACCCGACAATAAGGTTTGATCAAAATCGGTCAACCGGAAATAATACTTGACTGAATGTATTTTTCAATTTTTTTGTTGCAATTTTCTCCATGAAGACACCAACGAATTTCATTAAACTCGTTATATCCTAACCATACATACAAAGTCCAATCAGTTTTGTTTGAATTAGTTGTGTGGAAACAGTAAGGTTATGCTTTTCTCAAAAATAGTAGCTTTCATAAAGTTTCCATAAATTCTCCCCCCCCCATACATCATGTGTCTTGAAAACAATTAAACACGTGGTAAGAATTATATGTTAGAACAAAATTAGTCAACTATGTAATGGAATCAGATATTAGATGTAATGGAATCGTTTGATGTGTGATTCCTGGAGTAGCAGATGTCTTGAAGAGGGCGGAAGTTAGTTTGAGAGATTTGGAAGTTAGTGCTCGAATTATTAAACGGTTTTTTATGTAAAAAAAAAACTGTATTTTAACAATAATTTAAACGTGATAATTGGTAACTAATAACTATAATAAAATATTTAATAATAAATAGAAGATAAATAGCTGATAATTTAGAATGGTTAAAATAACGAACTAAAGTGCACAACTACGAGAACGGTAAGTTGAATATAACTGTGAATAGCCGCTCGTGTATAGTTTGGTCGTAGATGATATAATAATCATCTCGTCGTATATCATAGAGTTTATATATACTGTTGTTCACACTCACACCAAGACATCTGTCTTAGTGTGCGGCCTTGTGCGACCTTCGTAGTTTTCTGACCTTATTTAGTGGCCATACTTATCGCGGTGCCTGCCTTTTGATGTGAGAATTGATGAAAAGGCTTTGTTGTTTGTTTGGTTGACCGCGGCTGTCGGCGGCCAACAGTGTCACTGTTTTCACCTTTTGTAAATTATTTCTTTGGTGTACTTTGCCGATGTCAATGACTTTGTCATGTCATTACAACTGTAACCACAAACTGCAAAGCACTAAGAGAAAGTCGTGTGAGTGTTTCACACCAGATTTTTTTTTGTCGTGAAAGTAGATGTTTCTCGCAGAATTATTAAATTTGTCATTCTATGAATTATTTTGCTGTGAGTTTCTTTTTTCTATCCTCCGCAATAGCTGTTTGTGACTAGGCCGGCAAATGGGACCCCCAAAAACATCTGGTGTGAAACATTCACACGACGTTCTTTAACTACAATTTACATAGGTCATTGACAAATTCGCTTCGCATATAACTCTTACTAGATGTGTGGTTGCTTTCAATTTACATGAATGGGAGACTGTAAACTTTATAAAAAGACTTTTTTGAGAAAAGAATAACCTCCCCCACCCACAAAATCCCCATCAATGAATTTTCTTGGAAAAATATTCAGACAAAAGTGATGGGGCTCTGCATGTATAGTAAGTAGTCACCAACAGAGATATTTTCTGTGATAGCCTGCTTCTTTTTGTGTTATCGACCGGTTTCGGGCGTTCGCCCATCATCAGGATGCTTTTTGTCAAACAGTGTGATAACATAGATTTGCACAGAGCAGATTTAGTTAATACTAAAAAATGCTTTCCAGTAAAAACGCACTTCCGGTCATTCGATTTTTTTCAAACCTGGAATTTCAACAATATATTTAATTCTAATTAATATTATTTAGATGATAGATTGTGTACAAAACTGAAATAGCACTTTAGAGGAAAACCTAGCCCCCAACCCTTCACTAAAGCGCCCTTAAATGAATTTTCCCGGAGAAATGTTTCATATAAAAGCTGTAGATCTTTGTATGTGTAGTTGATACAACAAGTTTAAAGAAAAGCGTTGGAACCATTTTCGAGAATATTGCAAAAAAGTGGAAACCAATCAGCTAAGTAGTACGTCCGGTTGAGAAATTTTGACAGATAACTTACTGTCGGATCCCACGATGATTCCTAAACCGAATATCAAATTTGAACATTCTGCGATTTTTCGTTTTTGAATATTCGGTTTCGAATATTTATGATGCTGTTCACACATAGACCATTTTGTCAAAACCATTTTTACTTTCTCTCACTCCTAGTAAGAGGAAGTATTGTAATCGTGTTCAATTTTCGATATCGAGTTTTTTTCACCGGAAATATCTGTTTTGAGGTCCCCTGAGTCCAAAAAAGTGGTTTTTACAAAATGGTGTGTGTGTTAGAATAGCAGAGCTCAAAAACAAAAAATCGTGAAAAGTTCAAACTTGATATTCCGTTTAGGTATCATCATGGGATCCATCAGTAAGTCATCTGTCAAAATTCCAATAAACTGAATAGTTCAGCGACTTTACTCAATAGTTTTTCTCTTTTTGCGATTTGCTTGCAAACGCCTTCAAGGATTTTTTTTAAACTTGACATATCAACTACACATACAAAGATCTACAACTTTTATTTGAAACATTTCTCTGTGAAAATTCATTTAAGGGCACTTTGGGGGTAGGGTTAGGTTTTACCCTAAAGTGCTATTTCAGTTTACTATACAATTCTGTCATCATAATAATATTAATTAGAATTAAATATGTTGTTGAAATTCCCAGTCTGAGAAAATCGGAGGACCGGAAGAGCGGAAGAGGATTCAGGGGACCTCAGAACGAGTATTTCGGTGAAAAACTTGGTATCGAAAATTTGACACAATTACAATACTTGCTCTTACTAGGAGTAAGAGAATGTAAAAAGGTATAGTAGACATATTCTATCTGTATAGTTCACTATATGATGTTTGTAGAAAATCGACTCTGGAACATTTCCGATAAAATCGAGCAAAGAAAAAATAGTCTCACTTTCGGTTACGATTTTGATGATAATACCTAAACAGTGTTGAGACCCTTAAATAAAAAAAATAAAAAAAAAATACCTAAACAGGAAAATCGATATTGAAGTTCCTGCGATTTTCGTCCTTGAAATATTTTGTTCACACACACACACACACATACATACATGTATTTCCGTGATCTCTTTCCCAATAAACCTTTTTTTTAAAAATGAGGGTTATTTTTGTGTGCACTAGAAATATTACAGTAGTAAATATGTTCTGTTTATATACTTTTTAAAAGTTACCGCTCCTATTTTGTTTATTTTAGGTGACAACTGCCAACTATAGCAGTTTAATAGATAAAGATTGTGGAAGCGAAAAAGAAACCTGCGTCGAACGTGAAAATCCATGTGATATACAAGTGAAATTATCAAAAGGTAGGGTACGTGTGAAACCGAAGCCATGCCCACCGAAAGAAGGCCAGTGGACGCCGCCGTGCGACATTTACATGCAAGAAGATAAGCCTTACAGGCCACCTAGTTATCGGAGATTCATTAATGATTGTTGTCCGCCGCATGAGACTGAACAACCACAGCCGTGTGACCCTTGCGATGACAGTGCCAATAAAAAAGAAACACAAAAGTCAATACAGTTGCTGAAAAAACTGAAGAAAAAAAAATGAGAAAGGTTGATGGGTAGAAGAAATATTGGTTGAAACATAAATAAAAATTACGGAGTTTCGTTTAATTTTCTCATTTTTTCTCCCCCATATTATCTCTAAGGATTTATCAGTCTCTCACATTAATGAATAACAGCTGCAACAGAAAGTTTGACAAGAAAAACTTCTGATGCACATATTTCAAATGAAAGTGATACAGAGTGGGACTGCCAGTGTTGTCAAAATTCCGAATTTGAAAAAATTCGGTTGACCGAACCGAACGACTTGACTGAACAGTTTTCTGCGTTTTTCTCCATCAAAACACCGACGAATTTCCCTAAACTTGCTACACTGACTGTACATTTAAACATCTATCACTTTTGTTTGAAACTTTTTCCCAGAAAATTCATTTAGAGCGGGTGAGATTATGTTTTCCTAAAATGCAATTTAGTGACATGATGTACTGCAGTACAGAAGTAAAGTTCTTGAAAATAAACTGGGATTCACAAATTAAATGTAAGTTTTTTTACAGTTTCAGCAACATAACCTTGAATGGCGTCATTAAAACAGCTGATTTATCGCTATTATAATAAATTAATTTTATTAAAAACACATTTGGGTCATTAAAACAAACAATTATACTGTGTCTGGTTACCATTGATTTACAGTATTTATAGTCTCATTTATATTAAGAGCAGACACTATAAACTGGTGACCTTCTTATAAAGTAACATATATCTGACGTTAATTGGTTCAATTACGCATTATTCGACTAATTACGTATGATATATATATTATTAGATATGGGTATCGCTTACTTCAAATGTAACAAAATTCGTTACCTCTAATAATTAAATATAAAAGAGGAAATATTGCGTCTTGCAAATAGCCAAACTGAATTTCCACCGCAATTACATATTCTGAGATCTGGTGTGAAACACTCACACGACTTTCTCTTGCTGCTTTCACTTTTATTTGAAACTTTCTCCTGGGAAAATAGATTTTTTTAAGCATTTCTTTTAAAGTACCGCTTCAGTATAATGTACGGTTCTATCAACTATATAATATTAAATAGAAGCATTTTATTTATAAAACCGGAAGTGTGACATTATAGAATAGGCGTTGTGGTTGGTTCCGCAGAGCTGGAAAGCATCAGAGACATTTTCCATGATAAACTGAATTTTCCGTGTGTAAACTGAATTTGCTCTATGCACGTCTGTGTTATCACACTGTGTGACAAACGCATCCTGAAGTTGCGGACGAACGCCCGAAACCGGTCGATGACCACAAAAAAGAAGCAGGCTATCACAGAAAATGTCTCTGATTATAGAATAGGCTTTTGAGTTTTTGTAATTTTTTCGTAAACGGGTCAAGGATTTTCTGGGAATGCTAAATGAAGTGATATACAAACCTAACACTTGAATTTCCAACCGGGAAAATTCATTTTAGGATCGGGACGCCTGGAGGACCCACATGTCAATTATGATTAAATTTAAACTGCCACCCAAGCTTTGTTTGGGTCAGAGTTGGCGGCACATAGGCCACGTATGCATCTTTAACCCCCACTACCTCAGCTAATGGCCGCCAGCGCCCAATTAAATGTTTTGTAAACGGCGCAATTTTAAAGAAAATTTATTAATTAAATTGTATTCATTGCAAGTAGGAGAAAGCCGTGAGTGTTTCACACCACATTTTTTTTCTTTTTCTTACTTGGACACCAGACTCGTCCAAGGACACTTCTGTGTGTGCATTTAACCTGGATTTCCAGTAAAAGTTCAGTTTAACAAAAAACTTATTTTTGAGGTGAATAAGTGATAAAAAAAAAGGATGAGGGTGGTGAACAGAGATTACAAACTAAATACAAGAAAAGAAAAAAGGTCAGTTCGGATGACATCTGAAATTCAGCTGTTCAAAGTAATAGTTTTACTACCTGGTCAGACCACTCTATGACTCATGCGTACAAGGTGTGCATTAAAGTAAAATTGCAAAATACAGGTGTTCTCTAAACAATATGGCTGCAATGTTTCTATTTCGACTTTTTGCAAAATTCACCCGTAGGGGAAACAACATGATTTAATTATTTCTCTAATCATCACAAACATAAATGAACATAAAAAATTTACTAAAAAAAACAAAAATTAGGTCAAACATTACTTTTATAGAGAGAAAAAAAGAGGGGGGGATAGAATTGCACTTTTTTCCCCCCACTTCTACACAAATCAACTGAGTTATCAGTGATGTGAGATAGCCGTGTTCCACCAGTCAGTTGTAAAACTGTTGGCGTACCATAAGTGCGGCTTACAAGTAGTACTGGGTCTTGTTCGCGTTTTTTATTTTTTTCTGTTTTTTTAAGTTTACAAGCATTTTACTTAGCACATGCGAGATAACAAACATTTTTCAAAACAAAAATGAAGTTTGCCGAACATTTAGCAGCACATATAACACCTGAATGGCGTAAACAATACATAACGTATGAGGTAAGAACTATTTTCTTTTCTGCAGTACATTTATACAATATTCTATCAAGTGTAATATCAAGTTTTATTATATAGGAAGCATTTGTGTACTTCCTGCGCAATCAGCTGATTATATTATATCAAATAGAAACATGTTGTTTTTCACTTTCTCTTACTCTGTAAGAGGAAATATAGTGATCGTGTCAATTATCTTAAATCGAGTTTTCACCGAAACTACACATTTTGAGGTCCCCTGAGTCTGAAAAAGAGGTTTTTAGAAAATCGTCTGTGTGAGTGAACATCATAGCTCCAAAAGAAAAATCGCAAAAAGTTTAAACATGACATTTTGTTTGGGTATCACCATGAGATACGACAGGAAGTTACCTGCCAAAATAGCAACAACACATTCAAACAGCTGTAACGTTTATATGGAACATTTTTCCGGGAAAATTCATTTAAGGGTGGTTTTAGGGAAAGGTTGGGGTTATGTTTTTCATTAAAGTGTTGTCTTAATTTATTATGCGATTCTATCATTTAAATGATATTAATTAGAATTAAGTATATTGCCAAAATTCCGAGTTTGTAGAAAATCGGTTACCCGGAAGTGCGTGTTTACTGAACGGTTATTCTTTTGTTTCCTGCCATTTTCTCCATAAAAACACCGACAGATTTCTTTAACGATCAATTGGGGCCTTTAAGTTTTGTTTGACATTTTTTTCCGACTATTATTATCATTATTATTCTTATTATTAAGTCATGGGTGCCTATCGCGTGGGACCATTTTCGAGTCACTAAATGACTATCTACAAGTTTGTTTTTACTCCCAGTTTGAGGCTTTGTGGCTTTAATCCCCCCAATTCAGGCCCCTAATTAATCTCCCCCGGTACTTTGCCGGTCTGTCCACAATATCCTAAAAGCCTTCCAAGGCCCTCCACAATACACGAAACCTAGTACCAGCGAAAGGGGACACTGACATAAATAGTGATAACTCCATTATCACAATTCTGGCATATGGGACTAGACGTCCTCCCTATATTATGTAAATGACTAGACCCATGTGCGACCAGTCACCACACCTACTAAAGTCCTCAAATCTTATCCTATTCAGGGACAGGAGGTAATCCGAAACCCCGCTTATTCCCTTTAATAAATCTTTTGGCCTGGAGTACCCCTGCGTGTCCACCAAATGTTTCTCCAAAACCCTCGTCTCCCAAAGTCTAATCCTGACTATCGCAGAACCTCTTATTGACGGCAAGGGCTGGCTCAGGACCACAAAAAGGTAAGGAGGAACCCTTCCTTTTTCCGACAAGTTCATTTTAAAGGATCAGTGATATTTTCCATGATAGCCTGCTTCATTTTGTAGTCTTCGGCCGGTTTCGTGCATTTGCCCATCAGGATAATTTATGCACGAAAAATACACTGATTATGCTTCGGTTAAAGAAGTTTGAGGTGAAGGATTTTATTAAGTTCTGATTCTGCCATTGATATAAAATTGAAGTCATTGAAGACATTGCAGTCATTTAGTGGAAATCATAAGTTTGAAGAAAATTTGACATTTCAATCTGTGTAAACTGCAGTAAAAACAAGTCGCGTGAGTGTTTCACACTAGATTTTTTTTTCCTGTAAAAAACATTATTTCTTAGAATAATATTTTTTTTTTTGTAATTTAAGGCGCTTCAATATCTATGGTCATTAGCGCCCGGAGACTTCTCAGTGCACTCCGGGCCTCTCCATACAGTGTTCTCTCGTTATAGACAACACTGTCCATCTCCGGCAGTGAGTGTAGAGGCTCCTAGGAAGAAAAAATCTAAGGGTAGCACTGGACTCGAGCTCGGGACTTCCGCGTGGGAGTCCAACGCGCTAACCACTTAGCTAATCCCTTCCCTTAGAATAATAATAATTAAAACATGAAATAAATTAACTTTTCAAACTAAGAAATAATTTAACTTTTTAATAGAACACACATTTTAGTGAATATTGCATGCGAACACAATAAACAATGCCCTTTCCTTATAGTTTCGTTGATATTTCATTAAATAGTATTTACTGCTGACGACAATAAGTTATTATTTTCTTCTACAACCCTGAGAGGAAATATTTTGATTGTGCAAATTCTTGAAATAAAAATTTTGAAGCGCTCACCGATTACAAAAAAAAGTTTTTTTTTTTTTTAAATAAATTGGTGGCTTTGTGTAAACAGTAACTCACTTACTTATTCTAGTCCTGTTATCTACCCGAAGGTGTAGAGTAAACAGTAACTCAAATAGCGAAAAAAAATCGCTGGAAGCTGAAAGTTATTACACCACCGGATCTGACACCAGGGGTTTCGGCCCACATTCCAACAACCGGAAATGCGACTATACTGAATTTTTTTTCCAGTTTCTCGATTTTCTCGAAAATGGCTCCAAACAATTTTCTCTAAACTACCTATAGTATCTATAAACAAAAATGCTTGACTGGGGAAGGGTTCTAAGGGAACAGTAACTTGTTATACTTTCCTCTAAAGTTGCACTTCATTACAATGTATCGTTACCAACTATATAATATTATTACACAGGAAAAGCCTTGATAGAATTCCTAAATTGAAAGAAAATCCGTTAACCGCATGTGTGACTTTACAGAATAGGTTTTTTTAAGTTTTTCCAAAATAACTGCACTGCTTTTCTTTGAGCTTGAAATGCTCACGCAAAAATAAAAACGTATCACTTTTATTTGAAACATTGTCAGAAAAGATTCTTTTTAGAGGGTCTCTCAGTTACGTTTAAATGTAAACTGTCGTGTCATGGTCTTGAGATAAAGAGCTCCCAGAATGTCTAATTATAAACTCTGACGATGGATGAAAATCCGAAACCGGTCAGAACCAACAAAATGAAGCGTGCTATGACGCATGAAATCATAGATGTTATCCAGCGTTGTGGACTGCTCTCTCTGTGCCTTTTTTTCTTCACGTTTTTAATTGTTCCTCTTGAAAAGATAAAAACTTCCCATTTAGTTGTTTTAATTTTTGTCAAATTTTTTAAAATTGTAATTTTGTTTTGTTTGCAGACGCCTATATTTGTTAACTGAAGTTTTGGTGTTCTTTTAAAATTAGTTACTTTATTACGTCATTAATTCATAAAACTATAAGGTAATCTGATAAGGGGAATTTTGTTCCACTTCAGAGAAGTTGTTTTTAATCAGGCGTTAAGGACGTGGTTTTCCTTTTTTTCTGTATTGTACTTTTTTCTTTTTTTAAATTTTAATTTAATTTCGTCAACATCTATGATCATCGTGTGTTGGAGCCGGCCTCCGGACAGTGTTCTCTCGTTACAGACAACACTATTCATCACCGGACAGTGAGCTGTTCCCTAGCAAGAGAAAAATCTAAGGGCAACATTGCTATTCCAGCGCGCTACCACTGTACCTTCCCTATACTGAATGTTATTTTGATCAACTTTTACTAATAATAGTCTTTGAAACCTCTTGCGTTCTTCTCAGATTTACAAATTGACTTTTTATCATCGCAAATTCTCAAATTGAGATTACGCAGAGTTCGAAACAAATGTTTATAGTGAGTGTGTGTGTGTGTAAAGAGAGAGAGAGATTTAAGAGTAGAATTCAAGAAAAAAAAATTCATAAGAAGCTCAATCTTTATAATCTGTTTTAACTATCATCATGGGACAAAGGTAACCGCACTAAATCCGACATCCCCCCACAATGACGACTTAATGGAATGATCAAATTCAAATTTTAGATTGCATTGGAAATACAAGTTTTGAGGGCCTGTGAGCAAAAAAAAAAAAAAAAAAATTTTAGCGATAGCCAGAATGTATTATGTATGAGTGAGTACATTAACATGGCAGCAAGCTCAAACGTGGTATTTCGTTAGGTATGACACGAAAGTTTCGTCAAAATTTATCTACCGGAAGTGCAGTCTAACTGAATGTTTTTTCTTCTTCAGTTTTTCGTGATTTTCTCGAAATCGGCTCCAAACGATTTTCTTTTAACTTCTTATACCATCTACACACACATAAATACCTACCTCTTTTGTTTGAAACATTTCTGCAAAAAAATTCATTTTTTTGGAGTGTCCTGGAGGGGGGAGAGCAACGTTAACCTTTCCTCTAAATTATCAATTCAGTATAATGTTTAATTCTACTACCATTATAATAAATATTAATGTACATTAAAGGCATTGATAGCATTCCAAATTTCAAGAAAATCGGTTAACCGGAAGTGCCACTTTGCAGAATAGGTTTTTGAGTTTTTTGGGTTTTCTCGAAAACGGTTATAACTGTTTTTTTTAAAACTTGGAATGCTAACTAGACAGATATAGCCCTATCATTTTTCTGAAGTATTTTCTTTTTTGCAAATTTTTTTCTTTAATAACGGTCCTGGGGAAAGTCGCAAAGTTAAGCGCAAAGTGCATTTAAACTTTTGCTAAATTTCCATGTTTATAGTAACATTTTTCTTCTGCAAAATGAGAACTGCATTAAGAGGATGTCATGTAAGTATTTCACGCCCGGTTTTTATATAGATTGTGAGCATAATGATAAAAATAAAATCTTACAAAGTTCAATTTTGATATTTTATTCTGATATCCCAAGAAGACTGGACACTAAGCTATCTGTCAAAGTCCATGATTGGTTGGGTCAAAATTCATTTGTTTGGAGAATTGCATTAATAGATGAATAGATTGAATTAGTGTCGTCACAATTCTTTCATGACAGATTTTTTCAGCCCCGGTATTAAAGGCTTCAACCCCGGAAATATGTATTTCTGGTTGAAAAATCAATTTCGATCAGTTTGAGACGTTTTTAACAAAAATTTCTCACAGAAGAAAGGAAAAAATAATACAAGTTCAGAATTCGGTAAAATTTATTAATTACAATTTTGTAAATTGCAGTAACAGAAAGTTGTGTGAGTGTTTTACTCCACATTTTTTTAAAATCATTATGACTAAGTCGTTCCAATATTTAAATCGATTTATACGTATTATTGATTTATTAAAAAATACGAAGATATTGCGTTATATTTTAAACAGAACTATTGAACAGCTGATTTCCTTAAATTAATTTTAAATAATTTTCTAATCACAGTTGGGTACACTGTGATTGTTCGCCACTCCCTAAACACTGTTTAAGATAACAAATACCAGAATAAAATCATCTAAATAATTACTAATAAGCTATAAGAATCATATCAAAGTTTATATCTTATTTATTGTGAACTTGTGATAATGGTATTGTTAAATTTGTTTACCGTACCAATGGTAAATTTTAGTTGGTCAGGCCATTGAATTATTATAAATATTTCTTTTCATATTTCATTATTTTTGTATTTTTCAAATTTCATTAATTTAATTTAAAATGTACAAGTGGCCTTAATTCTATAAGCTATGAATGGTTACAATAAAATAAGGTTGAACCTTCGGTCTATAAAGAAAACACTATAAATAATTCCTCTGGCATTATATTACTTTCTCTCACTCCTAGTAAGAGGAAGTATTGTAATCGTGTCAAATTTTCGATATCGAGTTTTCACCGGAAATATCCGTTTTGAGGACCCCTGAGTCCAAAAAAGGTGGTTTTTAGCAAATGGTCTGTGTGTGTGTGTGTGTGTGTGTGTGTGTGAACAGCATAGCTCAAAAACGAAAAACCGTAGAAAGTTGAAACTTGATATTCCATTTAGATATTTCCATGGGATCTGGCAGTACGTTATCTGTCAAAATTCCTCAACCGGAAGTACCACTTTACTAGTTAGATTTTTTACTTTATTGCGATTTTCTCAAAAATGACTCCGACGATTCTCTTTAAACTTGGAATATCAACCTTACATATAAAGAGCTACAACTTTTATCTGTAAACATTTCTCCGGGAAAATGCATTTAAGGGCACTTTTGGGCGAGGGGTGGGGTTAGGTTGCCATCTTAACTGCTATTTCAGTTTATTAGACAATACTGTCATCTAAATAATGTTAATTAGAATTAAATATGTTGTTGAAATTCCGAGTTTGAAAAAATCGGATAACCGGAAGTGCGTTTACTTCACCACTTTACTAGATGATTTATTCTCTTTTTCGCATTTTTCACAAAAATGGCTCCGACGATTTTCTTGAAACTTCTAATATAAACTAAAAATGCACAGATCTACAACTTTTGTTTAAAACATTTCTCTTGGAAAATTCATTTAAGGGTACTTTTAGGGGAGGGGTGGAGTTACGTTTTTCTCTAAAGTGCTATCACAGTTGATTATACAATTCTATCATCCAAAGAAAATTAATTAGAAATAAATAGATGCCCAAAATTCCGAGTTTTAAGAAATTTAATAAACCGGAAGTGCGATTTTACTGAACAGTTTTTTCAGTTTTCGACGAATTTCATTAAATTTGGTACACAAACTGTAAAATTTGTCAATTATACAGGAGTAAGAGAAAGTTGTGTAAGTGTTTCACACCAGATTTTTTTTATTTTCTCCTGCTGATGGTAAGAGGAAATACTGCGATCGTGTCAAATTTCACCGGAGATTCATTTTTTCAGGTCCAGTGAATACGAAAAAATGTTTTCTAGCGAATGGGATCTGTGTGTGTGTTAACAGAATATCCCAAAAACAAAAAATCACAGGAAGCTCTCAAAAACTTGGTATACCGTTTAGATACTACCACCACAAAAGTTTCTGGCTCCATCAACCGGAACTGCGACTTTACTAAATGTTTTTTCGCAATATTTTGCGATTTTCTTTCAACTTGGTGACCATTTACAAACATAAACACCTATAACTTGAAAATTTTCCCGGGAAATTTGATTTTTTGGAAGTTCTGAGGGAACAGTTGCTTCCCCCTAAAGTACCATTTCAGTACGATGGATGGTTTTACCACCTACATAATACTTATATACATTAGAAGCATTGATAGAATTCCAGATTTGAATAAAAATCGGCTAACCGGAAGTGCGACTTTACAGAATAGTATTTTGGATTGTCCTCGAGAATGGTTATCATGATTTTCTTTAAACTTGGCATGTTAATTGTACAGATATAAACCTATCACTTTATTTCAAACGTTTCTACAAAATTGATTTTAGATACTTTTGCGGAATTTGTGGCTTACATTTCAAATATTATATGGGGTCCTGTCTATGATAATGGCGCTCTTTTCACTTTCCTACTTGGTTGGGTTGGTAGGCTGATACTTGTCCCCCCCACCACTTCTGTATTGATGTCAGGGGACAAATGAACAAAAAATTTGAAGTCTAAAGAAAATTTGACATTACATATATATATAACCGTCAGGAGGAAGTCGTGTGACTGTTTCACAGCAGATTTTTTAATTCCCCAAGTGACATAGTTTCTTTAAACATGGAATCGTGATGACCTTAATACAGGGGGGGGGGGACAAATAATATATTGAACAGGCATTCCAGAAATGAAGTACCTTACATATTACATGTGGACGCGAAATATTCATGTCCGATGCGGTGAATTTTCTCTCGTACATGGAATACCAAATTTGAACTTACTGCAACTTTTTCGTTTTCAAGTTTATTTTTTCAGAATGGAATGTAAGCACCCCCATAGAGACTAATCGCTGAGACTAATCTCTATTTTTCCCACAGTCCCTAGGGGCCTCAAAACATATTTATTTTCGGTAAAAAGACTATATAATTGGTGGATGTTTCAAACAAGTTTTCTAAAGAAATAAGTCCAATTTTAACAGGCTTCAAAACAACGTCAGGCTGTATAAATAATATAATCAAGTATACAAATATTCAAGAACAAAAGGTCAACACTTTATGTTCACGGCTGCTGGGTAGGGGCCGGCAACAGACAGACATTTTGTGACATAATTCCATCCCTTCCATTTTACACACAATTAAATATTAATTAAACACAGTTCGCAATGTCAGCATACAATATACTAATTGTTTATATTTTTCTTAATAAAAGATTGTTACTACAATAAAAAAAAAAAAACTGGTGTGAAACGCTCACTCGATAGTGGTAGGATTTTATGACACTAGAGCTATCCGAATGCCGTAAAATATTCAATCATAAAATGACATGAATCTCCATTAAAGCAATAATTTCTGGAGATAAATGTTTCTAATAAAAGTGAATAATGTGCCAATTAGCAGTTGAAGTTTAAAGAAAATCAGTGAAACCTTGTTTCGATAAAATCGCGTAAAACTTCAGAAATCATTTAGAAATGTCAGGTTTCCAGTTAAAACATATTAACCTGAAACCTTCATGTCGGGCAACTTTAGATTTCCTGTGATTTTTCGTTATGCGATATTGCGTCCAACACACTTCATAGAGCATTCAATAGAAACATTTTTATTGTATTTCTAGTGAAAAACTCCATTTTGGAAAGTTGAAATGATTGTAATACTTCCCCTTACAGCAGTAACAGAAACTAAAAACAGCCCCTTGCTTAAAAAATAGTAAATACAAAATTTCACAATTTAACAGTGAATAATATTTAAAAAAAAAAAAAAAATAACCTTCATTTAACCAAAGTCATTTCATTAATGAATCATCAATAGATAAAGAAAAACAATGACCTTCCCACTGGCGACTATATTTTGTAGATATAAAATGTCAGCCGTGGTTTAACACAGTCAGCTGTTTCAAATACTGTAAAATCTCAAGTCAGCATTTTTATTACAGCACGTAAATTTGTAAAAACATATAAATCTACTATTTTTAATTTGTTTAAATAATTTTCAAGAATATAATTAAAAAAAAATAGAAGTGATAACATTCACTAGATATAAGTTTTCAAGTTGAGACTAAACTAAACTTTTATATTTATAAAAGTTAATTACTGTAATAGGAAAAAGTAAAACTTGTGTGAAACACTCTGACGAGCCTATCTGATTGTAAAATTATTCGCAGTGTGTAACAAATGTAGTGTGTGTGTTGTCTGTAACGAGGACCACTGACAGGAAGCCGGCAGTGCACTGAGAAGGCTCCAGGCGCCAATGACCATAGATGTTGATGCGCCTTAAATTTAAAAAAAATAAATAAATAAATAAAAAATGTAGCGTGTAACGGAAGCTGTAAACTAACGTTTTTCATTTGTAATAGTTATGCGCCGTAATAGGAGTGTATAATTTTTATATATATTTTTTTACTTTCTCCAACTCCTAGTAAGAGGAAGTATTGTTTATTATATATTTAAAGGAGGATAGATGATAAAATATATTCTGATATATTTTAGAATATATCTGTCATATCTGAGAAGTGCGTTTTTACTGAACAGATTTTTTCAATTTTCTGTCTGAGAATAAATAAAGCAAATATTTAATAATTTTTGTTGTTTATAACTTTTTTTATTGAATATTCGCAACTATTCTAGAAGGGATAACAAGTAAATGTGATGTATGAACAAAAGGCGTGACCGTTGCGAATGATGGTTATCCGTGATGAGCATCACTAGTCAACAACCAGCTGGTCGCTTGGCCAGCAGCGCCTGAGCCGTCTTTGAGAATTAGAAGGAAGTGTCGTGGAGAATAAATTTGCGGCTGAAGGGTTAGAATGTGCTAAGAGTTTTTGATGGAAGCTAGTGTAACGAGATTCAGCATATTCAGAAACCAAGGAATTTCGAGGTCATTGTGGATATTGTTAGATTACTGACAAAAAAAGACTGTTTACGATATGGCAGAGGATCTTAGATTGCAGGGTCTGTAATTATATTTGTAGATTGTATTTTGTTAATGTTAGATCGTTTAGCAGTTCCGTAAAGTTCGAGTCCGTAAGTCCATCTGGGAGCCAAAAGACATAGCTACAGTCACCTTTTATTGTAAAGTGTTAGTTTTGAGATTGGACAAGTAGCCTTTTTTGACGCTTGTATCTTCTATTCAGTTCAATTTGTTTATGTCAGTTGGAGAAGCCTGAAGAGGCGTCTGAGGCGCCGATGGCCCTACAACCACTTGGGCATAAGAATGGCGATTTCAGCTGTTGGTTGCCATGTAGTTTGCTGAGGTGATGGTAGGATGTTATTTTGAGGAATTTTAGATTGCTGGCCAGAGGTATTCGCTCTATTGATAGCAGAAGCGTGGTTATAGATCGGATTTCGTTTTCTGGAACGTTGTAACTGTTTGTAGACAATATATCCTTTATAATTAGCAAGATGTTCACTATTGCATAGAGCACATGTTGGCGGTGTAATGCTAAGTTTAGTGCAGTCTTGTGACTTCTTGTCAACTTTTACATTTCACAATGACGCGTTGATTATGAAGTTCTTCAGCATTTCAAGTTCGAATATCTCTTTCTTATTCACGCTTAGTTCCAAGTCGTTAAAGAAGAGCGGCAGTGTTTCTTTCGTTATTGGGTGGATAATAGAAGAAATGTTGCAAGCAGTATGGCCAAGTGTTGCTTGATAAATTCAGCAGGTGTACTCAGGTGCAAGTGCCTTATCACTGCACTATAGGCCTTTTCACTTTCTACTTGGTAGGTAAGAATGAAATTCTGCTTTTTTGTCTCTGAGATAATGTTCGTTACTTGTACCCTTCAATGAAACCAAATTTTCTTCTTTCCCCGATTAAAATGATACATTTTTTAAATCTCCTACCGAGCCCTATTAAAAATTTCTTAACAAATGCCACCACATCTCTCTCAACATATTCTTAGTGTAATTTAAACATAAATTAATATCATTTAAAATAAGCATGATAAATAATAACGCATACATTTGATTCCTTTACTATTTTAATATCATCTCCAATTTGCTGTTTGCAGCCAACCTTCTTACAAATCAATTTACTTACACATTCTCTTGTAGTAACCCTGATTCTATTTCATATTTATTTATTACTTGTACAAGCTTTTCACTGTCCATAAACTTGGCATTGCCTTTCTTTAAAATTCAGCCTTTCCTTAAAATTTATGTATTCGTATTAGTATAGTTTACTCCTAAAATAACTGATCGCCTCCCCCTAATAAAAATGACTTCATAAAACACTGAGCACGCTTAACAACACTATTAAAATATAGTTATAAAGTATTCTTCAAACACACTATTTATTATACACTATTTTCTAATGTCTAATCATAATTTATAATAATTTCACTTTGTCATGAAACACACACACATAGTAATATAACCTTATAACCTCCGCACTTATATACAACCAATAAGTGTGAGTATAACAGAAACATTAAGTTGAAGACAACTCTCTACACGAACTTGGTGAATTTGCTCTGACGATGGATGAAAATCCGAAACCGGTCAGGAACACTAAAATATGCATACAACGACGGATAAAATACCAGATGTTATCCAGCATTGCGGACCTATCCATAATATTTATTTTATTATTATTATTCAAAGAGGGGAGGGTAAAACCCTACGCTATCCAAAGCCTCCCTGGGCCCATACAGCTACCCCAAAAGAATAACAACTACCGGGTCTGGTACAAAAGTCCAAGCCCAGGTTTTACCCATCTAAGTTTTACTACAGACCGAACAAATCGGACCATAACCTTAAAAGGACATAGCTTATACTCTTCTATAAATAAGGTTATGCTACTATGTGTGTATGTTTAACGACAAAATGGAATGATTATAAATTATGATTACGCATTAGAAAATAGTGCTAATAGTGAAAAGACTATTTTTTAATGTCTGATCATAATTTGTAATAATTCCATTTTGTCATTAATCATACACACATAGTAATATACCTTACAACCTCCTCCACATAATATATACAACCAACAAGTGTGAGTCTACAGAAACATTTCGTTGAAGTGAACTCTCTTCACGAACTTGGTGAATTTGCTCTAATGATGGATGAAAATCCGAAACCGGTCAGGAACAAAACTAATATGCATGCTACGACGGATAAAATACCGGATGTTATCCAGCATTGCGGACCCACCCACATTTTCAGAAATGTTATTAGATTTCTATTAAATTCTAATACAAAAAATGTTAACTATAATCATTTGCCTAGAAAACCTTGAAATAAACGGTCACATACACTTTCACAACGTTATCATCAAAGATTTGCTGATAATTCTCTCCAGTTTTATCTAAATTAATTTCTTTCTTTATTTTAAATGACATTTGTTTTCTTTTTTACAGAATTCTTGCATAATATTACTTGGAGTGATTGATTGGATCTCTTCAATCACAGGTTCTTTAATAATACTGATTTATTGAACTTTTAAGTGGTCATCTTTTAGAAACATGAGCTTAATTTCTGTCCAAACGTGCGCAATTGAATATTTGAAAGATTCTTGTGCACTCATGCGTCACTTCAGGAGTTTCTATGCAACAGTTGAAACATGTTACTGTTAAAAAAAAATCTGGTCTGAATCACACTCATACGACTTTCTCTGACTCCAATCAACACAATTTAATAAAAAAATCTTATTTAAAATTGCAAAGTTACAATGTTTATTCGGGCTGGCCATAAAAATGGTGGTGGGGATTTTATTTGACAGGCCTTATTAGCCTAACTGACAGACCACCAATATCCCTCTTAAATAATTTTTTTCTGAAAAATTTTTCAAATAAAAGTGATATTTGTCGTTTTATTATCTATGCTGCAGGCATTCCAATTTTAAAGAAAATCTTTGTAACCGTTTTCGAGAAAAATTAAAAAAACTCAAATATGTATTCTGCAAAATCACACTTCTAGTGAAACCATATATTATACTGATGAGGTATTCTATGGGAAAGCAGAAGGTTACTGTTCCCCCAGAACATAATTTTCCTGGGAAAATGTTTCAAATAAAAGTGATTAGTATTTGAAGATAGTGTAGGAAGTTTAAAGAAACTTGTTGGCGCTGTTTGCGAGAACACTCACATGAAACCAAAATAATCTCGATCTTCAGTGAAACTGCACTTCCAGTTGACGGTTCGAAATCTTCATGTCTGCGGTGGCAGTACCTAAACGGAATGGATACTAAGTTTCAGCTTCCTCCGCCTTTTCGTTTTTGAGATATTCTGTTAACGACACACTGATAACGACATATAAGTGACAAATTTTTTCGTACACTTCAAATTTGATTCATTTGGTCTAACATAAATATATAGTGGCGGGAGGGGGAACAAGTTGTTCAGGCACAAATTTCACAGAACTAAGCCTAAAATTATTATTATTATTTTTTTAAGAATGTTTCAAATAAAAGCGATAGGTTTATATATGTGCATTCAGCAATTCAACTTTAGGAAGTGGTTATAATCGTTTACGAGATTACCTGTAAAACAAACACATTAACGTAACATTACTGAAGGCCTTACTCTGGTAAGGTTATACTTACTAGAGTAAGGCCTCAATTCAACTTTAGGAAGTCTTATAATCGTGGACGAGATTACGTGTAAAACAACCAGAGTAAGGCCTTTAGTAATCTCCTTTACGGGTAATCTCGTAAACTATTATAACAACTTCCTAAAGTTGAATTGCCAACTGCAAATATATAAACCTATCACTTTTATTTAAACATTATATTAAGAGTAAGAGAAAGTAAAAACATGTAGTAACTGTAAGGTGAGATTGATTTCTGTCTAAGAAAACAAGGAATATAGCCTTCAGAAAGGTTATATGATGTTATGTTATTGTCATACAGTATTAATAATGTTTGCTGTGACTTAAAGAAAAGGCAAAGTTAATATAATTAATATTGATAATATTTTAGGACCACTTGCCACCTATTTTTGAGGAGATTAGTCCTCTTCTCAAAATTCTTCAAATCTCCTAAAAAATGAGTGGAAGATGGTAACAATTAATATTTTAAAAATTAATATAACGCTCTTTTTGGAAGATTATTATTCCCTCCCTCTTATCTTAGATCGAAATCAATCTCACCTAATCCTACATTAATATGTAGCAAAATTATATATATATTTTTTTTGCTCATCGATAACTGCGGTCATTAGCGCTCCTCAGTTAGTTTTCTTTCTCGAGCCGGGATGGGACATGTTCCATTAGGATAAGTAGATGGCATCCACTCAGCGAACTTTACTCAG
Source organism: Triatoma infestans (assembly GCA_011037195.1). Classification (NCBI taxonomy): domain Eukaryota; kingdom Metazoa; phylum Arthropoda; class Insecta; order Hemiptera; family Reduviidae; genus Triatoma; species Triatoma infestans. The sequence continues at coordinate 240,328 of JAAEAF010000298.1, forward strand.
CAAGGTTGTGTGGAGCCAAGGTTGTAAAATAACTTTCCACACATGCCCTCTTAATTCATCGATCTAGTCGACGAGGAGGAGTGCGGAATGTTGTTTCGTGCCATCCACTTATCCTATTAGAACTTTATTTAAGTATCAAGTGTGCAAAACTAAAAGTGTATTTTGCCCTATGTACTATATTATTACGTTTATTGACTTATTTCTTACTACATTTTACTTATATAAGTAGATTCTGATTCTGATTGTATGATTTATTTTAAGGAGGCTATTTTACTGTACAAAATATCTGGGGCGTGTAGCATTTTTAACAAAATGTTCCTGCACATCCTAATTCCTGCACTAAAATGATCTAAATATAATGGCGTTGAAATACTTGTATAAAATTACTTTCAACCCCTGTTAAAACCTAAACTTAACATACATTCTAACACTCGCTAATAAATACATTCACTCTAATAAATACATTCACTCTAATAAATACATTCACGCTAATAAATACATTTACTCTAATAAACACATTCACGCTAATAAATACACTTTCGCCAATAAATACATTCATATTAAACATTCACGCAAGGGAAAGTACTCGATATTCCTTTCCCCTTTTAAGTGGGTGAAGTACTTGATATTCCTTCACCCACGTTTGCTTAACCTAACAATTACCTTAGTTTTTTGTATAGACATTTATTTCTTTCAAAAAAGAAATAGCCTCCCAATGAAAGAAGAACCCTCTTGAAGAATACAACGCTTTTTGTTGTATGCTTGCTCTCTCCCTCTTGTACGCCTCTTGTTGTATGCTTGCTCTTCTGTGTACGCAATGCCCGACACCCTTCCAATACATGCTCCCCCATTAATCTTTCCCTGCATCGAGGATACTTTGATCTTTTTTCACCAGTATGGAGGTGCGCACGTGTCAAACGCGTATGACCAATCCTTAGCCTCGTCAGTTTCACTGAATCATGCCGCGGGTAATTCTCGAGTAAAGCACATTGCAAGCTTTAAGCTTTTCATTTGTACTGTCCCACTGGCGTTGCCATTTTCTATTAATAACATTTTTCTCATATATCTGTATGTCAGTGGGACAAATAGGAGTGGCATCATTTGCTTATGTAGAGGCAGCAAGTTTGGCTGCCTTGTCCGCCCGTTCGTTGCCGGACACACCAATGTGGCCCGGCGCCCAGGCGAACGCCACTCATTGCCCACGTGCGCTTAGCTGAATTAATAAATTGTAGATATTCATTATCATAGGGTCCGTCAAGAATTAATCCCGGAGAGCCATTAATGCACTTAGTGAGTCCGTTAATGTTAATGATTTATTATAATTCTTTTCTTTAGCTAGCATCATGGCCGGGCAAATAGCATATATCTCAGCCGTGTACACGGTTGCATATTGAGGGAGTGTCCAACTCAGGTAACTCCCTCCGTGTACACAACACTGCCTACGCCGTGGTCCATCTTCGACCCGTCTGTAAAGACAGATCGGAAATCAAAATAAAATTTTAAAAGTTCTAGTAATTTTTGTCTATAGGCGACGGGTGTTGTTTCCTCTTTTTTATGTATTGGCAGGTCCATGCGGACGCTTGTAGAGGGTTAAGACCATGGAGGGCGAGGCGCAAAACCCCAATCCAAGACTTGGCCAAATTCTATTCCCTCCGCATCTAACAGTTCCATAGCTCTGCCCCCCGAGGGATCGTTGCTGGCGGAACTCTTATATATGGGCTCTCAAATATGGTAGGGAATAAGGTATAAAATGCTTTCCCCATATTCGGCTGTGTAGGTCAGAGTGAGCGGTTCCCTCCTAAGCTGCGGAGGCAGCATCCCCGACTCTACATAGAAGCTTTGCAAAGGACTGGTCTGGAAGGCGCCTGTGAATATCCTGATTCCTTCATTATAAATTCTGTCCAACACTTTCAGGGGTGACTTGCGCGCAAAACTATAAACTGGGGCTCCATATTCTAGTTTGGAGCAGTTGAGTGTGATAAAAATTCGTTTTGAGATTTCCCGCTCCGTACCCCATTTGTAACTTCCAAGAAATTTCAAGAGGGCCCTCCTTGCTTTTTTATAAGTGTAATCTATATGATCCTGGCAGGCTAGTTTAGTGTCTAAAATGAGGGCCAGGAAGCGGACATTTTCTTTATACTGGATCGGTGTCCATCTAATAACAAAGTGGGAGAACTGTGTTCATGTCTTAACCTACAAAAATGTATGCGTAACATTTTGGTTTTAGAGAATTTAAACCGGTTCCTGGAAGCTTCATTAGCCACTCTGTCTATTGCCTGTTGTAGGGTTCCTCGACCTCGCTAAGGTCCATTACCTGATAAATGGATAGCAGGGTCGTCAACATACAGAGAGATTTTCAGAGGGTCTCCTACAACTTTGGCTAGACAATTCATCGCCATCGTAAAGAGTGTCACACTCAATACCGATCCCTGTGGTATACCGTTGTCAAAGACATGTGGGTTCAAAAGGACCGACCCCAGTCGCACTCGGAGCCTTCGTGACTCTAAAAGGCCATGGAGGAACCTTGGCAGATTCCCTGTTAATCCCCAATCATGTCACTTCCACAGTATCGCATATCTCTACGTCGTATCATAAGCCTTCTCGAGGTCAAAGAACACGTCCAGCACGTGCTCCCTACGCGCGTAAATGTGTTTTGCACATAGAGCTCAAGGTGGCTCCTCTTATCCAACGTGGAACAATACCTGCAAAATCCCGCTTGCTGCTGGCTATAAAGCCCTCTACTTTCTAGACGTATGTTAATCTAAAATTGATTATCCATACAAGGACATTACTCAGGCGGGTGGTCAATGAAACAGGTCTGTAGCTAGAGGGATCACTGGGGTCTTTTCCTTCTTTCGGGATCGGAATAATAATTGCTTCCCGTCAATCATCAGAGTATTGGTCGATCTCACATATGCTATTGTAGAACTGGAGAAGGGCTACCTTTCCGGCTGCGTTTATGTTGCGTATCATAGCATACGGGATCCCATCCACCCCTGGAGCAGAATTTACATATCTTGAGTGCATTTTCTAGCTCATGGATGGTCAGCAATCGTAGTAAGCTTCATTGATGACGGTGTCAAAATCGAGTGGCTGATGCTTTACGACATCTTTGCTGCTGTTACTAAATATTTAATTACCCCCATTATTGTACAATGGGAGCGGGAACCTTCACTCTGGTGAAAAGGCCATTTTAGAGAAAAACCTGAAGTCACAGCTCATCAAAGAATCAATTTTTTCAGGAAAAAAGTTCCAAATAAAAACAGCAGGGTTTTATGTGACTAGATAGTATAGGAAATATAATGATAGGTTGGCGTCGTTATTGGTCGTAACGAACACCGAACCATCGTTATCGAGAAAATTGGGAAAACTGGGGAAAAAAGGTCAGGAAATTTGCACTTCCGATCAATATATTTTCTACAAACTCAGATTTTTTTAACAACATCATTAAAAAGTCATTTAATTTTTCATTATCACTAACAGGTAGCAGAATCGTAAAATACACTGAAACTGCACATTGGGAGGAAGCCTAATGACCATCTTCCCTAAAATACCTCTAAAGTCTATTATCCAAAAAAAAAAATCTGGTATGAAACACTCACACACCTTTCTCTTACTGCTGTTTATAGATTTTTTTTTTTTTTTTTTTAACTTTAATGGCATCAGCTTGAAGCCACCACAGCCAACACTAAATTTTAAATTTCTGTTAAACCTTGTGGTTTATCTCATCGAGGTAGTCCACCATGGTTTCATATATTTCCGATGAGCGGGAGTTTAATAATTGTTTATAATTAAATGGGTTCGGTGTATGTGGATATATTTTGATAAACATAGTATTTCTGTTGCTGATGTATTTTTTGCATTCCATGAAGATATGTTCTAGTGATTCGACCATCTCACATGTGTCGCATATTGGTGATTCTTTCTTACCTATTTTATGTAAATATTGTAAACATATTCCCTGGTTGCTACTTAGACGACACATTATACGAATATATTTTTTATTGTAAGTACGGTCCAAATAAAATGGTTTTGTAGTTACTATGGGATTAATAGATTTATAGAATAAGCCTTTACTTGAGGAGGAGAAATCCTGCTGCCAACTATTTAGAATATTACGTTTTAATATGCTATTGACATCTGTGGTTGGGACTTTTATATTTAAAATTGCTCCTTCTTGTGTGGACTTTTTGGCCAGAGCGTCTACAAGCTCGTTTCCTCTGATTCCAATGTGGGCTTTCAGCCATCCAAAATAATTTTTTTTTTTTTTTCTCCTTAGATCTCCCACTAAATTTAATATTTTCGTAGTTATGTATTTTAGTTTCACACTAAAAGTAATATTTTTTAACTGTGAAATGGCACTCAGGCTATCTGATAGACCCTACCTTGTAAAAAAATTATTGTTACGAAAGCTCAAACAAGGAAAACCCGGACGGATTATATGGTACGAAATCGGCGAGAACATGGCTTAACACTGGCTACATAATGTAAGAAGTTTGTGGAGGATTGGTTCGAGCAGGAATTTGGAGTCTGAATTGAAGAAATATAATAGATCTAGCTGCGGTTCAGGAAATAAGATGGCGTGATACGGAAATGGTTCACCTGAACGATTATGTGATGATAAATAGTGGAAACAAGCAAAATAGAATTGGTACAGGCTTTATGATATCTAATAGAATTAGTCATGCTATACTACGATACGAAACGGCAAACGAGAGAATATGTGTGGTGAGGCTGAAAGGTAGATTTTTCAACATCTCAATTATGTCAGTGCATGCTCCTGTTGAAGAAAAAGAAGATGAGATGAAGGATGAATTCTATGGGATGCTAGAAAGAACGTACGATGCATTACCCAAATACAATGTTAAGATAATAATGGGGGATTTCAATGCAAAAATCGGTAAGGAAGAGTTTTTTAGACCCACAATAGGAAAAGAAAGTAAACATGATCACACAAATGATAATGGGCTAAGAGTAATTGATTTCGCAATGGCAAGAGGCCTTTTTGTTAGTAGTACAAACTTCCCACATAAGCAGATACACAAAGAAACGAGGATATCGCCCGACGGACTCACAAAGAATCAGATAGATCATGTTCTGATTGACTCTCGACATGCTTCGGATATCTTAGATGTTCGTAGGTGCAGGGGAGCGGATTGTGATTCAGATCACTTCTTGGTAAAGATGAAGTATAGACAAAAGGTATCGAACAGGCCTGGAGAGAGTGCAGACAGATTTGGAAGTTATAATGTAGAGAATGAAGTTATAATGCAACGCTGAAATCAGAAAGAAATTTGAAGAAAAAATCAATGAACACCTTTCAGTATTAGAGGACAGTGAGGAAACAATTGACGATAAGTGAGATAGCGCTATATCCCCCACCACCTCACAGCTAGATGTTTACTATCAACTTCTCCAGATCAGAACAGTTCACTGTTTATACAAATAATAGTAAACAAACCCTTCCACTTCAATTATAATTATTTAATCCAAGTAAAAATTTGACCTTGAAAACTAAACAATTCGTTTTTTTCGCTAAATTTTCTCGATAAGAAAAGCTAAATAACTTTTGAAATATCTTAAGTAAAGCAATCCAAATCAAGCAGTGTAAAATTCGAACACAAAAGCACTGTACAAACACTTAAAAAAAGCGAAAAACTTAGAGCACATTAAAATACATGTTCACACTGTGACTCTCAGACATCAAAGTCGGCAAAAGCTTTATAGTTTTTTTATTGATTTGAAGGCCGCGTTCGACTGCATTGATCGGAGAGCTCTCATTTATAAACTGGGCAATTTGGGTTTTTCGTTCAAAGTTTTGAATATTTTAAAATGTCTTTTTTCTAATTCATCTTCGGCGGTGAGGGGCAGTCAGGGGATTTCAGATTTCTTTGACGTGTGTAGTGGTGTCAGACAGGGGTGCTTGCTTAGTCCGATCCTGTTTTCGCTTTTCTTGGACGATCTTCCTCATATTCTTGAGGGCGGAGTTCGTATGGGTGATAAAAGGATCAAATGTTTAATGTATGCGGATGACATCGTATTTCTGTCTGACAATGCTACCAACCTGCAGCGTAAAATATTACGCTGCAAATTAATAAATTTGCTGCAAGCGTACTGTGATCAGTGGAATCTGACGGTCAATCTGGGAAAGTCAAAAGTTATGGTGTTTCGTAAAGGTGGTAGGCTGGCTTCTTCAGATAAATGGCTCTATAAAGGAAACCGCATTGAGGTGGTGAGCCAGTACAAATATCTAGGAGTTTATTTTGACTCCTCGTTTATCTTTCAATGCACACCTAAAGCAAAAGAGTTCGGTTGCTAAATTAGCTTTGAACAGATTGTGGGAAGGTTTTATCATGCATGACCTAGTTCCGCTGTCTGCTAAGTACAGTTTTTTAACTCTGTCACGCGTTCAGTGTTATGTTATGCTTGTCAGGTGTGGGGGTTTCAACGTTTGAAGTTATGAAATGATTCAAAGATTTTTTATTAAGAAATTATTTGCCCTACCTACCTCTACTCCAAATTATATCTTGTACTGCGAGACTTGTGTAAGCTTACTTTTCTCCTACACTTTAAAGTTACACTTCAATTATGTATCCAAAGTACTAAATTTTTCAGATGCCCGTTTTTCTACAACTTCAGCTCTTCTAATAATAATAAAAATACTTCTTGGTTTTCTCAGTGGAATTCCTTAGCTCGAAATTATAATTGTGCATTTGAATTTTCACTCGAAAATAGGGAACTTTGGCAAGGTCAGATGAAAAGTCTTCTCTCCATTATAAATTCTAGGCATATGGAGGAGTCTGAGAGGCACGCCCAATCTTCAACACGTTTTTTGTTGTACAAAGATTTGGATCACACTCTTCAGTTTTTCAGGTTTACAGCTTCAAACCATTGTGGTCTTTCTTTAACTCAAATTCGTTGGTTATTTAAATTAAGGTGTGAGCTGCTATATTTAAATTACTGTCCTTTCTTAGAAAGAGATGTGGATCTATGTCCTCTGTGTAACTCTCGGTCCAAAGAAGACGTCTTTCACTTCGTTGCGGAATGTACTATTCTTTTAGAACTTAGATTACTTTATTTTGGCTGTAAGAAGTTATCCAGATCTCATTTAATATCCCTCCTAAATTCATCTTCTTGCCAATCACTTCTTAATTATGCACGACACGCCTGGCAGTATCGTTACCAACTTGTTCAGTATTTCAAGTTTTAATTTTTTTTTTTCAACTTTCGTATAATTAGACTTCACAATAATTGATTAAGCATCAACCTCCGGCAGACGGATAACTTATCCATGCTGTATATACTTGTTTTCTTTCTTTCTTTTGTATATATGACTAATTGTATAATAAAGTATATTATTATTATTATTATTATCATTATTATTATTAATTGACGATAAGTGGAATAGGTTGAAGAACATAATGAAGGATTCGGCTGAGGAAGCACTGGGTATCAGAAGGGCAAAGGTTAAGAAACAGTGGTTCGATAAGGAATGTGAAGATGTATTAAGAGAAAGGAATGAAGCTAGAAAGAGAATGCTGCAGAGGAGAACACGTTCGGCAACACAGGAATACAGTAAAAAAAGGAAGATAGCTAAGAAGATCTTGAGGAAAAAGAAAAGAGAATTCCAAGTAAGGCAGATGGAAAAATTAAAGGAAGAGTATGAGAATAAAAATACCAGGTACTTTTATAAGGATTTGGGAGAAATTAAAGGCGGATACAAACCTAGAGTGCAGTGGTGCAAGTATGAGGATGGTAATATTCTGGGAGATGCTCACAGCATTGGAGAAAGATGGAAACAATATTTTGAAAAATTACTTAATCCTAGGAGTACTGAGGTCGAGATGGTGGATGAAGACTTGTTCTCTGAGGAAGAAGATTTTAATGATGAGGATGTCTCACCGGAGAAAGAGGAAATTATTGAGATTATTCATGGCCTGAAGAATAATAAAGCACTAGGAGTTGATGGGGTGAATGCAGAGATCCTTAAATACGGAGGAGAAAAGTTGTGGGATGAACTGTATAAAATTATATTTGAAATTTGGACGAAAGAAAAAATGCCAGAGGAGTGGAGTGTGGCAGTTATCTGCCCGATCTACAAAAAAGGAGATAAGCTGAAGTGTAACAATTATAGGGGTATTGCCCTATTGAGTACGGCCTATACGATTCTCTCCATTGCATTAAATAAAAGAATAGCACCTGTATGGAAAAAGAAGTGGGTGAGTATCAGAGTGGATTCCGAAGAGACCGATCTACAGTTGATAACATCTTCTCATTAAGACAAATGAATGAAAAAGCACATGAGTATAATGTTAGCCTGTATCATTTATTTGTAGATCTAAAACAGGCATATGACAGTGTAGAGAGGTCTAAGATTTTTAAAGATATGGTACAATGGAATACCCAAGAAATTAATTCGCCTTTGTCGAATGACTCTCCAAGGTACCAAGTGTCGGGTTAAAGTACGGAATAGCCTGACTAATGAATTCACTGTAGGCTGTGGCATAAGGCAAGGTGACTCACTAGCTCCAACCATTTTTAACTTTGTAATGGAAGGTGCGATGAGGAGCATCCGCACGAACCCAGGAGGGACCATATGCAACCGGCTAAGTCAGCAAATGGCATACGCCGATGACGTGGTCATTTCATCCAGAACATTGTCAGCAATGTCTGGAGTTCTTGAAGAATTTGATAAGGGAGCGAGTAGTCGGGGGCTTAAAATAAATGACCTTAAAACCGCGTACGTGAGAATGTCGCTGGAATCTCCTAGAAGAGGACAATCAACGATAAAGATTCTTCAGCATGAATTTCCGGTCAAACAAGAATTTAAATATCTTGGGATGTTATATACTGCAGATAATGACATGGTAGCAGAAATAAAAGCAAGGATTGCTGCAGGGAATCGTTGTTACTATGCAGTCCAGAAGGTTATAAATTTCAACACACTACCTCTTAGTTTGAGAGTGTTAGTGTATTGATACGACCGGTAGTCATGTATGGCAGCGAAGCGTGGGTCCTCACAAATGTGAGTGAGAGACTTATCAACGTGTGGGAAAGGAAAATATTAAGGAAAATATATGGTCCGAAGTGGGTTAACGGTGAAATTAAAATTTTGAGCAACTCTGAAATTAGAGAAAAGTATAGCCAGCCAGACATAGTTGCTACTGTTAAAAAGAATAGGTTGAGATGGTTGGGTCATGTGGAGAGGATGGGTATAGGAAGAGTTCCCAAAAAAATGTTATATGGCATGATTGGGGGAATGAGAAAGAAAGGAAGGCCACGTATGAGGTGGCTGGAGGACGTGGAGGAGGATTTGAGGAGGATTGGAGTCAAAAGATGGAGCAGGGAGGCAGTTGATAGAGAGGAATGGGCGAGAATTGTTGAGCAAGCCTTGGTCCTTAATGGGCCGTAGCGCTAGGAAGAGAGAGAGAGAGAGTTAAACCTTGTGGTTTATCTCATCGAGGTAGTCCACCATGGTTTCATATATTTCCGATGAGCGGGAGTTTAATAATTGTTTATAATTAAATGGGTTCGTGTATGTGGATATATTTTGATAAACATTGTATTTCTGTTGCTGATGTATTTTTTGCATTCCATGAAGATATGTTCTAGTGATTCGACCATCTCACATGTGTCGCATATTGGTGATTCTTTCTTACCTATTTTATGTAAATATTGTAAACATATTCCATGGTTGCTTCTTAGACGACACATTATACGAATATATTTTTTATTGTAAGGACGGTCCAAATAAAATGGTTTTGTAGTTACTATGGGATTAATAGATTTATAGAATAAGCCTTTACTTGAGGAGGAGAAATCCTGCTGCCAACTATTTAGAATATTAAGTTTTAATATGCTATTGATATCTGTGGTTGGGACTTTTATATTTAAAATTGCTCCTTCTTGTATGGACTTTTTGGCCAGAGCGTCTACAAGCTCGTTTCCTCTGATTCCAATGTGGGCTTTCAGCCATCCAAAATAAATCTTTTTTTTTATTTCTCCTTAGATCTCCAACTATATTTAATATTTTCGTAGTTATGTATTTTAGTTTCACACTAAAAGTAATATTCTTTAACTGTGAAATGGCACTCAGGCTATCTGATAGAATTGCGGCTTCTTGTATATTTTCTATTTTGACGTATTTTAAGGCTTGCCAAATAGCCGAAAGTTCGGCAGTGTAAATTGTACAATAATCAGGCAGTTTGTACATACATCTATGATCATGTTGTGGGACGTAGAATGCGCAACGCACCCCATCATTTGTAACTGAACCATCAGTATAAATTAAGGTCGCGTTAGGCCATTTATTTCTAACTTTGTAAATAAAAGTATCAGAGTTACGTTCTTCAGTTGGAAAATTAAATATATGTGCGTTAATTTGATTAATAATGGCCGAATAATCTATAGTAAATATTGGATATATATTGTTGCAGTAAATGAGTTGAGAGAAGTGTGATACAGCTATGAAGCCTTCTGTTAGAGGGGGGGATATTTTCTTGCGCCAATATGCTCGAGTTAGTACTAAAGAGTTTAAATGGCAAATTTTTCTGCAAACATCCTCATTAACAGACATGAATTTTATAACTAATTTGTTTGTTAAAAGCTGTCTCCTCAGTGCGAGCGGGTGTTCACCTGATTCAGCCAGGAGTACATCTACAGGCGTCGACTTCAGAAAACCGAAACACACTCTTATGCATTTTCGTTGAATAATATCGAGTTTATTTAGCGCTGTCTTATTGGCATCTCCGTAAAACATGGAGCCATAATCGAAAATGGATCGAATGGTATTTCTATAGAACATCATACCTATTTTTGGGTCCGATCCCCAGTCTCTGTACGATATAAGTTTCAGGATATTGAAATATTTTTCTGTTTTATCCACCATGTAGTTAATGTGAGCTGTCCACTTCAAGCCTTTATCAAGAAAGATTCCTAGAAACTTTACCTTGGTATTACAAGGAAAATTCCAGCCGGATAATTTAATTGATTCGCCAAAAGGGAGGTGCCTTTTCCGAGAGAATATACATATTTCAGATTTTTCAGCTGAGATAGATAAGTTTTTTTGTTGTGTCCAATTTTTTAATATACCTATTGTCGTTTCTAATTTGTCTTTACAATAGAGAGGGTCTAGGTCAGTGACGTAAAGGCAAATGTCGTCGGCGTATTGGAGAATCTCTACACCATCAGGCAGGTCCTGCTCAAAATCCGCTAGATAGAGAGCGTACAGAATTGAGCTGAGAATATTACCCTGCGGCAGCCCATTTAGAGCGGATCGTGGGCCGATAATTTTATCATTAATTTTGACGTAAATCTTTCTATTAGTTAGGAGACCCATAATTCTGTTACAAAATGCTGCAGGAAAATTCTTATCAATTAATACAGAGTGGAGTATGGTCACGTCAACATTATCGTATGCTCCTGAGATGTCTAGAAATAGCGCCATAGTAGTTTTGTTCGATGTGTAACCTATCTGAATGTCCGTCACTAATTTACTAATACAGTCTATTGTAGATTTTCCCTTCCTAAATCCGAACTGACTTCTTGGCAGAAGGTTGTGATTTTCTATCCACCATTCTAAGCGATTTTTAACAATTCTTTCAAAAGTTTTTTGTACACATGAAGACAGAGAGATAGGGCGGTATGAACTACATATATTTGGTTTTTTGCCAGGTTTTAAAAGAGCAACTACATTATATTCCTTCCACTGTTGTGGGTATATACCTGATGTCCAGATTTTATTAAATATATTTATTAATTCGATACTTTTGTTGGTTGGTAGGTGGTACAATATAGGGTATGTTATGTCATCTCTCCCAGGTGAGGTATTCTCGTTATGTTTCAATGCTATAGACATTTCTCTCATATTAAATTTTTTATCTAAAAACTGGTCAGTTGGAGTATTTAATTGGGGATTATTATATTTTGGACGAAATCTGGTGTAAGTTTTTGTAGGAATTCATAGGCCTATTCCCCAATTTCTGAATTATTATTATGCATAATTTTGATGTTGGAATTTTTAAGTTTTCTTATACTTTCCCAGATACTTTTAGTTGGTGTACCTCTGTTAAGATTTTGACAGTAATCAAACCAGGCGCGACGTTTAGCTTCTTTAATAGATAATTTCGTAAGAGCGTTTTGCTTCTTATATTTCAAAAAATTTGTAAATGACGGATTTCTTTTATAAGCATTATAAGCTACCTTTCTGTCATTTAAATTTTTTTCGCAAGATTCATTCGCCCAATAGTTACGAAATTTATTATTTTTTTAAATTTAGAAATTGATTCATTGCAGGCGTCATTTATTTTGCTAATGAATGTATCGTAATCGATTATTGAATCATTTCCATTATTCATAATGTTTTTGAATTTTTCCCAATCGGCTTTCCGAACATTCCATTTCCTACTAGAAACTCGTTGGCATGTTTTAAATGAGATTTCCTGTGACGAAATTAATATTGGTAAATGATTTGAACCCATCGGATCTTGAATAGTTCGCCAATCAAAGACGTCAACATATTCTTGAGAAGAGAATGTTATGTCTATAGCTGAGTTTCTTGTGTGAGTATAATCTTTCACTATGGTAGGGCTACCATTGTTTAAAAAATATAATTCAGATTCTTGAGCTGCTTGAAGTAATTTACTATCCTTACTATTCGTAAAATCTGAACCAAACGCTACATGATGGCAGTTAAAGTCCCCGCACACTAGCACTGGTTTAAGCAAATTTGAGAAAAAGGTTTTCCATGCTGTCATCGAGGTATTATTTCTCGGTTGGTTATCCAATGATATTATGTTTAAACTGTTGCCTGTATTTAACATTATAGAAATTACTAGGAGTGGATAGATTTTCTATTTCACTATAATTTATGTTATTTCTAATAAGAAATGCCACACCAGCTCTACCGTCATCCCTGCCCTGACGAAAAACTTTATATCCTCTAAACTTGTAGATTTTTCCTGGTTTAAACCATGTTTCGCTTATTACTACTATATCTATTTTTTCTGAACCCAAATAACTTTCTAAATTAACTTTATTTGCAACTACAGATCTTGCATTCCATTGAAGTATATTAAGATTAGCAATCATTTTACTATATTTTTTGGTTTACTCTAAACGGAGCAAGATTATAGAAAGTTAAATATTATCTATAATATTTAAGCTCTTCAACCTTTCTAGAACGAATTGTTTCATTTTTGAACTATCTGAAATATCTGTTATATTATATTTAATTAAATTTTCCAAAATTATAGTAACCGCTTCACATATTCTGTCTAAGTTTATTTTAAGAGATTGATTTTCCTCCCTAGGCGCTTCGGGACGATATGGGTTTACCCCAATTAGTCCACCTAGAATGTTTTTTGGTGTTGTAGGAGTATACATCTTTTTATTTATTTGAAATTCCCAATTTTCTGGCGAAATAGTATGACTTCTCTTTTGACTACTGTTTTTACTGATTTTACCGGTATTTATATTTCTAGCAATTACTGGTAAAGGCGGAAAATTTTTTTTGCTATAAGAAGGCACGGGGGCGACAGCTACTGCAAATGATTTATTCACTTTTTCTTTTGCATCTATATATGATATATCTTCTACAGCCATAACTGATTTTATTTATTTTTGTTTAGTAAATTCTGGGCAATCTTTTAGTGATGTAGAGGTATGCATCCCTTGGCAATGTACACAATTGGTACCATTTTCAATTTTGCAATCTTTTTTATTGTGGGGGCCGTCGCATTGTACACATCTAACAGCTGATTTACATTGTTTACTTAAATGTCCCGAATCTAAACAGTTGTAACATTGAACTACTTTCCGAATGTATGGTTACACAAAGCACCTTACAAAATGTATATAGACATTGGTAGGTAAACTTTGCCCTCTAAATGTTAATATAACTGTGCCTGTTGGTTTGTACTCAACTTCGCCTGTTCCCTCTCTAACTACCCTCCTCTTCATACGTTCAGCTTTTAATAATTTGAATTGGAAACCATATTCGTAAGCTAAATTATTCATAATTTCTTCTTCAGTAAATGTCCACCCCTCTGATTACCCCTTTTCTTTTCCCTAAAAATGGTGGGATATATGCCTCAATACACTTTTCTTTGAAAACGTCTGCTTTGACCAGATTGTTGGCGATTGTATAATTAGTCACAGTTACTTTTATTCTGTTTATTCCAATTTTATCAATGCTACGTACACTATTGTTTCCCATATTGTGTTTTCAATAATTAATTTACCAATACTCATCGGGTGTAATCTTGATATCCCTGTTCCCATTTCACTTTTACTCTCTAAATACACTTCAAATGGTCCTTTATCATACATATCATACATTTCTTGTATAGTTTCGTTATTTGTATTGATATCATTACCATTTCCCCCACTTCTACCCCCGCTAGAAGATATTGCAGTACTTACCAATACATTTTCCATATCCATTTCATTTCCGGTTAGTTTTAATTCAATATCTGGTGGCTTTTTGGGAGGTTTATCAGGAGGAATACTCCTTTTATCACTTGACATTATTTGTTTGCTTTTTGTTTAAATTAACAAAATTTTCACTAGTAAATAATAAATAATATAAAATAAATAATAAACTTTTATTAAAGATGAAAATTAAAACAAAGAGAAAAAGAAAAGAAAGAGTACGAAAAAAACTATAATAAATTAAATGAAACTGAAATAACTTTTATGAAATTGTTAGTGCAGTGACAGTAGGCTTGCGCACCATGTTGACCGTTCAAAGGTTAACCCAACATCGGTTTCTAATTGTAATTGACAAGCTTTCTTCAAACTAATTTTTTTTACTAAATGTTTATTTGTTTTCAATTTTATATCATTGGGAGAATCTAAACTTAATAAAATGACTTTTTTGAGAAAAACATAACTCCCCCTCCACCCACCAAATTTTAAATGAAGTTTCTCGGAAAAAACGTCCCAATAAAAGTGATAGACCACTGTATTCGACGTTTTTATGGAGAAGCAGAAAACTGAAAAAAAACAACAAAAAAACTTCAATAAAAACGCACTTCGATCTACCAATTTTCTTCGAACTCGGAAGTTTGGCAACTAATTTATTTTTAATTAATACTGTTTATATAGCACTTTAGAGGGAAACATATCCCAACCCGTCCCCATAAATGGCTTTTTCCGGAGAAATTTGCAAATGTGTAGTTCACATCTAATGTTTAAAGAAGAAAGTCGTTGGGTCGGATTCGAGAAAATCGCAAAAATCCATTCAGTAAAGTGTTACTTCCGGTTCACTGATTTTGATCAAAACCTTATTGGTCGGGTCCTAAAGAATTAAATATACCTTATTGGTCGGGTCCTAAAGAACTAAATATACCTTATTGGTCGGGTCCTAAAGAATTAAATATACCTTATTGGTCGGGTCCTAAAGAATTAAATATACCTTATTGGTCGGGTCCTAAAGAATTAAATATACCTTATTGGTCGGGTCCTAAAGAACTAAATATACCTTATTGGTCGGGTCCTAAAGAATTAAATATACCTTATTGGTCGGGTCCTAAAGAACTAAATATACCTTATTGTCGGGTCGGGAAACTAAATATAAAGTTTAAAATTTCGCCAGTTTTTCATTTTTGAGTTAAGAAGACCAGACATACCCACACACACATATACATACAAATCAATATCTAAAACTATATCCGGTGATATCGAAAATTTGACTCACTTACAGTAATACAGTAATACTTTCACTTACAGTAATTAAAAATATGATAGTTGAAATTAAATGAGAAAAGTCCTGGTAATATGTATAAAACTTTATTATACAGTATCGAGCTTTCAAGTCCAATAACAAAACAAAGTTATAGTGTAGGTAAACATGTTAATTAATACAATATATAATATAGACGAGTTGTTATTGATACAAAGTTTACAGGAAAAAAAAAAACGGTTCCAATTTACTCATGAGAGAGAAAAGTACCGCTTTTTCACGGCTTGGGAATCGATGCATTAAAGAAAAACATTGTTTCTTGCGCTCCACCCTATTAAGCTGAATATGTTATTATGGTTAGAAGAAATTCATTTCAGTAATCACCAGGGTAATGACCTCTGTTCAACATCTTTAATTACAAACTGATAATTTTTTTTTTTTTTTTTAAGATTTTAGGAATATAAAAAGTTCAGTGACACAATATGAATCGATATCCATTAATATTAAAAAACTAAAGTATCGATTGTCCACATTTGAAATATATTAAAAATCAGCTGATTGGCTAGTGTAATATCTGTGTGATCTGAACTGTCATCTTTTACCGTTTCATGTCGTATTATACTTTCAAGTCTAATTGTTAGCTTCAGATTTGTAGATGGACTGGGATGAAATGCAATATCTCCTGCGAATTACAAAATGCCTTCTGTAGCTCCTTTTTGGTGACAGTATTTATATATTGTTTTGATTCTCTGTGAAGTGTAGCAAATTGCAAAATGCACTTAGTGGTCAAAATATATATATGATAATGTGCTAGAGTTTGCCCGAGTGTATACGCTAACTATAGTAAGTGCATTAATTTATCAGCTACCTTTGCAAGACCTATGTATACAGTATGATTGAAGGGGGTCAATGTATGTGTAGTTAGGCTGACTTCCAAGTTAGGCTAATCTGGAAGCCAAATTCCTTGAAGAACTGGCGACACAACTTTCCCCAAGGATTTGTCATTGTATAACCTGCTCATTATAAAACTCAACGTTTACACTTAAGAAGAGTAAAGTGCAACTTGTTAAAGTTTACAAATTAATTTTGCACAGGAAATATTTAATTTAAGGTTCCCTGAAAAGTAAATACGAACATCATATTTTTACCAAATAGTTCGTATATTTTACCCTAGAGATTCGATAGGAAGTTAGAGATCTAAATCCCTCAAACGGAAGGTATCATTTTACTAAATGGCTGTCTCAGTTATTTGCGCTTATCTCGAAAACATTACCAATGATACCTTCGGTACCTGATTACCTATATTGTATCACCTACATTTGAATATTTAGGCAACTAAATATTTTGTAAAAATGATTTCACAAGGATTCTGGAGAAGAAGACATCGGTCTAACATGCCATTTCAAATTTATTGTACAGTTGTTTCAGGTATAAAATTCCAAAGTTGTTGTGGTTGGTTCTGCACAGCTGGAAAGCATCAGAGATATTTTCTATGATAGCCTGCTTCTTTTTGTGGTCATCGGCAGGTTTCGGGCGTTTGCCCATCATCAGGATGTTTTTGTCAAAACAGTGTGATAAGATAGACTTGCACAGAGCAAATTTGTGATGACTGTAATGAGTGTATCAACTTAATTTGCTTTGTGCAAGTCTATCTTAATTTGCTTTGTGCAAGTCTATGTTAATTTGCTTTCTGCAAGTCTATGATGGGCGAACGCCCGAAACCGGTCGATGACGACAAAAAGGCTATCACGGAAAAGATCTCTAATAAAATTCCAAGTTTGAAGGAAATCGGTTAGCGGAAATGCGAATTTCCTGAACTTTTTCCCCCCAATTTTTCGTGATTTTCTTGATAATCCAGCAATGAATTTGTGGTAGTTTATAAAAGGACCTTTTTTGAAAAAGAAGAAACTAAATTTGTTTTTGATACAATTGTAACATGCATTAATTATTACCATATGATTATATAATAACTTGATCGTACTTTTATAATTTAACAAAGTAATGTTTTTTGTATTCAGTGGAGGGTGCCTCCTACACATTTATTTAAACATGGTATGTCTCTACTCATTTAAAGACATCATATTTTTAAAAACATTTTCTCCTAAATAATGTAGCAAGTACTCCAGATGTAGGAAATGGAGGGCTACTAAATATTTAATCAAAATTCATTGTTTGAAGAAGATTAGTCATCTACAACTATAAGTATTGCAGTCAGAAAATAGCATTTGAGTGTTTCGCACCAGATTTATTCTTTCCTGTTATGTTGTGAGGTTTCACTAAGTTTTCTTTCATTGGTGCTCAGTGAAACGGCCAGCTAGTCCTGGCGCCCATTCATATCTGTTTTAGTAAGATTATGGCCATTTTCTTTAATAACTATGTGCTATTTATACGCAATAATTAATGTAAATGAAGGACAATAGAATAGATTACATTATTTATCTAATTTACCATTAGAATAAAAAAAACAACAACATGTAACTACTGTTTTCTAGCAAATAACAAAAATAAATGTAAATATTTACACAAATTATTTAGAAAGGGTTTAATAAAGGCGGCAGTGGAATTATAGTATCGCGTTAAATTTTATTTCTGTTACATTGTGAAGTAATTGTTTTCCGTCACATCTTTTCCTGCTATTTCTTTTAATACACGTTTTTCATGGGGAAACGTAGCAATAGTAATAAATTAAACCCTGAAATCTCGCCTATTAATGTGATGTTTAGAACTTGAATAAATTCCGCAATAATTTTTACTTTCTCTCACTTTTTAAGAGGAAATATCACAGACTTCTCACGTAATAGAAATTGGTTTTCATCGGCAATGTGCATGTTTTGTTGACCACTGAGTATGAAAAACAAGTTCCTAGTGGAATGGTGTGTGTGTGTTTTGCTCGGGCAAAATCTCTCTAAAAGTACGAGAAACTCCCGTAGAAAGAGAAGAATCTCTCGTGTGGAATATTTACTGGGAAGTATTGGGATTCAGATGGACGGGGTAATAAGAATGAGTTCTGAAATTTTCTATTGAACCTTGCCTTTATTTTGGTCACTACACTTAAAAGATTATAGTGATAACCCGATTCCTGGTCTTCAGCGGGCAACGTTGTTGTGCAACGTACTGGTAATGGCCTGGATAGTGATGTTGCTCACATACAGATCCTAGGTACTGGCGTCTGAAGCTATGGTTGCAAGAACCAGCCCTGCGAACCAGCTTATATTCAACGGAGGACCAGCTCTACAGAAAGGATAGAGCAGCTTCTATTCAACGGAGGACCAGCTCTACAGAAAGGATAGAGCAATGTCAATAAAAGAAAATTTACCTTTATGAATCACTACAACAAATAATGTATCAAAAAATGCAATAATGTCTTGTAATAAGTTGAAGAACTCCAATTAAGTATCACATGATAAAAATTCTACACCCTCGAAATAGGTGATTGCAGAAGTTAATGTAGCACATGCAAATAAGGTGCATGCTTTTGGTTTACTCAACCAAAAGAAATACCTGGATGTGAAGATCCACAGTGCACTAGAATTGAAGTAAGGTTGCTATATCTGACTGGCCACACACTTGAGTAAAAAGCTGTGTAATTCAGCCTTCAGATTCGACTGGTACTAGTTCCTTAAATGAGTTCCAGAATTTAATATAAGGTGTTAGATAATAAATTGCAATGTGCCTGAAATTGCCAGTGATGAAAATTAAATCGCTCCAATTTAGTTAATGATCACAGCAACATACGTAATATTCAATGTGCTCTAAAAGAATGCAAACCCTCCTCTTCGCAGATCCTTCCAAAAACGAATTTTCTTGTAAAATTGTTACAAACAAAAGTGAATTACTTTTTTTTTTACTCAGAGGACCGCAAAATCCATGTTTCTAGTGAAAATCCAATTCGAGAATTTTCGCGATAGCAACAGTTTCTCAAGAGATAGTAAAAAAATCTGGTGTGAAAACTCACACAACTTTCTCTTACTCCAGTTTTCAAAATTGCAATTGACAAATTTTCACGTTCTCTTACTCCTAGTAAGAGGAAGTATTGTAATCGTGTCAAATTTTCGATATCGAGTTTTCACCGATAATATCCGTTTTGAGGTCCCCTAAGCCCAATAAAGTGGTTTTTAGCAAATGGTCTGTGTGTGTGTTTTTATGTGTATGTATGTATGTATGTGAACAGCACAGCTCAAAAACGAAAAACTATAGAAAGTTGAAACTTGTTTTATAGTTAGTATACCAATTTTAATGAAATTCATCGGCGTTTTTATGGAGAAAATCGAGAAAACTGTTCAGTAAAAGCGTACTTCCGGTCATCACATTTTCTTCAAACTCCGAATTTCAACAACATATTAAATTCTAATTAATATTATTTAAATGATGGAATTGTTTATTAAACCGATTATTGTTATTATTATTAATTTTTTTTTTTTCCACAGGTGATACCTGGGTTATTCTGTTGCTTACGGGTTGCTTTTGCTACCAAGTTGTAATGTTATGTATGATTGGGGGGTTTTAAAATAGAAATTCAGAATAGTAAATAATTATAAATTTTAATTTATCTCTTCTCTAAAGGGATCTCGTGAGGTCTGTGTTCATCTGGATTGATTAAAGGATAAAAATAATTAGAAAATAACCATATAAAAGAAATACATATAATTACACAATTTAAACTACAAATAAAATCTTATTCCTTAACTAATAATAAAATAATACTTATGCAGTAACTAGATTAATTTATACAACTTACAATATTAAAAGGGTTTTTAAGCAGAAGGTTGGGCCTTAACTCTCGTATAACGAACACTACGACACTCTTTTATAAATTTTCACTGAGCAGAGTTTTCTTCACCACAACAATTCTGATCCTCTCCTAATTGAGGTTCTCTATATATATGATCCCTCCTCCTATTAAAGGGAGAAAGAAAGGGAAATTCCCTTTTCTTGTAGTACAGGTATTTTACCTTTCTAACTGTTCCTATTGTTTCTCCCAACCTTCGTAAAAACCCAGTCTTGGACTTACACTAAGTAAACAACCAATATTACCTAGATATTAACTAATATATTTCTCTTAATTCTAAAATAATTTATATTTCTTCCAAAGGTCTACACATTACAAATGCTTCCTCTGGAGAAACAAAAAAAAAAATTTTTATAAAAAAAATTTTTTTTTTCACTATATATATTTCACAGTTAACATACGCAAAAACCAATAAAACAACATAAATATTTACATGAACTGTAACAAGTATTATCGATCATTGAATAACACATTAGTGAATATTAGTCATAATGTAACATATTTATAAAATAATGCAAGAAAATATATGTGAGCAACATTAAAAAATAGTTGCAATAAAAAAAATTGAGTCATTTATCTTAGAATTATTTGTTTTTAATTCTAGTCAGTTTATCTTCATTTGTAATTTCTTGACTACTGACTATGGTGGTCCCAGTTCTGGAAACGGTCCCTCTCGTCCTTTGAAAGAATGTGGCTCAGGGCAATTAAGGCCCTTACATACATCTTACTGGGTCAAGATTACACTTTTATTTTGAGTCCAGTCAACTAGAATATCGTCGAACCATTAGTCTCCAATCCGTGCCTTGAATATTGGGTAATAAGCTTCGCTTTCCTTACAATCGCGGCGCGTTTGGCACTAATCGCTCTTGTGCATTACATTCATTAGTAACAGTTTGGCTCTTTTACCATTTTCTGTTGTCATGTTATTTCTGCACTTAGTTTCACTTTCTGATTACTTATTTACTCTTGTATTGTATATTCAACCCTGCATTATTTACATCTGCTTGATCTTAGCCATCACACAATCTTAAAAATCACCCAACCTTCTTTATTTTTAAAACTGAGTTATACATTGCATAAATTCCTCCAAAAAATAGTAATACCAATTAACAATAATAAATCAATTAAGAAAATTCTGTTTACTTTTACTATCTCTTAAACAATTATTTACTATCTATTTAATGATATACGATTAACTAGTAAGTCTTGACTACAGACTTCTATTAACAAAATTGTTATTGATCATAAGGAGAGTTGGCTAAATTTTACTTTGGTATAGAAGAAATTTATAGAATTGAAGTTAAAGTTAAAACTAAAAAAAAATTTCGAAGAAATATTTAATGACATTATTATCAAACTCGGCTTCCTTCTTCAGCTTCATGATATGGTTTCAACTGTATACTATGGAATTTACCACGAATTAAACGTGAGTCAATCGCTTTTGGGTCTGGAGGCGTTTCATTAAGGTCTTTAGCTAACAAAAAAGTTGTGTTATTATAATTTTCTATGATTGTATACGGTCCCTCGTAGATTGGCTTAAATTTTGATGCTTCTTTATCACCATCTGCAGTTTTTAGTGATTTAGCAAGTACTCGATCCCCAACTTTAAACTGATAAATATTTCTTTCCATGTTAGACCTTTTCATGGCGTTTTCCCCAGCCTTTTTTAGATTTTTTCTTACTCTAACCCTTAACTGGTTTTGCTCCTTCGGGGTCAAGTGTTCCCTTAATTTCGACTTAATAATACAGAGCTCTTTCCAAGGCCGGGAATGTTTTACACCAAAGTGGACTTCAATCGGATAAGCCTTTATAACCGAATGATAGGTATTGTTTATTATATGAGCGATTTGTTGAGTTAGTTTTGGCCAGACCTTATGGTTATCATTTAAAAGGATTCGAAAAAAATTTCCAAGATCGCGGTTGGTTCTCTCGCTTAGATTGCTTTGAGGGTGTCTAATTGAACAATAACAATATCGAATCCCCATCTCAGACAAAGCATTTCTCCACTGCGGAATATTAAATTGAGTCCCATGATCTGCTAAAATTCGTTTCGGTGTTCCAAACTCCTCGCAAAATTCTTGTACACATTTTAAAGCTGCTTTAGTTGTAGCTTTCCTTACATTTTTGAGCTGTACAATCTTAGAGAAATTATCAATCATTACAAAAATATGGCGTACTCCTCCAGATCCTTTGGGGAGCGGTCCGAGATAATCGACACTAACCAGTTCTAGGGTATCTGATACTTCGATGAATTTATATTCTGAATAATAAGTTTTATTATGTATCTTACTAATTTGGCATTTATGACAAGTACGTGTAATGTCCCTTGCCAAATTAGATACGTTTCGCGTGGAAATCTGTATTAATTAGTTGTATTAATTTCTGAATGCCAATATGTGCTAGCGATTGATGCGTTAGGAGTACAAATTCTTTCGCCATTTTCTGCGGTACTAATATCCTTTGCACGTTATTTTTCCCTTTAGAAATTACAAATGCATCATCCCAACAATAAGAGAATTGCCCATGCTTGTGGAACATTTTATTTTTTTGTTTTAGTTTGGCAATTACTTCGTCTGGGATATCCTCAGTATCATAATTCTGTTTGAACCGCTGGACCAAGTCATTGATTATTCGGTCCCCTTGTTTCGTCTGCCCGTTTATAATATTTATTTGAAAATTTTCTTTTAAAGAAGTCGAATTTGTAATATTGTCAATGTTCCTACTGAGAACATCAGGAACAACATTATTACAGCCTTTTATGTACCTCACTTCAAAATCGAATTCTTGCAAAAATAAACTCCATCTTAACAAACGGTTTGTAGTGTTCTTGCAATTTTGAATGAATGTAAGTGCGTGATGATCCGTCTCAATAAAAAATTTTCTACCTGCTAGATATGTTACAAACTTTTTTATGGACCATACTATCGCTAAAAGTTCCTTTTCCGTAACACTATACGTTTTCTCTGGTCCTTTCAGGACTCTACTTGCAAAGGATACAACCCCAATCTGATCATCATTAGTATATTGATATAGTTGTGCTGCGACCGCATATCCACTTGCATCCGTTTGTAAGTAAAAAGGTTTATTAAAATCCGGATGATTCAGCATAATACCTTCTAAAAATGACTCTTTTAATTTTCCAAAAGCCTTCTCTTCGTCTGTACCCCACTGCCATTTCGTATTCTTCTTTAATAAGGGAGTTAATTTTCCTAACCATTGCGCATACTCTTTATTAAATCGCTGGTAGTAGTTAGTTAAGCCCATAAAACTTTGTAAGTCCTTCATCTTTCTGGGCCGAGGAAATTCCCGAATTACTTTTATTTTTTCTGGCTGAGGCATCAATCCATTTGTAGTCAATATAAACCCTACATATTCCACTTCTTTCCTAAAGAATTTTGACTTCTCTCAATTGATAGTTATCCCAAACCCTTTTAATCTCGCGAATAATTTCCTCAACATATCCAAATGTTCTCTAGCATCGGAACTTAAAATTAATAAATCATCTACATAGACCTTAATTAATTTTAGTAAAGGGCCTAAAATTCCTTTAACCCCTCGACTTAAACCTGCTAAAGAAACTTTCAATCCAAAAAGGATTCGACAATACTCAAACATTTCTCCTTCAAACATAAAAGCAGTATATTTCCTATCGTCAGGATGTAACTCAATTTGGTGAAATGATTTAGTTAAATCAATTGTACTGAAGAACTTCTTCCCCCCGCACGTTTTAAGAATGTTATCAATATTTTCTGACTGCTCATAGTCAGAGACTAATTTTGAGTTTAATTTCCGTGCATCTAAACAAATTCTCACTTTTCCGTTTGTCTTAGCGACAACTACAATAGGATTTAAGTATTCACTTTTGCTGCGTTGTATAATTCCTTCCTGTAACATTTTCTCAATCTCCTGCCTCACTGAGGATTTATGGTGTTGTGGTATAGGATAAGGTTTCATACAAAATGGCTCGCTATCCTTTAATGAAGCCGATATTGGAACCCTTTAATCATTCCAGGCACGTCACTAAAAAGACCAGAATATTCATTAAGCAAGTTTTTTAATTCATCAATGATTTTGCTGGGAAGAACAGGTTGGAGTTCTTTCACTTCTTTTATTTTCTCTTCAATGCTGGTTTTATGTTCCACCGCAATGCAGACCTCAATTTTAACATTGATGCTATTACACTGTACATCTCCAACTAACGGGATCTCAACGGGTTCACCAACTTTGTTTGCTTTTAACTCTAATAGCTTCTTGGTTATATTTATGTTTTTTACAAAATTTTTAACAAAATCGAATCCCAAAATGCATTCTTCACTTAACTCTGGCACGATGAAAAAGTTAAGTTTAATATTTAGTTTGCCGAAATTACATCCACAGAGAATTTGTTTTTTGACAGGTTTTGATTTTTTCCTTACCGCAGTAATGATATTTGTGGCCTTCACGGGTAGAATTTCGTGGACGAAATTTTCCTTGATGTTTTCATAATGCTGTTCGTTCAAACAAGAGATCTGACTTCCCGTATCTACTAGGGCAGTAAACAGTTCGTGATCTACTTGGAATTGCACGTGAGGACACCCAATTACATTGCTAAATTCATTGGTAAATGCTTCATCATCCAAGGTTAGTAAGTCCCGAAATTCTTTGTACAAGGAATTTAAATTTTTATTTTCTGTATGGTGACCGAAATTCTTCCCAGCTGACAGTTGTCAATAAGATGGTTGAATAATCTGTTCGTCCTGATCATTAAACGAAGTTAAGGGGTTAGAAATTTCTAATGGCGGAATAGTAGATGAACTCATACCTTCAACCTGCTGCACCTCAATTTTGTTTATTTGGTTCTTGTTACGTGATTGGTAAAATCGTCTTTCTGGATAAGTATTAGTATTGCCATTAGAACGACTGTGGGAATTATATTTTAAGTTCACTCCGTCAATTTTCCTTTTGTCCAGGTCATTAGTTCTGACATCTTTTGTTATTTTCTGATTATAGGTTGGAATAGAGAACTTTCTTCCCTGAAAATTTCTCCCTGTACTTTGAATCGTGGATTTATGTGTTTGCTGAATATCTCGGTTAAAGAAACCCTTGTTTGAATGGGATGAGAAATGATACGTTCTCGGTCTGTCACAAAAAATTCTTTCGTTTCCTATCCGATCTAACACTCCTAAAAATCGGATGACTGTCGTAATCCCTTGAAATGTAATAATATCATCAGCTTTCGGCCCGAAGTGTTTACCAACCACTTGGCAGAAGTATTTTTCATCCAAAGGATTGGTGCATGCTCTAGCTCTTAGAGCTAACCTACTCAAATACTCCTCTGGTGACATATTTTTACTGTCGAAGTAAGTTCCGTGGTTGATTTCTTCTAACACAATTAAGTCATAATTATGGTACCAAAATTCATCCAAAAATATTTTCTGAAACTCATCCATTGAAGATATAGTGTGTTCAATTAGAGAAAACCATACCAAAGCCTTTCCTTCTAAGTGCATGCGAATAAATTCAGTAAACGCAATTGTTTTACCCCACATTTTGTACTGTGTTAATAAATTCTTAATAAACTCTGTAGGTATATGTGTACGGCTGTCCCGAAAGATACACCTATCCTTTCTTCCTTTATTCTGCTCCACTAGCGTGGAATTTAATAATTTGATTGATTCACATAAATTTATGTCTAAATAATTTTGTCCTGGCGTGGAATATCGGACATTTTCTTGCATTCTACCAATTTTACCGCTAAGATCTTCAAACCTGGCGTTAGTATCGGCCTCAATTTCAATTATCTTACTGTGTAATGAGTCCGTAGCCTCCTCTAATACGAGATGTTTGTTTGCAAATTTTTTATGAAGTTTGCTAATAACTTCTGTATTTTTGTCTTCTTGAATTTTTATGGCATTTCGGATCGTTTGCAAGTTTTCCCGGAACTTTACATTTTCTTCTCTCAATATTCCTACTTCAGTTTCAACATTTTCTACCCTACTGTTACACTGCTCAATCTTTTCATTTAGATCCTGGAGACCTCGGTCTAGTTTGTGATCAATCCCATTTAATTTTGAATTAATCGAATCTAAGATTGTCATAAACCCTTCAATATCTATTCGCTTATCTAACTCCTTGGTTTCAATGCTACTTGTCGATTTAGTTCCGGACCCAATTATTTCGACGCCACGAGAATTAGAACCTTTATTCGGACTCACCCTACTTCGCAGATTACGCTCAGAAACCTCTTCGCTCTCTTTTAGGAAAGTTGGACCTATTTTTTTCGACATTTTTTTTTTTTGTTTTTAATTGCCGCCTGATGATTGTTGATCGATTAAATTATTTATTATACTATTATTAATTAATAAAAGAACCAAATTTCGAACAACTACTCCTTTGAATCAATCAATTGCTTTAATAAAACAAAATAACTTTTATCCCTTTTTTAACCATTTAGTTCAGATTTACACAGACTCATCGGTCCCCACAAGGGATGCCATATGTAATGTTATGTATAATTGGGGGTTTTAAAATAGAAATTCAGAATAGTAAATACTTATAAATTTTAATTTATCTCTTCTCTAAAGGGATCTCGTGAGGTCTGTGTTCATCTGGATTGATTAAAGGATAAAAAATACTAGAAAATAACCATAAAAAAGAAATACATATAATTAAACAATTAAGACTACAAATAAAATCTTATTCTTTAAACTATAGTAAAATAATACTTAAGCAGTATCTAGATTAATTTGTACAACTTACAATATTAAAAGGGTTTTTAAGCAGAAGGTTGGGCCTTAACTCTCGTATAACGAACACTACGACACTCTTTTATAAATTTCCACTGAGCATGAATTTTCTTCACCACAATAATTCTGATCCTCTCCCAATTGAGGTTCTCTATATATATGATCCCTCCTTCATTAAAGGGAGAAAGAAAGGGAAATTCCCTTTTCTTGTAGTACAGGTATTTTATCAGAGACATTTTCCGTGGTAGCCTGCTTCATTTTGTGGTCATCGACCGGTTTCGGGCGTTCGCCCATCTTCACGCAGTGTGCCAACACAGACAGATGCGTTCTTCAGACAGTGTGCCAACACAGACTCGTACAGAGACTTAGTTTCACACTCCAACACAGACTCGTACAGAGACTTAGTTTCACACGCCAACACAGACTCGTACAGAGACTTAGTTTCACACTCTGTACAGACTCAGTTTCACACACCACCACAACAAATACAGGTATTTTACCTTTCTAACTGTTCCTATTGTTTCTCCCAACCTTCGTAAAAACCCGGTCTTGGACTTACACTAAGTAAACAACCAATATTACCTAGATATTAACTAATATATTTCTCTTAATTCTAAAATAATTTATATTTCTTCCCAAAGGTACACACATTGCAAATGTTACTACTTAATTTGACCTTTATGTTAATTTTTAATTATATTAATATAATGCTAAATTATACTTTACTTTATCTTTACTTAAATAACTTACCTTACTTTTATTAAAAAAAAACAAATTAATTATATTATTTTTAATTATATTAAAATAATGTTAAATTATCGCATTATCTTGACCTCGAGGTCAAGGTTTGGATGATATGGATCTGCTGCAAACACAGCTGTTTCCAAGGTCAAATTTTGGCGCGAACCGTGGGCGCCGCCATGTTGGACGGATTTGGTGGGCCAGAAGCCCCAAATATTCCCTACTGATGAACTTCATTAAATTTGGTACACAAACTATAAAATTTGTCAATTATAATTTTGAGAACTGGAGTAAGAGAAAGTAGTGTGAGTGTTTCACACCAGATTTTTTTATTTTCCAAGTTTCGCAGGCATAAAGGGTTGTAACCAAAAGGAATTAGCTGTAAATCTTTCTTTTCGTAGATAGGCTAACATTTTTTAAATACTTTCTCTTACTAACAAACAGTAAGAGAAAGTAAAAAAATAAATTGTTGATTAAATAGTATTAATTATTGTAAGAGGGAAGGGAATAGCTAAGTGGTTAGCGTACTGGACTCCCACGCGGAGGATCCGGGTTCGAGTCCAGCTGTGCTACCCTTAATTTTTTTCTTCCTAGGAGCCTCTCTGTCCGGTGGTGGACAGTGTTGTCTGTAACGAGAAAAACTATCCAGAGGCCGGCAGTGCATTGAGAAGGCTCCGGGCGCCAATGACCATAGATGTTGAAGCGCCTTAAATTAAAAAAAAACAAATATTAGGGTAAAAGAAAGTCGTGTGAGTGTTTCACGCTAATTTGTTCTTACTTCCATACACCACCTTGGTATGGAAGACGCTTTAGACACGAAGATTTCGGGCACAATTCATCTACCAGAACTTGAATTCCTGGGAAAATATGATTTTTTTCGGGGTTATGGGGGGAACAGTAATGTTATGCTTTCCTCTTAAGTACCACTTCAGTATGCTATATGGTCGTGAATAGGTTTTTGAGTTTTTATTGAGGGGAGGGGGCGATTTTCTCTAAAACACCTCTTCCCCGGATTATCTTCCCTATTTATGATATTTATATGTATAGAGATATAACGTTAAAGTCATACTCTGGGATGACGAATTTTGGTCTAATTCACCGTGTAAGATCCTATGAGGGTAGTTAAAAATGAATATCACCCCATGCTTCAGTTGCTGGAACTTGCAGAAGTCTTGTTTTATTTTCTTTACCGAAACACAGTTCTTGATAAACCCCTTCTAGATTCAATGTATATATATATATATGCGTGGGTGTGTGTGTGTTTTATAGGTTAAAGAATGTTAAGCGGTCGTACGTATGGTATACATGTGTTTGTTGTTGGTACTTTGCGTGTTGGTAAGTACGTTGGGGTATTACTGGCAGCAGCTATTGGCGTGCCCAAAGTGGGAGGGAGCGGCGAGTGGTAGGCTGACGTACTACACACAGGGATAGCGCATGTTTGTAGAGGTGGAAAATAACCAATCTATATGCATATAGCAGCCCGACTCTAACAGCACTAAACCTGCCACAGTCAGCCCCCACCCAATACTCTAACCGACTTACTCACGCGTCCGCCGCCGAAACCCCATCCCCCCCCCCCCCGAAAAAAACAAGAGGACCCCACAATAATGAGACAAACTAAACAATAATCTTGTCTCTGATGCTTTCCAGCTCTGCGGAACCAACCACCACAACAAATAATCTTGTCCCTCTAAAACTGCTGTTACCAGGAAGTATTTATAATCGTGTCAAATTTTCGTTAACGAGTTTTCACCGGAAATACATGTTTTCTGAAATCCACTAAGTCCAAAAAAAAGTGAGTTGAGTAGCAGAAAATTCAAACTTGATATTCCGTTTAGATATTACCATGGGATCCGGACATAAGTTTGTTTGGCAAAATTCCTCAACCAGAAGTGCCACTTTACAGAATGTTTCTTTTTTTCACTTTTTTGCGAATTTCTTAAAAATCGCTCCAACGATTTGCTTTAAACTAGCATATCAAATTACACCTACAAAGAATTACAACTTTTATTCCAATATGGGAGTTTTTAATAAAACACCCAAGCCATAATAAAAAAAAAAAAAAAAAAACTTTTATTCGAAACAATTTTTCCAGGAAAATTCATTTAAGGCTGCTTTTGAGGTAGTGGTGGGGTTATGTTTACTTATTAAGTGCTATTTTAATGTGCCATACAATATTATTATTTAATAATATTTACTTGAAACACGGAATTTTGTCTATCTATTTATTTCTAAATTATTTTGGTTAGATGGTATTGAATTTGAAGTGAATTTAAATGAATTTACTCGTAAAAAATGTTTTAAACAGCTCTTTGTATGGGTAGTTCACATTTCTAGTTTAAAGAAAATCGTTGCGAGTCATTTTACAGAATGTAGCAGAAAACTGAAAAATAGTTTTTACTTTCAGTAAAAATGCACTTCCAGTCATACCGATTTTCTTCAAGCTTGGTTTCAACAACTTATTTAATTCTAATTAATATTATTTACATGATGGAATTGTATAATAAATTGAAATAGCACTTTAGAAGAAATCTAACTTTGACGACAAAGTTTGGCGTTGATGTAAGCAAAATATGTTGGGAGATAGGCCCTTAATTCAATTTGTAGATTATTTTTTTAAAAATTAGTATCTTATTTATTTCTTAAAATATTTTGAAAAAATTTAATCATTTAAACGTTAAACTAATACTTATAATATTAGTTTTCGATTATCACCTTATATCGATTACACACATATATCGATTTGTAGCTACATCAGCTGATATGGCAGCCTTCAATGTATGGTTAGAGTAAATTGTCAAGTGTCAGTGCAAACAGTTTGACATTCAAGGCTATTAGTGCTTTAAATTTTTTGATTGATGGACTTGTTTACAATTTATTATCAATTACTATTGTCCCCTGAATAACATCATTTATCTCAGTTTCAAGATGCCTAGTGGTGATATAACATCGTAAGTTATGCAATTCATTTTTCAATTTTTCTTCTTTATTTTTATTTTTTTAAGATTTGAACAATTTTTGAATTTTTTTTTATTAAATTTTTGGAAAATATAAGATAATTATGAATCAATTACACTTTAAAAACTTATTCCTACTAATATTCTATCTTAAATAAGTCAACCAAATAAAAAATATATGTTGAAACACTGATGAGACGTTCTTTTTTTTTACTGCAGTTTACACAGATTTAAGTGACAAATTTCCTTCAAACATAATTTTTACTAAATGTTTACTTTGTCTTCAATTTTATATCAATTGGAGATTGTAACTTAATTAAGTTACTTTTTTTTGTTTTTTAGGAATAAAGTTAGTTTAACAAGTTTAATGAAATCTGTAAGAAATAAGTTCAGAAACTGAGAAATTCACTCACTTTTCTTTAAATTTAGAATTTTCTTTAAACTTTCATTAAACTTAGAATTTTGGCAACCTATTTTAATTCTAATTAATATTAAATAAATGATAGAAGTAAATAATAAATTAATATAGCACTTTAGAAGAAAACATAACCACACCCTAACTCCCAAAAAAGCTATTTAAGTGACTTTTTCACGAAGAAATGTTGCACATTCGGTGAGCTGAGCTGATTTTTTCTCAAAGCTCGGAATTTTAGTATCACATTTTATTGTGATTATTATTAAGTAAATAATAGAATTGTGTAATAAACTAAGACAGCACTTAAGAGGAAAGCTAAACGTTTTACTCCCCCCCCCCCCCCAGAGCCCCAAAATTAATTTTCTTGGGAAAATGATTCAAATAAATTTCATTGATATTTGTGTGTGTAGATAATATACGAAATTTAAAGGAAAATCTTTGGAGCCGTTTCGTGAAAATCCACCCCCCCCCCCCCCCACTGAAAAATCCATTCCTAGCTAGCGATTAAACTAAATATTAAATGTAAACTCTCTGCGATTTTCCATGTTTGAATTGAGATGACCACACCCATACAGACCATTTTCTATACAAACTCAGCACAACTTTCTCTTACTGCAATTTACAAAATTGTAATTGACTAACTTCATAGTTAGTACACCAAATTTAATGAAATTCGTCAGTGTTTTTATGGAAAGAATCGCAAAAACTGTTCAGTAAAAAAAACTCGCTTTCAGGTAATTCCATTTTCTTCAAATTCGGGAACATATTTAATTCTGGTTAATATTATTTAGATGATAGAATTGTGTAATATCTGTAACAGCCTTTAGAGAAAAACTTAATTCTACCTCTCCCCCAAAAGTTCATTTTCACTTTAGTTGACAACCTAACCCCACCCTTCCCCCAAAAGTACCCTTAAATACATTTTCCCAGAGAAATATTTCAAATAAAAATTGTACATCCTTGTATGTGTAGTTGATATACCAAATTTAATAAAAATCGTTTGGCCATTTTCGAGAAAATTGCAAAAAAAACAAATGGGAAAAGAACCATTCACTAAAGTTGTACTTCCGATTGAGGAATTTTGACAGATAACGTACTGTCGCATCCCATGGTAATACATAAACGGAATATCAAGTTTGAACATTCTACGATTTTTTGTTTTGCACACGAGAGATCATTTGCTAAAAACCACCTTTTTTTTTGTTCTCTGGGGACCTCAAAACGGATATTTCCGTTTGAAAACTCGTTATCGAAAATTGACACAATTACTATTCTCCCTCTTTCTAGGAGTAAGAGAAAGTAAAAAGTAATTATATGGTTGAAGAAAATTTGTCACTTAAATCTGTGTAAACTGCAGTAAGAGAAAGTCTTGTGAGGTTTCACATACTCTTTAGTAAGAGGAAACATTGCAGTTGTGTCAACTAATCGTTTTCAATATCGATTACTTTCATTATCGTGAAAAAAGTTCAATTTATCAATTTGTTTTTTGATATTTAGAAATTTTTCCTGAATAATTCCTCGCAGCGAAGTAGTAAGTGTTTTTAAGATGTGTCTGTAATGGGATCCGATTCATAGGATCCGAAGAGCGGAGAAGCACACATTAAATGTATCAAAAGTTAGTAACTTCTCACGTAGGCCAGACTAGGAAGGGACAATTTGATTCATATAAATATAACGACAGCTGTACAGTTCATAACAGTTTTATGACAGTTTACAACCAGTCCCCAACTTTCTTATTACTCAGCCAGTCTTGTCTCTTTATATTTTCTCTCGCTACCTAACTGTAAAGTCCTTACAGTTTGTGTGTTCTCTTCATTATATAGTGTTCAGCATATCATCTAGTTTATTTCTCTAAAATCCATTCTCTCTAATTCTCTCTTCTTCTCACACCCATTCTCGCAGTTTTAATTACAATTTAACTAATTTTTGTACACAACAGGGCTGAGAATGTTGAAGGATTGCCACCTGTGCCAAAGGAAGTGCACGCAAAGAACAGAAATAAATTGGTTGGACGTATAAAAGAGGTCGCACCAAATTCCATAGTACTTGTTAAGGGTGGTTATTTAATCAACCACTACAATACGGATACAGTATATCAGTATAGACAGGTAAGTTATCTGAATCGATTCCTTTTTTTTTTTTTTTTTAACATTAGATCTTGAATCCGGATCAAGTTATTTTTACTTTATTTATTTATTTTTGTATTTTTTATCTTTGAATAAATATTACAGGAATCTTACTTTCTTTGGTTATTTGGCGTAAGAGAACCAGGATTCTATGGTTTGGTGGATGTAAAGACTGGTAAATCTGTACTGTTCATACCACGATTACCAGAAGAATATGCTACCTGGATGGGACCAATACCTACACCGGCATTTGTAACTGAAAAATATGGAGTATCAGAAACTTTTTACGTTGATCAGGTAAACACAAACACACACACACACACACACACAAAAGAATCTGGTACCAAATCCTAATCCGTATCAAACACTCACACGACTTTCTCTTACTACTGTTAATTACAATATTGTATAAAAAATGACAAATTTTTACTCATTTCTTCAAACAGAGATAGTAGTAGAACTGGTATCTACATAGGCTGGTAGTGTAGAAATGATTACATTATAGTCCAGAAGAGAGCGCTTAAGTTATTGAACCAAATTTGGGGGGGGGGGGAGATGTTACAAATAAAAATGATTGATATCTGTGCAGTTAGAGTTTCAGGTTTAAAGGAATCGTTACAAAGAAGATTACAAAAAAAAAAAATTCGAAAACCTATACTGATGGTTAACAGATTTTCTACAAATTTGAAATTCTAGCAATGCTGCTAATGTCTCTTTATTATTATAGTGGTAGTAGAACCATAAATTGCACTGAAATGGTACTTATTCCCTCCCAGAATTCCTCAAAAGATCAATTTTCCCAAGAAAATGTTTCAAATTAGATTACCAAAGGGTGGGGAGTAGGGGAGACTCTAATCCAGACACTGCAGCCAGTAGAGGCTAATTGTGCGAACCCCTGTAGGTCTATATGGTAGTATGGTAGGTCTAAATTTATTTGCTCTGGTCTCCGAGTAACAAAGGCTTCATAGCGCAATCTAGCGATTGCAACATCATAATCGAACAGACCATTTCCTCTCTCCTCCTTGCACAGTCTACACAGCAGTTCCGAGTTAATTAACCCCACCCTGTGCATATGTTTCTTGAACCTACCGTGCCCCGTGAAAAGGCCTGTCACCAGAATAATCTGGTTCCTTCCTAAGCAAAGGGTCTCTCTTTGGTTCTGTATATACATAGTTTTGGCCTGAACCTTATGATGTGTTTGGCTCCTGGACACTTGCTTTTCAGATTTTGTTGTACTCCCTCAAAAGCCACTCCCTTAGAGATGCACGTACTGTTACCTCAAGGACAGGTTTTGGCCAGTTAATCGGCTGTTTCATTACCACAAACCCCCTTATCACCCCGCTTGTTCTCAAGTTGTACCTTGTTGTGTCGGAAGAGTATTTTTCTCCTTATTTCCAGGAGCCGTTCCTTAATAGCAAAAACTACGGCCTGGAATACCGTGGAGACTCTTACCAAGAGATATCTCTATTAGTACCTCCGGCTTCACCCCATATATTCCAGCCCCGGCACCGCACGGTAAATCAAATGTCTCCAGGCTGACTGCGCTTCGCCCAGCCGTTGTTTTAAGGGTCACCTTAGAATGGCGTATCAAAGCTATAATTTGGACAAATATTGTCCCCAGTCAGTTAATCAGAGGTCCTGAATCGACTTGTAATTACATTTAGAATAATTATCACATAATTCAACTGCGAAAAACTACTTTTATTAATTTATCTTTTCAGATCGATAATTTTCTGTCAGAACTAGGCCCAGAGAGTGTGCTGCTGTTGGTTAGTAAATGCAAAAAAAAAAAAAATCCACAAATTTTCTAAGAAAAAAATAAATTACAATAATTACAAATTGAATAATAATGAATTATTCTGTAATTTTGCAGAATGGATGGAATACAGATAGTAATCTTGAGATCAAACCAGCAGAGTTTCCAAATCGCCATGGGTATGTTATTCTATTTGTACATATTATAAGGGGTCAGTGCTTTGAGAAAACAAAAAAATGAAAAGTTAAGTGTTGAGTGGCACCATTACATGTGGAGAACCGGTGAGTCGGCTGCTGAAATTGGGCTAGAGCGCTATGTGTATGCTGGCACAGCAATCAGTTGGTGAGTTGGCGTAGGGCGTGGTAGCTGGAATGAGAATGGTCTGGTTCATCTGCTTGCCCTGTGTCGGTAAGCCCAATTTTGAGAGCAGTTCTGAGGAGTACGGAGTGATTGGCTAAAAAGTCGACTTACGATTAAGTTGGGAAATTCCCGGGGCCATGTAAGTAGATAGATTGTAATTAGGGGACCGGGGACTTTCTGGATCGGAGCAAAATTAGATCGGAGCGGGGACTTTCTGGAAACTAGAAGTATTTCATCAGGGGTTTATTTATTCTTGTAAATAAAAGGTAAACTCAAGTGTTTTTCATTGATTTAAAAAGCCCACAGATCTACACAATCATTTTCCCCGTCGAACAGTAATTTACATTCACACGCATTTCCCCCACTTTATCGGAATAAAATTCCAATATACTCAGTCCAACAAACACGACGGTTCTATACAGCTTCCACAAATTCGCTAAAAGCAACAGGAGGTTATCACTGCGCAGACCTAAATGAAAACCTACCTTCCTTCAAAAGGTTACCTCTTTGAATCATCATAATATAAAGTGCAGCTCAAGAGTACATTTTCTGCCATCTCGCGAGCTCTGCATCTGCAGAACTCCTATCCTCTAACCGAGCCCATCTGATACCGTTTCTCGTTTAACTGCCTGTATCAATCTAGGACTCTATGTAAGACAAATTCTTCGACCCGCTGTCTCGTCTGGAAAAATAAAAAAAATAGTCCTTCCTTTACTCCATCTTTCTTTCACATACATTAATCAAATCTCCCTCTAACTTATTTTTTTCTCTCTTTCAAAAGTCACATCCCGTAATCCCCACCTAAGTTTTCCAAGGCTGTACAGTAATACCTCCGAGTCTGACCGCCTGATCTTTCCATAGAAAATATCAACACATATGTAATTCAAGCCCAACTAAATGTTAGGAAAATGTGATACATATGCCATTGCTAATTATAGTTTTTGCTTTCAGGTTTGCTGTAAATTCATCAATGCTTTATCCAATCATTTCAGAATGGTAAAGTATATATATACTGTCATATATTTATTTTAAATTCAGAATAAATTCGTTTAAATTAAAAGGTTTTTTTTTTTAATTTTATTTGCAGCCGAGTGATCAAATCGCCAGAAGAAATTGAACTAATAAGCAAAGCTTGCGCGATTTCCTGTACAGCTCATAAATATGTAATGCAAGCGATAACTAAATGCCAGTTTGAATATCAAGTTGAATCATTGTTTCAAAATTCATGTTATTTTGTGGGGGGTTCACGGACAACAGCATATACTAATAATTGTAGTACTGGATGCAACTGTTCTATACTGCATTATGGTGATGCAGGAGCACCAAATTCTAAACAAATATTACCCGGTGATATGTGGTGAGTAAAAAGTAAATAAAAAAAACAGGTGTGAAACACTCACACGATTTTCTCTTAATTCATACTAATATTGGCAAATTTTGTATGACTGGAATTCCAAATTTGTAGAAAAATCAGTTCAACCGGAAGTACAAAACTTTACAGAATAGGTTTCGAGGATTTTTTTTTTGTGATTTTCTCGAAAACTAATTAATTATTACGATTTCCTTTAAACTTGGAATGCTAATTGCGTGCTACAGATATATAAACCTAAAAATTTGTATTTGAAATATTTTTCCGAAAATATAGCGTTAAATTTTAAATGCTTCAATTTATGATTGGTAAAATTATTTTGGCGCTTTCTATTGGATTACATTGTTAATTATTTCTACCTGCCTAGGTTAGGTACTTCCTCTGTATTTATGTTGAAATGAGTAAAATTTGAAATTTAAAGGAAATTTATGTTATATATAATTGTATTAACAGCAGTAAGCGAAAGTCGTTTGAGGGTTCAGAATGCTAGTTTTCCACCACCCCCTGGCGGTAGTTAAGGTAACTAATGAGAAAGATTAAGTAAAAGTGAAAGTCTTTTTTTTTTTTTACACTAATTTTTACTTTCTCTCGTCCGCAAAGGGGTATCTGTTGCATGCAGTTACTTGGGGAGAAGCGACCCCACGGGTTACCACAGCTCAGTACTCCATGCACTTCATCAGAACAGTACACAATATACTTAAACTACATACACTCTACACTTTACAGACAAGGACAAACACAGTACACAAACTAGGGTCTCCGTCCCTAGTTAATTGGCGAAAGCCAAGGAGAGAAGGAAGGGTTAGTCAGTGGTAGCGCCCGGACTAGCAACGGAGGAGGTCCCGGGTCGAATTCAGCATGCCGCGCTTAGATTTTCTCTTCCTAGGAGCCTCTACAACTAGAAAACTCTGCTGTAGTTAGATAACCTGTTTGGAGGCCGGCTGTGCATTGGAGAAGGCTCCTGGGGGGGCACAATAGATCTTTCAGGTCGCAGTGCAATAATCCCCTACAATAATCTACATCTACTTTCTCTTACTTCTATAAAGAAGAAGTATTGTAATCGTGTCACATTTTCCAATATCGAGTTTTCACAGGAAATACATGTTTTGAGGTCTCCTGAGTCCAAAAAATTAGTTTTTAGAAAATGGTCTGTAAACAGCATAGCTCAAAAACGAAAAAAAAAACGTAGAAAGTTGAAACTTGATATTCCGTTCAGGTGTCACCATGGGAGGTCCGACAGTAAAGTTATCTGTCAAAATTCCTCAACCGAAAGTACCACTTTACTAAATAGTTAGTTTTTTCACTTTTTTTTTGCGATTTTCTCGAAAATAGTTCCAACGATTTTCTTTATACATTATATATCAACTACACATAGATAGAGCTACAACTTTCATTCGAAACATTTCTCTGGGAAAATTCATTTAAGGGCAGTTATCAGGGAGGGCTGGTGTTAGGTTTTCCTCTAAGGTGCTATTTCAGTTTATTACACAATTCTATCATCTAAATAATATTAATTAGAATTAAATATGTTGTTTAAATTCCGAGTTTGAAGAAAATCTGATACCAGGAAGTGGGTTTGTACTGAACAGTTTTTTTTTTTCAGTTTTTCTCGATAAAAACACGACGGATTTCATTAAATTTGTTAGACTAACTATGAATACAGAGACCTATCTCACTTTTGTGGGAACATTTTTCCGAGAAAGTTCATTTAATGAAGTTCATGGTTTTAGGCTATGCTTTACTCAAATTAGACATTTTATTAAGTTGAGATTCTCCCATATTGATATAAAATTGGAAGACAAGTAAACATTTATTAAAAACTCCCAGTTTAAAATAAATTTGTCAATTATAAAACTATGTTAACTGCAGTATGAGTAAGTCGTATGAGTGTTTCATACCAGATTTTTTTTTTTTTCAGTCTATTCGACATGGGTGCTTCACATTCAGGCTATGCATCCGACATTACAATATCGTTTCCAGTTTCTGGAAAATTTACAAAAGAACAGAAAACAATTTATGAAGCTGTACTCTTTGCAAGGAATGCTGTGATAAACTCTGCAAAACCAGGTAATTATATAATTTTTATATATATTTATTAGTTTTTCTTAATATTTCAATCGTGCCAGATTTTTGAAAAATGAGTGCTTTTTTTTTTTTAGAAAATGGTCTGTATGTTTGTGAATAGAATATCTTAAAACTGAAAAGTTGCAGGAAGCTCAAACTTGATATTTCGTTTAGGCACTACCACCGCATCAAGGTAGTCATACACGTAGAGAAAATCCTCAAGGAAAAAGCCTCCAGGATTTCCTTGAGGAATTCCTCTACCGAACCCTTGCCTACACACGATGAGTATTTTTCTCAAGGAAATCCTCTAGCAATAGGCTTTGATGATTTTCTCCAGGTCAACGCATTCTGTCTAGACTTCAGTCCTAAGTTTCTTGTCGATCCGCACTCATGGCATCTAAACATTTGTTTACATTCGCAAGAAGAGGCGTAAAAGAAGTGTTTGGTCTATTTCTTTCAATTTTTCTTGCAGGCTCAGGTAAGCGGCTTCCTTTTTATTACGATCATGGTAGTCTTTAGAACTAACAAGCAAGGCTCATTTTCATACATTCGGATCAATGAGTCAAAAATTCTCGAGTCATCATCGGTGAGAAGTCTCCAGGCCGACTGAGCATCAACCACACACGTGGTAAAGAGGGCGGGAAAATCCGGCCTCAAGGCCAAAAAGAATTGAATTTCCTTCGGGATTTTTCAGCCTCTCGACTCCTCCGCGGCCTCAAGGAAACCGCCATACACGAGCTTTAGACACGAAGATTTCGGGCGAAATCCATCCACTAGATGTGCCACTTTGCTGAATGTTTTTTTTTTTCTGTTTTTCGTAATTTTCGTTTCTCGAAAATGTCCCCAACGATTTTCAACCTTAGTTAAATCAATACACATACAATGAGCTACAACTTTTGTTTGTAACATTTCACCGGGAAAATTCATTTAAGGGCACTTTTGGGAGTCAACAACAATTTTGCTATACAATTCTGCCAACTAAATAATATTAATTAGAATTATATAAGTTGTCAAAATTTCTAGTTTGAAGAAAATCGGATGATCGGAAGTGCGACTTTACTGAATAGTTTTTTCAGTACTTTTGTGTTTTTTTTTTCATAAAAATACTGACGGTTTTTAAAAACACTAATAAGAATTTTAAGTGTGAAGAAAATTTGCCATTTCGCAGTAAGAGAAAGTGCCTTTGGCCTGGGGTTCTGGCCCAACCATTCTCGTGACCGATCGTGTGGCGAAAAAATGCGGATAAAAAAGTGATACTTTTTTATCTATGCATTGAGCTTCCAATTTTAAAGAAAATCGTTGTAGCCGTTTGCGAAAAAATTCCAAAAAACTATACATTGTACTGAAGTGGTATCTTAGAGAGGAAAGCTTAACTAAAGCTCTGTTCCGTTCCCCCAGAACCCCTCAAAAAAAAGAAATCCATTTTCCCGCAAAAATGTTACAAATAAATAAAAGTGATAGGTATTTATGTGTGTAGATAGTATACGAAGTTTAAAGAAAATTAGTGGAGCTGTTTTCCAGAAAATCGCGATAAATTGAGAACAATTATTCAGTAAAGTCACACTTTGCCTGTAAGGGATGTCTGTTGGTGCATGCAGTTACTTGGGGAGTAGCGACCTCAAGGGTTACCACAGCTCTGTACTCCATGCACTTCGTCAGAACAGTACACATTACACTTTGTACACTACATACACTCTACACATTGCAGACAGGGACAAATACAAACACAAACTAGGGACTCCGTCTCTCGTTAATTGGCGTAAGCCAAGCGAGAAGGAAGGGATTAGCTCAGTGTAGCGCGCTAGACTTGCAACGTGGAGGTCCCAGGTTCGAGTCCAGCAAGCTGCCCTTGGACTCTCTCTTCCTAGGAGTCTTTGCAGCTCACTGTCTATTGATGGGCAATGTTGTCTCTAGCTAGAGAACCCTGCTCAGAGGCAGTGCACTGAGAAGGCTCCGGCGGGCACAATAGATCATTCAGGTCGCAGGGCAATAATTCCTTATCACAGTCTAAAGTCACACTTCGTATTGATGAATTTTACCAGAAATCTTCGTGTCTTATGCCGGGTAGTGCATAAACGGAATCTTATCTTTGAGTTTTCTGCGACTTTTCGTTTTTGAGATATTCTGGTAAAACACACATATATAGACCATTCGCTAAAAACAAACAAATCCACATCAGCACAGTGTTACTACAGCTGCATTTTTGTCCATAATATTAAATTTAAACTTTTGTTTGTAATTTTTACAGGTGTCAGTTGGGTTGATATGCATATATTAGCAAATAAAGTGATGTTGACAGAATTGACTGAAGCTGGAATATTGACTGGAAATGTGGACGAAATGATAGAAGTATGTATTTTATTTTATAATTACTTTCTCTTATTGCTGTAAGAGGAAGTTTTACGATGGTGATAAATTTTCATCCGGAATCTGGAGCAGGTTTATTTTTCAGAACCAGTTCTGCACTGTTAGCCGCTCTGCCCTATGCGAAGCTTGTCAAGTTTGGGGCTACCAACGTTATGACGATAAATAAAAAGTTCAACGCTTCTTCCTTAAATTTGAAGAAAATCTGTTTTTTATTTGTTTTTTGGGGGGAGGGGGGATTTTTCTCGAAAACTGCTACAATGATTTTCTTTTAACTTGCAATATTAACAGCACAGATAAAAACGTATCACTTTTATTTGAAACATTTTTCTAGAAAAAAAATTATTTTAGGCAATTCAGGGGTAAAGGGGGACTTGTGTCTATTAGGATTAAATTTAAACTATCGCTATTAGCTTTGTTGATACAGAGGGCGCTACCACAGAAGTCACATACAGGTATACATCTATAACCCCGACTACCTTTTTTATGGCAAAACCTGAGTAAATGTAAGAGGGAGTG
Source organism: Triatoma infestans (assembly GCA_011037195.1). Taxonomy (NCBI): domain Eukaryota; kingdom Metazoa; phylum Arthropoda; class Insecta; order Hemiptera; family Reduviidae; genus Triatoma; species Triatoma infestans. The sequence continues at coordinate 282,195 of JAAEAF010000298.1, forward strand.
GATCTTGGATAGGTATATAGGGATTGACAGGGCGGTTAGTTTCAAAGTGATACAAAGGTCATACATAAATATTTACTTTATATACATTACTGTAAAATGAAAAATACACATTCAGTTCAGCTGAATTTAATAATAACTTAACTCTAACTAAATTGAAAATTCCCTTCTAAAACCACAAGGTTAGAAATTGGCACACATAAAATAACACAAAGCGCTCTATGTAAAGTCTCTCAGAGTCTCTGTCTTTATGTATTGGCCACAGTCAACAATACCACAAACCTTTCTCACCGGGGTTCGGATCGAGTAAGGAGCTCCTCTGGATGTGGCAGTAGGGTTACTTGTTTCAACCAGCAGTAGTTGTAACAGTATGTCAGTATTATGATAGCGGCTAATAATACTTGTAGCATATACAGTGTTGAACAACATATTTGTGTTAACTAATATAATTCAGCAGCAACTGCAGCTGAAAGATAAAAAAATTTATGCCTTATTTGTAGATCTGAAGTCAGCTTTTAATACAGTTAATCGTTCTGCTTTATTCTATAAACTAGGATGCTCAGGGGTATCGACTAAGTTTGTAACTGCTTTAAGAAATCTATATTCCCAAAGTAATGCAGTTGTTTGGAATCGGAATGGTATATCGCACTCATTTACGACAAATATTGGTTTGAGGCAAGGTTGTAATTTAAGCGCAATATTGTTCGACCTTTTTATAAATGATTTGGGTGAAGAATTAGGAGGCGGAGTAACTATTGGACCGACGAAAGTCAATCTATTATTGTTCGCGGACGATATAGTGATAATAGAAGATTCACCAACAAAATTAAAAGATGCCATACTTAAATTGGAACGATATCTAGACAAGTGGGAATTGCAATTAAATATTGAAAAAACAAAAATTATGGTATTCAATAATAATAAAAAGGGGAAAAGAGCCAAAATTAAATTTAAATTTAAATATAAAGGGAGCGACGTAGAAACAGTTAGAAATTACAAATATTTAGGCATCACCCTCACAGACAATTTATCTTTGAACGACCATGATGTGATAATTATAAAGTCATCATATCATATGGTTCAGCCCACATGTGAGGATAAAAGCACACAATATTATTATAGAGATTTGAGTAATAAATGCTTAGACACAAATCTTTTATTTGTTATAATTTAAGTATACAACAGTGGCGACGAGGATAAAAGAAAAAAAAAAAAAATGAATGAAGAACAAGAATTACAAGGTGAGAAATTGATTAAGTACATAAAATTACGTAGTTCTATAAAAGGACAATGCACACGAATTTATAATACATTAAAGTCAAAGGACACTCTTTCGAATTCAGAAATTATGACTAGATTAGAAACGGTACAAAATTACTGGAACAAATATAACGACATACAAGATAATATCGATATACTTACAGAAGAAACAGACTTGGAACATGAATACAATCATAGGACAGATTTGGAAGAACAATTTACCTTAATTAAATGTTTATTGGAAGAGATGAAATCTAAAACGATAACTGAACAAAAACCAAGTGCTCAACTTAACTCTAACAGTACAACCTCCAACATAAATTTCATGCCTTACCAGGAAGATGAAACCTTCGTAAACTTCATCAAACGTCTAGAAGTATTTATGCATTTAAAAGACATTACCGACCATAAGACTAGAATTTACATTCTACTGCATGCCCTGACACCGCACCTACATCAGAAACTGTACGATCTCTGCGTTCCAGAAGAGCCGTTATCCAAAGATTACGAGACATTAGTGAAGTTACTGAGAGACTACATTGACCCCAAACCTAGTGTGTGGGCGGAACAACATGGATTTATAAGTCGCAAACAGGCACAACACGAAACAATCACGCAATTTTCAACAGAATTGAAAAAACTGCATTGAACTGTCAATTTAATTGTAAGTACGGAACTTCAATATCGGACATGTTCCTGAGACTGCAGTTGATTAGAGGGTTGAAAAACGCCGAAATTAGAGCTAGATTATTACAAGAAAATGAGGCAATGACATTCAATGACGCAATTAAATTGGCCACTTCAATTGAATTGTCCACCAAAGAGAGCTCTTTCATAGCAACACAAGAACCAAATGGCGGCCCCGGAACTTTTCAAATTAGAGCTAAACCGCAAATCACTCAACCTTTAAAAGAAGAAATTAATTCAAAATTAAAAACTAATACTTTTGAGAGGCTAAAAGGGAAATGCTATAGGTGCAAACACATAGAGCGAACGGCTGCAGGTTCATCAACGAAATTTGTCGACATTGTAACAAAATTGGACACTTAGCCCGGGTCTGCTTACAGAAAGGAGCTAAAGAAACTCGCAAGATAGAACAATCAATAGATGGTGATAATATCGCAGAAATTTACAAGATATCAGAACGTTCGATGATCGGGAAGTTTATGGTATTAGTGAATATCGAAGGATACAATGTAAAAATGGAACTGGACACGGGAGCAACACTAAGTTCAATGTCATTTGAAGACTTTCAACAACTTAAATTGAAAAATAAAGTATTCAGCACTCAAATAGAATTGAAAACCTACACCGGAGAGATAATTAAACCGCGCGGTTTTGTACTTGTGAAATGTTTATACAAAGACCAAACATTTCACGGTAAATTATATCTTATTGATGCCAAGGTGGACCCAATATTTGGTAGAGACTGGATGAGAGATATAAAGCTAGATTGGGCAGAAATAAAAACTGTTAAACATTACGGAACACAGTTAGATAACTTGCTAGAAGATTATGCAGACATTTTCAAAACCGGAATCGGAGAAATTCCCAATTTTAAAGGACATCTTCGACTTAAACCAGACCATAGTCCCATTTTCATAAAACCGCGTCAAGTGCCATTTGCATTAAAAACGAAAATAGAACAGGAACTGGATAGATTGGAAAAAGCGGGAATAATTACAAAAGTTGATCACTCAGATTGGGGTACACCGATTGTCCCAGTTTTGAAGCCAAATGGGCAAGTTCGAATTTGCGCTGATTATAAAGCAACTGTCAATAAAATGATCGAAGATGAGCAGTATCCTATACCAAGAATAGAAGAGATTTTTTCGAGTATGAGGGGAGGTCGGTACTTTTGCACACTCGACATCAGCAACGCCTACTTGCACATGAAAATGGACGAAGATAGTGCCAAGGTCCAAACAATAAGTACACATAAGGGGATGTACAGCGTTAATAGACTGATGTTCGGTGTTAAAGTGGCTTCTGCTCTGTGGCAGCGCCTTATGGATAACCTACTTCAGGATCTAGAAGGAGTTAAATGTTTCTTCGATGACAATCATAATTCAAGGGATTAACTCTGAAGAGACCCTACAAAAGCTAAAGGAGGTATTGGATAGACTGAAGAGTAAAAATGGATTTAAAATTGAATCGCGAGAAATGTACATTTCTCTCTCAATCAGTTAAATATCTCGGACATAAAATCGATCAACACGGACTGCATAAGACTAAAAAAAAAGTAGACGCCATTTTAGGTGCCAAACAACCTGAAAATATATCCGAGCTAAGAACATTTCTAGGTCTAGCAAATTATTACAATAAATTCATACCGAACTTAGCTACAATACTGAACCCATTACATAAACTCTTACAGCAAAACCAGCCGTTCATATGGGATAGAAAATGTGAAGGAAGTTTTAAAAAGATAAAAGAGGAGATATCTAGTGACCGGACCTTAGTGCACTTCAACCCTGAACTGCCTCTTCTACTAGCAACAGACGCCTCACCAGTTGGACTTGGTGCTGTTTTATCCCACAGGTACAAAGACGGCTCAGAAAGACCAATAGCTTTTGCTTCGCGTTCTTTAACTACAAGTGAACAGAGGTATAGCCAGATTGATAAAGAAGCTACAGCCATCTATTGGGGATTAAAGAAATTCTTTCCGTACTGTTACGGGCATAAATTCACACTTATTACCGATCACAAGCCGCTAGTTTCCATCTTCGATCCACACCGAACACTACCAACAATATCAGCCACACGGATTTTTAATTATGCTCATTACTTATCTGGATTTGACTATACAATTCACTTCAGACGAACGCAAGATCATGCTAATGCTGATTTCCTCTCCAGATTTCCATTCGAACAGCCACCTCAAAATTATATTGACGAATATGAAAAATTTCAGCTTCAGCAAATAGACATATTACCAGTAAATCAAGAACTAATCCGAAGAGAAACACACAAGGATATTCACCTTAAACCATTAGCGGAGGCCTTGCAATCTGGTAAAAGCCTTCGTCCATTAGGATATAAGGATAATGAACTCTCCTTACAGAACGGTTGCATTTTCAAAGGGACAAGAGTGGTCATACCTACAAGTTTAAAGAACCAAATTTTACAGGAACTCCATATCGGACATATTGGAATGACGAAGATGAAACAACTGGGCCGCTTCCATTGTTACTGGTATGGTATGGATAGGGATATCGAGGAATTAGTACGTTCCTGCAAGGAATGCTGTATGAAGCAGAACGCAGCCCCGAAGGAAGTTGATCATCCTTGGGAAGAACCAACCATACCATGGCAACGCATACACATAGACTTCTTCGGACGATTCAACGGACTGTTTTACCTCATCATTGTAGACTCATTCAGTAAATGGATCGAAGTAATTCCAACCAGGACAATCTCTGCAGACTGGTGCGTTAAACAATTACATAAACTATTTTCCACATTTGGGTTCCCATCCATCCTTATATCGGACAACGGTGCTCAGTTCACTTCTGAAATCTTTAGAACATTCCTTCAGAACAACGGGATTCTTCATAGAACCACTGCACCCTTCCAACCTTCATCAAACGGCCAGGCGGAACGATTTGTACAAACTGTTAAAAAGGGACTGAGAGCGATGGGAAGTGAAAGAGGATACACCGAAACGAAGCTTAACATACTGCTCATGAGGTTAAGAGAAACAATGAACCATACAGGACATTCTGCTTACGAATTAATGTTTGGAAGGACTATTCGAACCCGACTGACTTTAATAACGGACACTACTAATTCAGAATACAGGAAAAAAACGTCTGCCAAGAGAACATTACAAGTAGGAGATAGAGTACAGGCCAGAAACTATGGAGAGGGGCCACGTTGGAGTTTTGGAAAAATTATAAAAAAGGAAGGCGAAGTTATTTATAAAATATTAATGGACAATGGGATCATTTGGAAACGGCACATAAACCAAATCCTAAAATCAGGATTTAAGGGGGGAGACTTGATGTGATAATTATAAAGTCATCATATCATTTGGTACAGCCCACATGTGAGGATAAAAGCACACAATATTATTATAGAGATTTGAGTAATAAATGCTTAGACACAAATCTTTTATTTGTTATAATTTAAGTATACAACAGACCATTTTAGTGAAAAGATTAAATCAGCCAAGCTGATTAAAGTGGCTATGAACTATGTTTGGTCCAATGTGTTTTCCGATAGTAGAGTACCTATTTCGGTGAAATTTAAGATATATGATTCTGTAATAGAATCAATGTTATGCTATGGGGCTCAGGTCTGGGGTTACCGTAAATATCAGCAACTTGAGCAGGTGCAAAAATTGTTTATTAAGAAGATCTTTTGTCTCCCACTAAACACTCCTAATTATCAATTATATTTGGAAAACTGGTAGAAAACTTATATATTACCGCACATTAGAGCTCAATGTAAATTATATATGTAAAATATTGAATAACAATTCTGGCCGACTTCCATATATTGTAGCTTTGGAGAGTATTAAAACAAAGAGTAGTCCATGGTTTAAAGAATGGCTAAATTTGGCAGAATACCTAGATTGTGTTCTAGATAGAGAATTTATAACAGTAGATAGATGGTATGAGCAGATGGTTAATATAGTTAACAAAGGTATAGAAGATTTTAGAAAAGAACTATGTACTTTGGCATCTGGTGCGGAGTATCATTTATTGTATAAAAAACTAGATCATAATATTGTATATATTAAGGATGAATTTAGTTTGGATTTAATTAAAACAATATTTAAAGCAAGATGCGAATTATTCAATTTAAATTATAAACCATGGATAAATGATATTGTGTGTACCTGTTCAATGTGTAATTTAAATGAAGATGAAAGTATGTTGCATATAATAGGTAATTGTCCTATTATGAGTGGTTTTAGGAAAAAGTATTCGGGACAAAATGTTTTAAATGAACAAGTTATTATGTGGTTAAACGGAAAGGATTGGCATAAATTGTATATTTTTTTTAAAATGGTTTTAAAGTACAGACAGTTTTTAGTTACTGAATTCAACTTTAATTAAAATGTATATATATTTTTTCTCATAAATTAATTATAAAGGTTTATTGTATTTTAATTTCTTTTTTTTTATTGTTTTTTGTTTTTATTGTTTAAAAAAAAAAAAGTGAAAAATTAATTTGAAGGACAACTCCTGGCAGACGGATTTCCATTGCTTAATGAGTGTTTTCTTTTTGTATTTAGTGTAAATAATATTATTTATTTGATTAAATAAACACATTTATCTATCTATCTACCTATCTATACAGTGTTTAATGCAGCTGCACTCCACGCCTAGCTTCGGCTGATACTGACTGACAGACCAACATACCGCTTGCCCCACTCCGCTAATATTCGAGTGCTCCCCACCACTATTCCTGCTTTTCTAACAAAAACATTGCACTTTTAAATAAACTTTGTTAAATTGTATTAGATAGATTGAACATGGGATGGGTCACGATCCAAGGCACTCCAGCTAGTAGAGGGCTTATTGTGCCAACCTCTCTGTAGGTCTAGTATGAGAAACCTCCCACTTTTCATGAGGTTGAGGGGCTTTCCTTACCAGCTCTTACTGTGCTATTATCTCCTTTGGTCTCAATCTGCCAAAGATCTCGTAGCACGCAATCGAACATCAATGATTTCCTCCTCCTCCACCACCATCTGACATAGCCTACACAAAGGTTCTGCGTTAATTATCACCATCTTGTGTAGAAATTTCTTGAACCAACCATAGCCTCTCACCAGATTAATCTGGTTCCAGCTTAAGCAAACTCTTTGGTTCTATATTTACACAGCTTTGACATAATCATCTGGCTATGTTTGGTTTGCTGCATCTGGACTTAATTTCCACATTATGTCGTACTCTCTACAAAGCAGTCTCTTAAAAGATGCCGGTTACTATCCCTTTGGTTATCCCTAGGACAGGTTCTGGACCACAGAACGATGGGGTATTCGCCCAATTTCTGGGCCAGTTGGTCTAATCCTCATGTGTCCTAGTACCCACTCCAGCCAAGCTTTATTGTGTCGAATACTGAATGCAGCTGGTGTCGTTAGTGCAGCTTGGATGTGCATAAAGATGTAAATCTCCCTATTTCTAGAGGCCATTCTCAGGGTTTTCCCAGCACAGATCTTGATTGTAAAAAATTGTATTAACTACAGTATAAAAAAATTGGGTGACTGTTTCTCACCAATTTTTTTCAGTTATCTTCTTTAATTTTAGACCGATTTCCTCCCTCCATCGATAAAGAGTGTGGTTCATCATGCTTGTATATAGAGATATTGACTTCCGACTTAGCAATTTCCATTCACACATTACTACTAATAGTGTACTTATATGTATCTGTATTCATTTCAGGCTGGACTATCTGGAATCCTACAACCTCATGGTCTCGGCCACTTATTGGGCATTGATGTACACGACGTTGGTGGATATTTGCCGAACACGCCTCCAAGACCAAAGCAAAGCTATTTGAAAAATTTAAGAACTGCTCGATTATTGGAAGAAGGAATGGTATTAACCGTTGAACCCGGCTGTTATTTCATTGATCCGGTAATTAATTTATCTGTTTTCTTGTTGAATTACAAAATGTCTGAAGTTGTCTTTCAACCACTGAAAACCTATTTTCAGTTTTTTATTATTATCTATTATTATCCAGCTACGGGTGGGCTATACCCCAGCACTGCAGCCATCGAAGCATATTGTGCCAACCCCGTTTTTTTCCAGTAGGTGAATCCTCCCTTCCTAATGAGTTTAAGGCCTTTTCGCCACGAGATCATTCTGCGTTACTATCTTCTCAGGTCGCAATGTACCTAAGGTTTCATATCGCAATTTGGTTATTGCTACGCAATCAGAGAGCAGGTGGTGGCTGTCTCCTCCTCCTCCTGACATAGTCTGCACAAGGGTTCCGAGCTTATTAACTCTATCTTATACAGATGCTTTCTGAACCTACCATGACCCGTAAATAGCTCGGTCACCAGAGAAATCTGGTTCCTACTCACGCTAAGGGTCACATTGGCCCTTCTTTTACACAGTCTTGTCATCATCCTTTTACTGTGTATAGCAGCCCCTGGGCTCCTACACAAGCGCCTCATGCTTGCTACGAAGCCAATCTCCAATAGCTGCACTGCTCCACTGGTTATCCCCAGAACAGGGTCTGGACCACTGTACGGAGTAATTGCCCCGTTTCTAGCCAATTGATCAGCTGTTTCATCACCATCAATCCCTACATGTCCAGGCACCCATATCAACTGAACCTTTTTGTGCCTGGATAGTCTCGTCAATGCCTCAAGAGAGTCCTTGACTAAGGAACTCCTCCTAGTAGAGGAAGTATTACGATCATGCCAGATTTTTGGAAATTGAGTATTCACCGGAAATACATGTTTTAGGGTCCCCTGAATATGAAAAATAATTATTTTGCGAATGATCTGTGTGTGTTTTAACAGAATATCTCATAAACGAAAAGGAAGCAGGAAGCTTAAATTTGGTATTCCAGACACAAAGATTTGGGCAAAATCCATCAACCTGAATTTTTTTTTAAGTTTTCCGTGGTTTTCTTGAAAACGGCTCCAACGATTTTCTTAAACTTCGTATACTGTGTACACAGATAAATACCTATTAATTTTATTTGAAACATTTTTCCCGGGAAAATTGATTTTTTTCGGTGCGAGGTGGGGGGTTTCTGGGGGAGAGTCAAGTTATACTTTCCTGTAAAGTACAACTTTTATGGATCAACAACCTTATTATTGGGCCTTGAGTTTTTTTTTACTTTTTTCAGTACAAGAAGACAAAGGGACGATGGGTGTTCTTTAGGGGGTGGGGGTAATCTTTCATTTCTAAGCCTAAATTAATTGTATTATTTATAAAATAGCCTGTAAATAGAAACTTTAGTCTGTTTCGACTAAAGTTTGAATTTAACATTCTGACTGTTTCGACTCTGTTTTTTGTTGCAGCTGCTGGACAGAGCACTAGCCGATGAATATTTAAGGAAATTCATTAATAAGGACGAAATTAGTAAATATAGAGGATTCGGTGGAGTTCGTATTGAAGATGTTGTGGTTATCACTAAGACAGGATGTACAGTTCTATCGCCATTGCCAAGAACGTCAGCTATTTATATTTCAAGAAATCTTATTAAATCTATTTTATTTTATTTTAAAACTTATTGGTCCAAAATATTAACGCTTTTTATTTTAGTCTTTTATTTATTTTTTTTTTTTTAGATGTTTTTATTAAAAAACACTTGAGTTTCCAGGTTGAGACCGTGTCAGTGGTTTGCTAAAAACCGACGTTTCCGCTCATGTTGCAACGAGCCTCTTCCAGGGTCGTTACACCTTGAAAGCCAATAACACCTTAATAGAAAGGGGCGTGGCTCTTTCCTCGGCCATATTGACTGCCTTCTTGACCACTATGTTTACTGTAGGTAATGGGCGGGGCTTAATTTTCCCTTCCTTGCCCATGGTTGGCTAGCGGGCGACGAGCCTAAGCCTCCCATCCCACGGCCTTCCTGCCAAAGTTTTAATCTTGTTCTGCTGCCGAAAACCATCAGGCGCTTTTCCCCCCTTCACAAAGCTCCACGAGCTGGGGTTAAAAAATTCCTGATTTGTGTGTGCGGTGAACGAGACACGGTGCATCATGACATTCTCTTTCGGTATGCTCTCCTCGACTAGGGAAGAATCCAAATGGAATTCAAGCTGAGAAGAAGGGGAGAGAACTGGCCGGGAGGATTGTAAAGAACTAACTAAAAGTGCCAAAAATTCTAAAGACTTTGTTGAGTTTGCTGGAGAAGTAAGCGGTTGAACGTAGGGCTAGACAGATAAGTAGAGGCTCGCCTTCCCGGGCAGGGACGGTAACTTGCCTACTGTATAGGCAAGGCTAAGTGACCATAGGCACAGTTTTGGCGTTATGCGCTAGGTACGGTGGCTAGGAGTGTGCGATTAATTATAATAATAATTTCCCCCATTTCTCTAATTGACAAAGCTTAGGCGAAGTCCATCGTCTCTATTTAGACAATTTCTGTCTTCCTCAATTTCCACTGCCTCTCTTATGACACGTTCGTAATAATTGTCAACCTGGGCAAGGACTTATGGCTGGTGTCCTCAAAACTTATGGCTTGCCTAGTTGTAGACGAATGTTCTGCAAAGGCAGACTTCTGCGTTTTTTGTTTTTTGTTTTTTTTGTATGCCTTACACAGTAAATATGTGATCAAGTTTTTTAGTCTGGCCCATGTACTTTTCCTTCCACAGGAAGCCACGCCCCTTCTTTATTAAGGTGCATTACCTTATTGGCTTTCAAGGTGTAATACCCTGGAAGAAGCTCATTGCATCATGGGCGAAAACATGAGTTTTTAGCAAACCACTGACACCGTTTCAACCCGGAAACTCGAAGTGGTTTTTTCATGATAATAGCCGCAGAAACCTAAAAGATCATTATTTTTATTGTTGCAGCGTGGAGGAAATAGAAGCTTGGATGAAGCAAACAGATAAAGGATGTTTAAGACCACTGGACAAACATTATCAGACACCTGTTGTTTACAAATAAATATGTTCACTATTATCTATATATAGCTTAGTGAAACTAACAAATAAAGACACTTAAAGTCGGTTAATTGACAAATGAAAAACTTAGAAAAGAACAAAGTTTTAACCTTCCAGACAAAGGTTAGTTATGTAGTGTATAATAGATGGTGTCTTTTATAGGTTTGCTAAGCTATATATCAAATTGGGGATTGGTTTGGGTTCCATTATAAAAAAAAAAATGTGATATAAATAAATAGATTTTAAATCAAATAATTATTTTTATCCTTTTTAATTACTCTTCCCATTCACATATTCAAAAAATGTCCAGTTATAGACGAATGTTCTGCAAAGGCAGACTTCTGTGTTTTTTGTTTTGACTTTGTCATTTTTATTTGAAATAGTTTCCCAAAAACATTTTGATTTTTTGAAAATTTTACTGGGGAAATTACGTTACGCTTTCCTCAAAATCTTAAGTATGTACCTCTCCAAAATGTATGGTTCTATCATCAATAATTTACAATATAACTCTTTCTACATGTACTTAGTATTGGGCAGCTGACTAGGAAATGCACAATATAATCGCTTTCTTGATTGCTACAAAGGGGTCAAAAATTTCATGTAATTGCGAGATCACCCTGATCGCATGAAGCTAGTAATTTTATCTTATATAAGGCTCACCTAGGCGCAGAGTAGAAATACGTTTATAGTAAAGATTAAATAAGAGGTGATGACAGTTTCCACATCGTGGCTCAACAAGTTGTTATTGAAGGAGATAATTAAAGAGTTTATTTTCACTTTTAAAGTACCAGAATTTTGGGCAATTTATACGTCCTCAACTGCTACTGATAAGAGATACTACTCTTTTATTCTAAGGCCCAGATATAAAGGAATACTAGAGCCGCCATTAGCATAATTTGTGCCCCAAATTTCTGCCGAATATAATAAACACGCTAGCAATTAAAGAATTAAGAATATGCGTATTCTACTGTTCCAGCAATTAGTTTTAATATTTCTGAAAATCTTAAAAAATAGCTGGGAAAGCAGCGAAACTCTTTTTTATTTATTTATTTATTCTGTACAGCAATAACAGCCACTTAGACCATAAAAATTGCAGTCAATACAAGGAAAAGAAAGTATATATTCACAAGAGAATAAAAACAAATGATCACAAGATTATACATAAATACAAATAAATAAACTGCACACAAACGCTAGGAGATGCAAAGATTTTTAATATAGCTTTTATTAATATAAATTAAATCCTTTTCAGAGGGAATTAAGTTATTCCAGCTTCTGCAGTAACGAGTGATTAGATCTCTGTTGACTGAATGTTTAGATGCTGAGATTGGTATTGCAAATATCGGAGTCCGTCTCAGTCTAATGGGAGGCACATAAAAAGGAAGGCTTGCTAATAATTCGGGGCAGTCTATATCTCCATTAAACAGTTTGAATATAAAAATAGGAGGTCATTCCGGCATCGTCTCTTTTCCAATGATTCTAAAAAGATTTCTTCTGAGAGCCTTTCATTTCTCCTCAGGAAGTAGACAAACTTATTTTGAATCCTTTCGATTCTCTTGATGCCCTCAGCAGTATGTGGAGACCATATAATAGATGCATATTCGAGCTTCGTACGGACTAGTGCGTTGTACAAAACCAATAGAGCCTTTGCATCAACAATTTCCTTGCAATGCCTCCAGAGAAAGCCTTGAAATTTGGATGCTTCCCTGCATACATAGTCTACGTGGAAACTCAGTGTCAGACCTGAGTCCAGCGGGACACCCAAATCTTTTACAATTTCAATTCTCTTGACCTTTACCTCACCCAGATAGTAACTGGCTCCGAGATGCTTTGCCTTCCTGGAGAACGTTATTACTGAACATTTATCAATATTTAACTCCATACGATTATCTGTGCACCATTTAAATACCTCTGAAAGCTTATTTTGTAATATTATAGAGTCATCTCTAGATTGCACTTTCAAAAACAGTTTGGAGTCATCAGCAAAAACTAATGATTTAATGTCCTTTAAGTTGGCCAATAGATCATTTATATAGATGAGGAAAAGCCAGGGGTCCACTTTCGATCCCTGGGGAACACCCGAGGTCACCAGTATCTCTCTAGAGAGTTTTCCGTTCCATTTGACAATCTGAATCCTATCCATTAAATAAGAACGTAACCATTTTAGTAGTAAACCATCTACCCCTACTGCTTGTAATTTTCGAATTAGGATATCATGTGAAATTCTGTCAAATGCCTTTTTAAAATCAAGGAAGATAGATCACTTGGGCTCCCTCTTGAAATGCATCCATAATGTACTTCAAAAGACAAGCCAAATTTGTCTCTGTAGAGCGGCGAGGTAGTAAACCGTGCTGTCTATTCCAAAGAAATATGTTGAGTGGATGCAAGTGACTAACAAATATGGACTCTAGAATGTTACTGGCGGCATTCAAACCAGAGATCAGACGAAAAGTTTCAATTTTATATAAACCTTCCTTTCTTGGAATAGGTGTTACAAAGGCTTCTTTCCACTTGCCCGGAAAGATACCAGTCTCAAGGGAGTGATTAAAGATAATGTTAACAGTGAGTGAGGGATGAAATCAAAAGCTTTACTGAAGTTAATGAAGACTACAAAGGTTTTTCTCTTATTAAATCTCAACTGAATTAATGCTGGAACTTAAGGTGAAAATGGCGTCTACACAGCTCTTGTTTCTTCTGAACCCGAACTGTTCATCAGCGAGTACATTATTATCCTCGGCCCACTAATATAACCTATATGACAAAATTAAAAAACGTAAGGAGTGATTGTATCGGTCTGGGGGATCAATGCGGTATTTAAGGAGAGCCTAGCCAATTTGTATTTCTTGTTTACGGATGAATCCAGATCGATCCATGGAGTGGGTTGTACCAATATGGGGACCCCCACAGACTGCACCTCCAAGTAGTACAGGCTTCCAAATATTGCCTCTGTATATACGGCGGAATTGGTAGCTATCAATGGCAATTAAATGGCAGGCAGATAAGGAAGATACGCCAGGAGAGGGACAACACTTTAGTAGTTTTCAATTACTCAAGAATTTGCACTTCAGAAGATAAAATGTTCAGAGGATTAGATACGGTAAAACAAAGAATAGATACGGTATTCATAGAAATAGCGAATAGTTTCGAGAATGCTACAGGAAGGATTACAATTAGTGTTAGGGCATTCTGGGACCCAAGGCAATGAATATGTCGATATCCTGACAAAAAGATGCAATAAGTCGAATGAAATAAATTCCTGTAGCTAGTTTGGGAGATATTAATAATGCTTTTAAATGTTATTTAGTATTATGGCAGGACCAATATGAAAATGAATATACAGGCAAATATTATTCAGACATATAGCCTCGTATCCCTTGTAAAACCTTGGTTTAATGGGTTGGATGGAAAAAGGCATTTTTATACTACGATAATGCTATTGAAATTTAACAATAACCTCACCAAGCTGCACCTTAATAAAATACGTATCGTAAATAGTTCCAAATGCGATTGTGGTAACGGGAATGATGGTGATATTAAACATTTACATTTTAGCTATAACATATATAGTAAAAAAAGAGAAAAGTTTGTAACCGAACTGTACGAGTATGTACGATTTCCTTGTAGCGCAAAAAGTATATTGGTTCTAATGGAAAAGGAAGCGCTTGTTAGCATATACAATTTCATCAAAGGGAATAAAATAAAAATATAAATCGGTTTTGAAATTATCTTTCGGTATACTTCCTTCTATGTACATCTCATCAGAGATATTTTCCGTGAATAATTTTGTGATCATCGATCGGTTTCGGTAGGGCGTTCGCCCATCATCAGGACTTGACCCCTGTTGGAGACTCGGACAGAGAAGGCCATCAAGTACAAACAAGCCATGATCCTCCATAAGATCAACAATCAGGTCAAGAGAATCCCAAGTGGAGAATAAAGATGAAGATTAAAAAATATCCTCGTCAAGCATATTTAACATTTCAATCTTTGAGTTAAAAATCACCACCCAAAATGAAAGGGAAATCAGTCTATTTCTCCATTAATTCTTCTAAGATCTCCGAAAGGGTTACATCATAAGTGATCAAATTTTTTATTAGAGCGCCAGTAAATGAGACTAACAATGAAACTTATTTCAATCGCCTCAATTTTAAGAACCAATAAAGCATTATCTTTATACACTGAATGAGGTTTAATAGAAAAAGATTTATTAATTAATATCATTAGGCCTCCACTAGGACGACCTAATATTTTTTCATTAATTGCATGTGACGTAAAAATATCAAAATTTAAAAAAAAATTCCGGCAACATAAATTTATCATCCGTTTTCCAATTTTCCGGTAAACAAAGAATTTCAACTTCTGACAAAAAACAATTTTGTCTCATAATCAAGACTAAAAATAGAACTATAACGTTAAGCCATTATTAAGAACATTAAGATGATTTCTAGAATTCTGATTAAAATATAAAAAACACAATCACTGTATATTTTCAGTAATATTTGAGTTCTTCACTCAAATAAAAACACACACTGAGGGGGGCTCTAAATATACCTGTCACTGGTGGTAAATTGGTAACACTGTTGATGATAAATAGTAACCGTTTTTTTTTATTTTATTTTGTTTTAACCTTTGGATATCGTTTAAGGACTTTTAACTTCTATTATTACCTTAATTTTAGTATTGTAATGTTATAATTACTATATAGTCATGAATGTTTTAATTAGACAATCATTGTGTAGTGTAAGTGAAACAATAATGATAAATTTGTGTTAAAATTTGATTTTGTTAATTATCTTATTATTTTAAAATAACACATATTTTTACGAGTGATTTTTTTTTTTTATCTGCTTAGGTAAATGCAGCTCGTTTCAGTATTTGTACAGTCCGTTTTAGCAGGTAAAATAATTTTTTAGCCTTATTCTTAAAATTAAATTTATTAATTAGGAATGAAACTTAATTTAGGGTTTAAATCAATTAATTCCGAAACAGAGTTATATGTTTTACTATCTCCACAGATTAGACACCTGATTTTGCTTCCAATAGATTTGGCGCATTCAGCCACAAGATGAACGAACCTATTTTCTTATTTATTAAAAAAAAAAAACAAGTGCATGTAGAACACTAGTAAATTTTTAGATTTAATAGCAAATTTAATAAAAAAATATATCTTAATAATGATAAAATCTGAAACTTTCTTATAATAATTTTTTTTTTTAAACTTTAACCTCAGTAACATTTGAAAGATAGCATCTCCTAAAATACACATTCCCTGAATGAAAATAATAAATCTATGTAAAAAAAAAACTCAAAAATTATTCTGTAACTTTTTTTTTTAAATTTGGAATACCAGCAATCTGTCCAATGTACCATAATGTTACAGAGATGTTACAAACGTACATTGTAGTGAAGTGACTACTTTAGACGCAGTGGTCTTTCAAACTGTGTTTCGCGGTACATATCTGAGGGTTCCGCGAGTCAAAATAAAAATTAATAAACCACACACACTAGTTGTGACTAATGTTTATTAACTAAAAAAATATAAAGATACATTTATTCATGCAGAATACCCAAAAGGCGAATGCGCTAGCCATTAGACCAACATGTGAGGACTACAGAAAAAGTAAAAGTTTATTAAATTAGTGTTTCACATCAATTCTTTGTTTAATTTTTTTTTTCAGTGGTCAACAAGATGAAGACTATCAATACCTACAGAAATCCCAAGTTCCTACATTGCACTTTCAGAAATCACTGCCACGTTTACCGATACCTGAACTAGCAGATTCATGTAAAAGATATATTCTCGCACAAACACCACTAGTAGATGACAAAGAATTGACAAGAATTACCAAAAATGTTGATAAAATGTTAAAAGTGGATGGCCCACCATTACAAGTAAGTGTGAAAGATTCAATAATAGCTTGTTATAAACGTTTGTGTGCATGAAAACAAACAAATTCTATTTGTTGGTTTTGCTTACATAGAATAGAACATAGCGTGCGTCACGTTCCCCGGCACAGCAGCCACTAGAGGCTTATTGTACCAACCCTGTAGGTCTAGTATGTGAAAGCTTTCCCTCTTCATAAGGTTAAGGGCTTTCCCAATCAACTCTTTTTTGCGCTATTATCTCATCTGGACTCTTCTGGGAAAATGTTCAAAATAATGATAGATATTTGTATATATGTAGGTAGTATACGCAGTTTAAAGCCCGCAAGGGGTATCTGTTGCGTGCAGTTACATGGGGAGTAGCGACAGTCACAGTGCAATAATACCCTAAAACAATCTACATAAGTAGTTTAAAGAAACTCGTTGGGCCTGTTTTCGAGAAAATCATTCAGTAAAATCGCATTTCCGATTGATGAATTTCGCCCGAAACCTTGTTGACAGATGCGGTGGTAGTAACAAAATGGAATATCAAGTTTGAACTTCCTGCGACTATTTTTCATTTTTCTGATATTTTATAGGCCATTTGCTACAAACATTTTTTTTCATATTTAGGGGACCACAAAACATGTTTCCGGTAAAAACTCTATTTAGAAAATTTTACTTGATCCAAATATTTTCTCTTACTAGAGGAGTCGATGTAGATTGTTGTAGGGGATTATCGCACTGCGACCTGAAAGATCTATTGAGTCTCCTGGAGCCTTCTCAGTGCACCGCCGGCCTCCAAGCAGTGTTCTTTAGCTGCAGACAACACTGCTCATCACCGTCCAGTGAGTTGTAGAGGCTCCTAGGAAGAGAAAATCTAAGGGCAGCATGCTGGATTCGACACTGGGACCCCCGCGTTGCTAGTCCAGCGTGCTACCACTGAGTTAATCCCTTCCTTCTCCCATGGCTTACGCCAATTAACTAGGGACGGAGACCCTAGTTTGTGTACTGTGTTTGTCCTTGTCTGTAAAGTGTAGAGTATATGTAGTTTAAGTGTATTGTGTACTGTTCTGCCGAAGTGCAAGGGGTACTAAGCCTGTGGTAACCCGTCGCTACTTTCCAAGTAATGCATGCGACAGATACCTCTTGCGGGCTACTAGAGGAGTAAGAGAAAGTAAAAAACTGTCGTTCAATAAAGTCGCACATTTCTAGTCAACTGATTTTCTTCAGACTCGGAACTTTTGCAAAATATTTCAGAGGGAAATCTGAATTTAACCCTCTCACATAATTCTCTTAAGAATGAATTTCATCAGAAATATGTTTCAGATAATTCATTATCAAAGTACATACTAGATAATTTTGCTATTTTTCTTTTTCTAGGAAGAATTAAAAGCAAAAGATGCAGCTAATAGGCATACATCCTACATTTCTGAACCATGGTTTGACATGTACCTAACTGATAGAAGACCATTGCCCATAAATTACAATCCTTTTCTAGTTTTTATAGATGACCCAAAAGGTGAATACAATGATCAATTGATTCGTTCGGCCAATATGGTCATTTCGTCTTTAAGGTCAGTATCTCCTGGAGCACATTTTAATGTGGTTGCTCAAAATATTCAATAACCAGGGAAAGATTATTTGATAAATTAATAGAGTTTATGCCAAACCCTTTAATTTATATATATATATAAAAGCATATGGTGTGAAACACTCACATAACTTTCAGTTACTGCTGTTTACAGAAGGTAACTGACAAATTTTATAGTTAGTATACCAATTTTAATTGAAATTCGTCCGGCGAAAATTGGAAAAACTACTTCGCCATCAGGAAAAAACGCACTTTCGATTTACTAAATTTCTTGAAACACGAAATTTTGGCAATTTATATGTTTCTAATTAATTTTGTTTAGATGGTAGAATTTTATAACCAGCTATGATAGCACTTTAGAGGCAAACATAATACCCACCCCTCCGACAAAACCACCCCTTAAATGACGTTACCCGGAGAAATATTTCAAATAAAAGTTGTAGCTTTTGGTATTTTATCCGTCGTAGCATGCATATTAGTAGTGTTCCTGACCGGTTGTGGATTTTCATCCATCGTCAGAGCAAATTCAACAAGTTCGTGTAGAGAGTTCATTTCAATGAAATGTTTCTGTAGACTCACTTGTTGGTTGTATATTATCAAGTGTGAGTCCACAGAAACATTTCGTTGAAGTGAACTCTCTATACGAACTTGGTGAATTTGCTCTGACGATGGACGAAAATCCAAACCGGTCAGGAACAAAACTAATATGCATGCTACGACAGATAAAATACCGGATGTTATCCTGCATTGTGGACCCCACCCACATTTTCAAAAAAGTTGTAGCTCTTTATATGTGTAGTTCACATACTTAGTTTAAAGAAAATAGTTGGAGCCGTTTTAGAGAAAACAGTAGAAAACTAAAAAAATACTTTCTAATAAATACGCAACCCGGTCATCCGATTTTCTTTAAACACGAAATTTCAATAACATATTTAATTTTTAATTAATATTATTGAGATGATAGAATTATATAATAAACTGAAATAGCATTTTAGAGGAAAACCTAACCCCACTTCTCTCCGCCAAAAGTGCCTCTTAAATGAATTTTCCCGGAGAAATGTTTCAAATATAAGTTGTAGATCTTTCTATGTGTAGTTGATATATAACAAGTTCGAAGAAAATCGTATGGTGATGCCTAAATGGATATCAAGTTTGAACATTTCTGCGATTTTTCGGTTTTGAGCTACGCTGTTCCACAGACATACACACAGAATATTTTCTAAAAACTAAAAAAAGAAAAAAGAAAATACTTTTTTGGGACTCAGTGGAACCTCAAAACGTGTATTTCCGGTGAAAATTCGGTTATAGAAAATTTGGCACAATTACAAGGCGTAAGAGAATGTAATATATTATCATCACCTTCTGAAACTAGTAATCAGAGAGAAATCGTTCAATTTTGTAAGACCTCAAAACTTAGTACCTAAATTGCAAATGTAATTAACATATAGTTTGAGGATTCTGAGGTAATGATAAAGTTATGTTAGGGTACCAATCAGAATTTGATTTTTTTTTTTCACATTTATTGGAATATAATGATATAAAAATTCCATTTTTTAAGGTTTATGAAATCTTTAAGAGCGAACATTCTGGAACCAGAAGTATTCCATTTAAATCCAAAAAAATCGAATACAAAATTTTTTCGCACTGTAACCGGAATGTTACCTCCTGCTGTTAGTTGGTATGGTGCTTATTTGTTTAAGGTAACAATTTTTTAATCAGTAACTTAGATTTAGATTTAAGGGTTCTATCATCAGAAATGTCTGTCTTTGACTTGTTTACATAGAATAAAAGCATCTCTGCCACTGTTTTTGTGGGGGGTCCGCAGAACTGGAAAGCATCAGAGATATTTTCCGTGATAGCCTGCTTCTTTTCGTGGTCATCAACCGGTTTCCGGGCGTCCGTCCGGACATAGACTTGCACATAGAGTGTATAAACTAAATTTGCTCTGTGCAAGTCTTTGTTATCACACTGTTTTAACAAAAACATACTAATGATGGGCGAACGCACGAAACGATGCACGGTCCGATGACCACGAAAAGATGCAGGCTATCTCTGATCTCTGCCACTGGTTTTATCCACTCTTGTAAATTTATTTATACTGTCTAACAACTCAGTTGCAAAAAGAATTTCCAAAAATGGAATAGCGCGATTTTTGCGTAATGTTACGTGTTTAAATTGCACGGCTGGTTACAGCTACTCATAACTTAATACAGCATCCTAGATAATGGGATTGTACCCAGTGATGATTATATCCCAAATTTCCAAGAACCGGTTCTCCTAAATGCAGGTGATATTCAAGAACCTGTTCTGTTTATTTCTTCTTCTCTCTGGAGAATGGAAAGCAAATCACTTTTTGATTTCGTGACCCTCTTTTGCACCTAAAAATTTTTTGCAACTTCTCAGAAATTTTTGCATGACCTCCCCCCCCCCCCCCACACACACACACACAGAAAAGTGTAGTTGCGCACTACGATGCACTTTATAATCTCCGGCTTATGGGATCAAATAGATAATTAACCCATTTTATAATTGAGAAAAACTTATTTATTTGACAAGATATTTCCAGAATTGATATTCTATTCTTATCATATCTTTCTTCAGGTGGATGATGCCTTTTGACTCTTAACGTCATCAGCTGTGTTGTGATTTCTTAGCCACATTCGAGCTGAATCTCTGCAGCCCCTGGTGATCCAATAGAGAAGTCCTATCAAATTTATTACTGGAAGATATATGCCGTATGTCCAAAAATTTGGGTTCAGTACAGAAAACCCTTGTTCAGCCTTTGCTGAAACGTACAGCAATGATTCTTAATCATAACTTATAATTCTTAATCACTTAAATTTTATCGTGCATATTACACGCTCAAACTGTATTGTCGAGTTATTATAGGAAAAGCATTGAAACTCATTAGGGACTTCCGCATCGCTCGTCCAGTCCGCTGCCACTGAGCTAATTTCGATAAGTTAAGCGAGCTGTTTTTGTCAGATAAAAAGATTAAATGACAAGGTATCGTACACTGAGCTCTTTAAATAATGAGAATCGGAAAGATTACTGAGCTGATCTCACAGACTCCATACAATACAAAGAAAATTGATTACCACGAAGAAAAATTGTCACAAAAGAATAATTAAAAAAATTGGTCATATTTGAGGAATATGGATTTCCAATAAGCAAACTATGCGGCGTTTTGATTAGTAACTTCAGCTGTAGAAATTTTTGGATAGCTGTAATTCTGGATGGGAAACAATCATGTATAATATTAAAGTTAAGGTTAAATCTGGAAGACTAAAGAGTTTCAGGAAAATACCAATGTTTTCTGATATTTAATTTAGTGTTAAATTGATCTTAATTGAAAGGGTGACAACATTTGTGTTTCTTTTAAACTCTAAAGATTAAAAATCACTTTTATTTTTTACAGATTGAAAGTATAACTTTAGTCTTTGATTTTAATGGAATAATTTTCACATTATACACAATATAACTGCAGTAAAAAATAAAATTTTAAGGGGCGGCATTAGCTCAGTGCTAGTGTGCTGGATTAGAACGCGGAAGCTCCTTGGGTTTGAGACCCAGCAATGCTGTCCTTAGATTTTCTCACCTGCAAGCCACTGTGAACTGTCAATGAGTGAAAATTACACGGAAACTGGCCATGATACTAAGAAGTCATCACATTTTCCATTTAAATTAACTATTTTTGTTTTTGTTTTTTTAATAATATATTTTCAGGCTTTTCCATTGGATATGTCACAATATGAAAATCTATTCAACACCACCAGGATACCTAAAAGTGGAAAAGATAAACTGTACCATGACAATACTACCAGGCATGTTATTGCCATGAGAGGCGGACATTTTTATAAACTGGATGTCCTCGATGAATCCGGTAATATGTTTTTATGTTTTATTTATTTATTTATTTGATTTTGGTCGGTGGCCTGGTGACCAAGATTCTGCAGAAAGGGGTGGCCTCGGTTCCACGGGGGCCATGAGAACCACCGCTGACGGCGGCGTTGGAGGTCTCCTTAATTTAACCACCGTTACATATTCTCGTCCAAGGCGAAGCCAGGATGGGAATTTAAAGGCACCTTCAAGGGCCGCTACCCATCACTTCTAGGCATAGATCAGCGCCAACCAGAGGTTGACCTAGAAAATAAAGGCCGACCATGTTACTTGGTATGCCAACAGATAGGATGATTCCCAGGTTCAATTTCGACAGGATCTTCCACATTGCAATATCGACACAGAGATGAATAGGACAGTGGCCCCGCCTCTGTGCGGTACCCGGTAACTCGGTCTGGTATACGGACAAAGAAATGAAGAAAGTAGCTGGAGATGAACCCGATATAATATGTGTTCATTTTACTGTTATTCAAGTCGAATGGATTACTAAAAGTGGCGCTACTTGTCACGAAATGTAAAAATAAATTAAATCATTTTATACTAGGCGTATTTTAGTGGTTGTGTTGCCAGCGCATATATTCTTCAAAATGGTAACTGTCTGTAAGAAGAAGAATTTTGGCTGATCTAAAAAATTAAGAACATAGTTTTAAATGGAGTTAAGGAAACGGACTACCTCCTGTCCCTTAGCAGGATAGGACTGAGGACCTTGGTGGGTGTAGTGACTGGACACACATGGGTGTCTAGTCATTTGCATAATATAGGTAGGACGTCTAGTCCCATGTGTCAGAACTGTGATGATGGAGTTAGGGAAACGGTGTATCACTATTTATGTCAGTGTCCCCTTATTGCTGGCACTAGGTTTCGTATATTTGGGAGGGCCTCACTCTCACAGGCTTGGGCGGTTGGAGCTAAAGAATATTTTAGGATATTGTGGACAGACCAGTAGACTACCGGGGAAGATCAATTGGGGGGATAAAAGCCATATTGACTTAGGTCTCATGCAGATATGCACCATTTAATACTACTACTAATAATAAATACGTTATAATTACGTAATATTTTTGTGTCAAATCATTGAATTTGAAATTTTCACCAGAATTAATGTTTGGAGGTCCCTGAGGGGCGGAAAAAAAAAGTTTTTACCGAATGGTGCGCATGTGAACAAAATTTCAAAAAAGAAAAATTGCAGGAAGCTCAACCTTATATTCCGTTTGAAGTACCCAACCTTATATACCATGAAGTAAGGACACGAAGGTTTCGGGCAAAGTGCGACTTTATCGGCAGTTTTCTAAGGGAGCAGTACCCGTTATGCTTTCCTTAAAGTACCACTTTACAGATTTTTTTTTTTTTTGACGGCATTTTTTTAAAAACTTCACACATAAAAATGTAACACTTTTATTTGAAATATTTTTCAAAAAAAAAAGGAGAATTTTCAGGCGTTTGTCAGTTACGTTTAAATTTAAACAGTAAAAGCTTTGTTAGTTTTGACAGAGGATGCTCCCGCTTTGGTATACAATAACCCCTGCCACCTTTTTTTGTTATAACCAGCCCAACTAAACATTGTAAAGTTTGTAATTTAAAAAAAAAATTGTTAACGAAGTTGTATTAATTGGAGTAAGTGAAAGTCGTGTGTGAGTGTTTCACACCAGATTTTTTTATTTACTTCATGTTTATATTTCAGGTAATATTTTAAATCCTCAGGATATTTATACTGGACTGGATTATATTTTAAAACAACCGTATAAAGTACCTGAATTTCCATTGGGTGTTTTAACAACGGAAGAAAGAAATACGTGGGCCACAGCCAGATTACATTTAGAAAGTACTGGCAATGCGGACGTATTAAAAGTAATTGATAGTGCCATTTTTTGTTTGATATTAGAGGAAACCCAACCTACAAGAGATTATAAAGAACTTATTCGGCAGTATTTACATTCTGATGGAATTAACAGGTAATTTTTGCTTAAAACTTATTGTATACTTATTGGTATTCTAACTACAAAATTTGTCAATTACAATTTTGAAAATTGGAGTAAGAGAAAGTCGTGTGAGTGTTTAACACTAGATTTTTTTTTTTTTAATTATTATTAATTTATAACATTTATTGATTTATTTTTGAACAGATGGTTTGATAAGTCATTTTCATTGATTGTTCTTAAAAATGGCGTAGCTGGATTAAATTTCGAACATTCATGGGGTGATGGTGTGGCCGTTTTGCGTTACTTTGAAGATATCTATAAAGATTCTACACAGAAACCACAAATTCATCCAAACACTAAGCCAACAAGCCAGAATGCAGAACGTTTAGTGACGCCTTTAAGTTAGTACATATTTGTTATTATTATTTAATCGTGGGTGCCTGTCGGCATGGGACCTGAGCCAGTATGGCTTTTATCCCCTCAATTCATCCCACTTCTTTTCCGGTAGTCTACCGGTCTGTCTACAATATCCTAAAAGACATTGATATAAATAATGATAAACCGTTTTTTTTCCATCATCACAGTTCTGACATATGGGACTAGACGTCCTCCCTATATTATGTAAATGACTCGTCACCAGTGGGTGTCCAGTCTACTAAAGGAGTCAATCTTATCCTACTCAAAGACAGGAGGAAATTCGAAACCCCCTGCTTAGTTCCTTTTAATAAATAATCTTTTGGCCTGGAGGCACCCCTGCGTGTCCTCCCAATGTTTATCCAAAACTCTTGTCTCCCAAAGTCTAAGCTGACTATCGCAGAACCTCTTAGTGACGGCAAGGGCCTAGCTCAGGACCACAGAAAGGTGAGGAGGATCCCTCCCTAGCCAGCCGGTCCGCCCTCTCATTGCCTTCTATTCCCGCTTGTCCGGGAACACAGAGGAGCTGTACTTTGCCTCTTTGAGCTAGGGTAAGCTTTCTCCTACATTCGCCCATCAACTTCGAACCCCAACACGGCTTGCTCAAAGCCCTCAAAACGGCCTGATTGTCAGAGAATATCCGCATATTATTTTTAAAAAAATCTATGTATTGAGATTTTAGGATTTTGCAACCATTTTCATGAAAAACACTTCGAGTTTCCGGGTGAGACCGCGTCAGTGGTTTGCTAAAAAAGCCGATGTTTCGCTCATGTTGCAATGAGCTTCTTCAGGATCGTTACATCTTGAAAGCCAATAAGACAAGTCTTAAAATTAAGCCCCGCCCAACCAACTATTCAGTCAAGATGTTGGAAGGTGCCACGTCCATTTTCTACCAAGGTACATTGCTCCATTAGTTTTCAATGTGTAACGACCCTGAGAAGAAGCTCATTACAAAATATGGGCGAAATGTCGGCTTGTAGCAAACCACTGACATGATCTCATTCCGGGAACTCAAGTATTTTTCACAATTAGGTTTGTCTATCAGAATGTCGTGTGAGTGTTTCACGTCAGATTTTTTTTTTTCAGACTTTCAGTTGGATGATAAATCAAAAAGTTTCATTAAAGATGCGTTAAATAAATATAAAAAAATTACAGATTCATTAGACATAAATTTATTAGAATTTTTAGATTTTGGTAGAAATACTTGTAAAAAACACAAAATTAGTCCAGATTCTATAATGCAACTTGCATTTCAAGTATGCCTACATTTTAATTATATTTTTTATTGAAATTATACTACTTGAATTTTTTTATTTACATTTAATTTATTCATTTACATTTTCAGATAGCCCACTATAAATTAAATAAAAAATTTGTATCAACCTATGAATCATGTAGCACTGCTGCTTTTAAACATGGCCGAACTGAAACTATGCGTCCATGCACACTTGAAACGAAGGTAGTTAGTTATGTGTGAATTTCATTCAGATAGATGCAGCAAACACTCTATGCAACCAATCCACCAATCTAACATTGCTGATGATACTGTAACCCTCTTTAATTCCGTTCCTGTTACCAAAATTCTCTCAAATGCATTCAACAGCTGCATTTTCCAATGCAGCCTACATCTGTGGCCTAGATAAATGACGAATCAAAACTATTTTAATTAATTTTTTATTAATTTCAGGAAGTCTGTTTAGACATTTCAACAAAAGATAAACCACCTCAAGAGGTAATAGTTGAAAAAATCAAGAAATGTTCTGCAGTACATGGCCAATTGATAAAAGAAGCTGCAATGGGTAAATCTAAATTTATATTTAAAATATTTACCCTCTCTTACTCCTCGTAATAAGAGGAAATTATTGCGGTCGTGTTAAATTTTCGGTTTAAGGAAGGGAATAACTAAGTGGTTAGCGTACTACAGGACCCCCACGCGGAGGTCCCGGGTTCGAGTCCAGCTGTGCTGCTCTTAGATTTTCTCTTCCTAGGACAGTGTTGTCGGTAACGAGAGAACACTGTCCGGAGGCCGGTAATGCACTAAGAAGGCTCCGGGCGCCAATGACCATAGATATTGACGCGCCTTAAATTTAAAAAAAAAATCACATTAAGTTGAGTTTTCAGCGGAAAAATACTATATTTTCATATCCCTCTGAATTAAAAAAAAAGAATGTGAATTTTAGCGAATGGTCAGCATGTGCTGTGTGAGGAAAAATTGATTTTTTGGGGGGGTAAACAGAAACGTTATGCTTTCCTCCAAAGTACCACTTACTGTAAATATATGGTTTCTGCGACCATACATTTTATATTAATACATATTAAAAACCATTGATAGAATTCCAAATTTGAAGAAAATCGGTTTTTGATTTTGGGGGGAGGAATTTTCTTTAAGGTGACTATAACGCCTATTCCATTAAACTTGATATGTAATTACACAACTGCACCATATATAGGCCTATCACTTTTTATTTGAAGCATTTTTTCTGAAAAAAATAGGGTTCTGAGGAATATACGACGTTAAATGTCAAATGTGTTTGTTCAGTACTATTATTGTTCTGGACTATAATGTAATCATTTCTATACCTGCCTGGGTTCCTACCTAGTTACTATTTGTCCCCTCACTACCTCTATATTAATGTTAGGAAACGTATTATTATAAATACCAGTAAGAGAAAATAGTGTGATTATTGTATTTTTTTTTTTTTTTTTGGAAAAATTTGAATTTATCGTGTTTCTAGGGGAAGCTGGGCCACTTGGGGAAAACTGGCATTTCAGCATAATGTACGGTTCTTCCTCATACATAATTTTATGGACTAAGGGCTAAAAACAACTTTGTGACAAGTTGTGTACTTCACATCAAAATTTTTATACTTACTTTCTCATAAAACCCTAGTAAGAGGAAGTATTGTACCCGTGTCAAATTTTCGACGTCGGAGTTCTCACCGGAAATATACGTTTTGAGGTCCACTGAGTCCAAAAAAGTGTTTTTTAAAGAAAATGGTCTGTGAATGTAATAAACAGTATAGCTCAAAAAAACGAAAAATCGTGGAAAGTTCAAACTTGATATTCCGTTTAGGTATCACCATGGGGATCCGGACAGTAAGTTATCTGTCAAAATTCCTCAACCGGAAGTACTACTTTACTGTATGTTTTTTCTTCACTTTTTTGCGATTTTCTCAAAAATGGCTCCAACTATTTTCTTTAAACGGTATATCAACTATACATTGTCACGGGAATAATTCCGAAGTGACTTTTTGGGTGCCCACTCAGTCGGCTGCTAGGGCGGGGCTTAAGTTGGACGCCACTTCGTTTTTTTTCCTCTATAGATATATTAATATAAATATGTATATCTATTTCCGGGTAACGAAGAAATCCCACTTTTTAACGGGAAATCAGGTCGGATAATTAAGGAACAAAAAAAGGAAATGGAAGAGAAAAGAATGACTATGTATTATTTATTATCGTGGCCAGGGTGAGGCGGTTTTGGAAAAAAAACGCTAGTTGAAAAAAATTAATTTCACAGAAAAAGAAAATTACTATATTGGGTACCTTACTTCCAAAAGAAAGAAAAGTTCAGTAAAATAAAAGTATACTACATATTTATTTATTACCTTACAAACAGAAATCGCTTCTGAAAATTATAACCAAGAAAATATCAAAGAAAATAAAACTTAAAATCTTCTCAACCTAAGATTAAGGAGCTCCTCAAATACAAATAATAATAATATGCTTTCGCCCTACGCTTACAATAAGTTGTTCTACTCTTAAAAGTTAAATCAATTTATTTATATAGAGATGTGTAATCGTTTTATATTTTAGGTATATATATGCATATATATTATATATATATCTCTGAAAACGTTATTACTTACTTAATTGTACAAATCTCTCCTCCAAATTTCAAAATTTACAATTAAACGGCCAAAACAAGTACTTTATAATTATTGCCCACGCTATTTATTTCCTAATTAGACGAAAACGTCATTAACAATCTTTGCTAATCCAAAGAAAATATTAGTATTTAAATTTTCTACGTCTGTTGGTTGTTAGCCGGTATTTTACCCCCAAATTGTTTTAGAGTTACATTTATGAAGTGATATTTTCCTGCTGAGGAGCTGATGCAGGCCCTCAAATGTGTAATGGGTACTCACATACAGTTTTCCTTGTGTATACGCACTATATCTCCTTGTGCGCCGAGTGGCCACTCGTTCGTTGTCTGAGAGTTTTCCAGTCTGGTTTTCTGTTTCTTGCGAGGTGAGAAGTCTCCGTTGCCGTCGGCCTTGAGGTGGAATTAATTCAGGAAGCGATCACTTGAATTCCTAGGCCCGTCTTTCACTCTTCGCAGCTCTCCGCCCACTAAAACCGCCTATTTGGCGAAAAATGGCGCACTGAAATTAATTGTCTGCAGATGGCTCATTCACCTGGCGGAGGAGAAAAATCACAAACGGCCTTGCCGTAACAGAGTCACAGACGTACTGACTCAGAAAGCTGTTCTTAATAAACACATACATACGCGCGGGGCGTTCTCTATTCTTTTACATACGAGACAATATTAAACTTTGACCGGCTATACAAACACACCTAAAAATAACTGTAGTTATACATTTGAAATTTATATTTCTAATTATTATATTCAATAACTATTTTTACAACTTCGTTACATCACCGCCTTCCCCGGGGAGAGGATCGAAGGATAAGGATTTGGATGGGATGGTGGGTAGATATCAAGGATCACCAGGTTCGCTGCAATACTTCTTCAGCTGTGATACGTGCCAGCGTCCAAGTGTATGGCCTTGTTCATCTTTTAAGTCATATACTAGCGGGGAAATCTTCCTAGCGATATAGCATTTCTCAAACTTGGGTGCTAATTTCGCGGAGAAATGGTTGGCTGCGTCTGATAAGAAATGGGTCTTCTTCCACACTGGCTCATCTTCCTCAAATTCGTCTGGTGATCGCCGGCGGAGATCGTAGTGTCGTCGGTTCCTTTCGTGGGCAGACTTTATTCGAGCCTGTACTTCCTCCCTGATTTGTGGAAGCATATCCAATTGCTGCTGGCGCCTATCACTAGGGTCAGTGAACTCTCCGTCTGATGTCTGATGTTCTGTACCCTTGCAGGGGACCTTCCTTCCAAATGTCAAGAAGGCAGGAGTGTGCCCTGTTCCCTCATGTTCTGCGGTGCGCACAGCGTAGCCAATCTCCGGTAGGTATCTATCCCAGTATCTCTGGTCATTCTTCAGATAGGATGCAATCATTGTTTTAATCACCTTATTGATCCTCTCACAAGGATTGCTCTGTGGATGGTAGGATGGATTGTACAATATCTTCACCAAAAAATCCTGCATTGTTTGTCTAAATTCCTTACTGGTATACTGCGAGCCATTATCACATATGAGGTACTTCGGCACACCAAAGACGAGAAAGACATCTCGTCCAAATGTTTTAAGATTGATTTACTGTTGGCGGTGCGAAGGGGGTACAGTAAGGCAAACTTTGTGAAACAGTCGGCTATTACCAACAAATACTTATTTCCTTTGGTGGACGAGGCAAAGGGCCTATTAAATCGGTACAAACCATGCTCCAAGGTGATTCTGGCAGTCGGTGTTGTCCCATCTGACCTTGTGGTAACTTCTGTTCGACCTTCATAGATTGGCAGACTTGACATCGTTGGACATACCTCTTGATATCCGCTACCATTTTCGGCCAATAAAATCTGTCCGCAATCCTACGATAGGTTTTATGAACCCCAAAATGACCTGCGGTTGGCAAATCATGATATTCCTGGAAAATCTGTTATCTTCGATTTCTGGGAACCACTTCCTTCCAATTATCTTCTCCCGATAATAAGGTTCTTCCTGTTGGTCGTACCTTTTTAAATAAAGCGTACCCCTGAACTCGCCACTGCGGGAACTTTTCCGGACATTGAGTTACCCGTAAGTACATCTTCTTGAACCATTTATCTTCTGTGGTTCCTTCTAGCATACACTCGAGCTTTTCTTCCTCTACTGGGTTTCGGGAAAGAGCATCCGCCACGTGATTTAGTTTTCCTGCTCGATGGACAAGCTTGAAGTTATACTGTTGGAGTGTTAGTGCCCATCTCGCCAATCGGCCTGTAGGATCTTTGAGCTTCTGGAGCCACAACAGGGAGTAGTGGTCAGTGACCACAGTAAACTCCGAGGCTTCTACATAAGGCCGGAATTTGTTAATTGCCCACAGGACGGCCAGGCATTCCAATTCAGTGGCCGAATAGTTCCGTTCCTGTTTGGTCAACGTTCTACTTGCATAGGCAATTACTCGTTCCCCTTCCGGAAATTCTTGGGTAAGGGTAGCTCCCAGTCCTACTGATGAGGCATCGGTTTGGATGGTAAATGGTAGATTGAAATCCGGGCCAGTCAAGGTTGGAGCACGAATTAACGTCTCCTTTAGGGCCCGAAAAGCTTGCTCGCATTTCTCGTCCCATATCCATTTCACATTCTTTTTCAGAAGATGGCTAAGCGGTGAAACAATAGTGGAGAACTCCGGTACAAATCTTCTATACCATCCCGCTAGCCCGAGAAATCTTCTTATTTGTTTTGATGACTTTGGGGTTGGATATCCGACTATGGCCTGTACCTTTTCGGGATCAACTCTTAACCCGCCTTGATCAACAATATACCCTAGATACTTAAGTTCAGCCCTGCAGAATACGCACTTTTCCTGGTTTAGTGTTAGGTTAGCCTCCTTGAGTCGGCCGAATATTTCGTGGAGAACCTCCAGATGCTGTTCAAATGTCGGTGTTCCTACGACGATATCGTCTAGGTATACAAATGCAAATGGTTCAAGCTTGGGTCCCAAAACACTGTCAATTAATCTTTACCAGGTGGCTGGGCTATTATGGAGCCCGAACGGTGTTCTCCGGAATTGGTACAGTCCTCTGCCCGGTACTGTGAATGCCGTGTACTCCTTGGAATCCTCTGCCACCGGGATCTGCCAATAGGCAGACTTGATGTCTAGACTAGATAAGAAACGGGCATCTCTTAAACGATCTAAAATATGAGTGACTCTAGGTAGTGGATAGGAGTCTCTCTTTGTCACTGAGTTAAGGCGGCGGTAGTCTACGCAGAACCGGTACGATTGTCCATCTGCCTTTTTAATGAGGACTACTGGTGATGCCCAAGGTGATTTAGAAGGCTCCACGATTCCCGCTGCCAGCATGGAGTCAAGTTCAGAATTTAAAACTTCCTGCAACTTTGGAGATACTGGATAATATCGCTGTTTTATAGGGGTAGCTCCTTCAACCTCAATCTTATGTTGTACTAGAGAGATACAGCCCAACTTTGCACCACAGGAGGTGAAGAAATCCTGAGTAACCTGGTTGAGAGCTCTCTCTTGCTCTGGCGTCAACATATCTCTACTTCGTAACCCTTCAGTAACTTCCAGTCCTCCGGCAATATCCGTCTGAGTCCAGGACATCTTTGACACATCTGAAACAACTCCCAAAGCTCTCCAGAAGTCCAAACCCAACACAAGTGTGGTAGTAGTGAACGGAGCTATTAATACACTAAGTATTTTGACGTTTCCTTCTAGCTCGAATGGAACATCTACACAACCTGTCAGCTCACATTCCCGCCCATCAGCTACCGTAACTCGGATGTTCGTGGGGGCAACTCTCCGAAGACCTAAAGATTGCAAAATTTCCCAACCTTGTTGATTTACGATGGTGCGCGTAGCTCCTGAATCCAAAAAGCCCCTCATTTTCCTTCCCAGGATGTTCACTGTAAGATAGGGTCTTTGATCGCACGGAAGATTTTCCAGTGTTCCTCTAAATTGATCCATGATGCAAAACATCCGTATGGTCTCGAGCCAAGCCTGCCATTCTTCTTTAGTAGTCCTTGAAAATTTTGGCGAGGGCGAAGTGGGACTTTTCACTTTCGCCCCGCCTTGGCGTTTAAAGTCCTGGGACCTCTATTGCACCTCTGGCATTTTCCCTGGACCAGGTCTTTACTGCCACAATAAACACAGAACTTCAAGTTAAGTTCAGGACATTGCTGGAATCGATGATCCTCCCCCTGGCAATGCCAGCATCGGAGCGCTGATTTGCTTCTAGGTGCTTCTGTAGGCTTGGGTTTGGAATAAAACAGCTGGTCCTTCAAGGTCCGCGACTCCTTTGATGTATTAACCACCGGTATCTCCGTCAGCCTAGCCTCCTTGCGTGGTTGTTGATAAGCCAGTTCTGGTTCCAGAAGATTTTTCTTCTGCATTGGTGGGGGCCTAAACTTCTCCATGTGAGCCTTATCTTGCTGAATTCTCCTGCCTATCTTCAATAATTCCTCCAAAGAGTCAAAGTCTCTTCCACTTAACCGATCATAGTAATAGGGTATAAGATTTCGCAAGACAATCTTGATTTTCCTTTCTTCTGACAACTCCTCTGGGAGTCGAGAAAAGTAAGTCTTCATGATGGCGACATATGTCGTAAACTTTTCTTCCATGCCTTGGGTTCGACTAAGAATTTCCCGCATCAACTCCTCTTCATAGTCGCTGTCTTCAAACTCTTCCTTAAGTAGCTGAACAATTTCATTCCATGTCCGGACATCCTTCCTAATTGTTTTAAACCACAGCAGCGCCGGGCCTGTGAAAAAATCGATAGCTCCATGGTAGAGATCTTCCGGCAGTGCATTTCTGGCTAGTCTCAAATGTTCAACATCTTCCAAGAAACTCCTCAAGCTGCAGCGTTGGTCTTCCCCAGAAAACTTTAGACCCCATTCCTTAATTGGGATTAGTTTCCTATGCCATTGCATTCCTGCTGGTACGGTGAGAGGGTGTTCAGGTTGAAGGGTACGTTCAAAAGGAACCTCCGATTTAGCGAGCGTTACTCCCCGAAATTGACGTTCAAGAGATTCTGCCCCTTCTTGATCTTCTTCAGAAATATTAGGATGCTTAGGAACATCTTCCATAGCGACTATTCTGTGCCACATGTCTAAATGCTCCTGTAGGCGGGTGGCTACTTTGTCCTTTTGACGAGACCATTCCTCTCCCACCTTAGAAGGTATTCGTCCTACTCTCCCTCTGAGATGCATCAACAGAGTCTCAATTCTCTTCTTGATATTAGGTTGCCTATCCTGCCGATAATGTTCCATAGTTTGATTCAAAGAAGCAAGTTTTCTATCAATGGTAGAGAATTCTTCTTCCCATTTCATATCTTCAGGAATAATAGTAACACATTTCCCTTCTTTCTCTGCTTTAAGCAATTTCCTCAACCATACACGACCCTCCGCTACAGTTGAGCCCTCCCGAGATCCCCGGATGAGAAGTTCATAGGTAAGTTCTTCTTTTTCTAACCTGTCTACATCCATGGTATCTAATTTTACTTATTCAGCAGCAAAAATAGAAAAACTAAAAATATATATATATATTTATGTATATGGGCAGTAGTCACAATGAAAAGGGTAGGGAAAGGTAAATGACTTTCAATTTAGGTAAGCAATGAAAGATAATTATTCAAAACAAAAAAAAAATAAATAAATAAATAAAAATAAGTAAATAAATAGAAATAAATAAACAAATAAATAAATAAATAAATACAGATAAATAAATATCTTTCCTAATTTAATCCCAAATATGTCTGTTAAACTTGTTTAATGTTTTATTTTCAATTATGTAATTGCCTTAAAAAAAAATTAAATAAATGAAAATAATCCTAATAATAATTCCTCACATAATCGATTAAGGGAAAAAAAAAATAAATTTGGATGTAGATAAATATCATGAAATAATCGAAGAAATAAAGATATAGACAGATATCGTAAAAATGAAGTAAACCGTACAAGAATAAATAATAAATTACCTCTGAAAATTATAACTCATTCCTCAGTAATAAACTCTCCCTATATTCAATAATTCGTTTATTTTGTTTAAGAGATTAACTCAAATTAATGTGAATTAGTTAAAAATTTACGCATAAGTAACTTCAGGAAATTTTTTTTTTTTTTTTCCGATTCAAAGTAAGAAATTATTAACATTCATTTATTTATATATTTATGTATTTTAATTCAATTTAAAGTAAGCAAATATCATTCCTTATTTTTTTCCACAACTTTATGTCAATTTTGCACTTCTTTAATTACGAATTTATTCATTATTTAATTTATAAGGTAGTATAATTTTAATTAAACCATATTAAATAATTCCGAAAAACATATTCATACTTCCGGGCCCCACGTTGGGCGCCAATTTTGTCACGGGAATAATTCCGAAGTGACTTTTTGGGTGCCCACTCAGTCGGCTGCTAGGGCGGGGCTTAAGTTGGACGCCACTTCGTTTTTTTTTCTCTATAGATATATTAATATAGATATGTATATCTATTTCCGGGTAACGAAGAAATCCCACTCTTTAACGGAAAATCAGGTCGGATAATTAAGGAACAAAAAAAAGGAAATGGAAGAGAAAAGAATGACTATGTATTATTTATTATCGTGGCCAGGGTGAGGCGGTTTTGGAAAAAAAACGCTAGTTGAAAAAAATTAATTTCACAGAAAAAGAAAATTACTATATTGGGTACCTTACTTCCAAAAGAAAGAAAATTTAAGTAAAATAAAAGTATACTACATATTTATTTATTACCTTACAAACAGAAATCGCTTCTGAAAATTATAACCAAGAAAATATCAAAGAAAATAAAACTTAAAATCTTCTCAACCTAAGATTAAGGAGCTCCTCAAATACAAATAATAATAATATGCTTTCGCCCTACGCTTACAATAATTTGTTCTACTCTTAAACGTTAAATCAATTTATTTATATAGAGATGTGTAATCGTTTTATATTTTAGGTTATATATGCATATATATTATATATATATCTCTGAAAATGTTATTACTTACTTAATTGTACAAATCTCTCCTCCAAATTTCAAAATTTACAATTAAACGGCCAAAACAAGTACTTTATAATTATTACCCACGCTATTTATTTCCTAATTAGACGAAAACGTCATTAACAATCTTTGCTAATCCAAAGAAAATATTAGTATTTAAATTTTCTACGTCTGTTGGTTGTTAGCCGGTATTTTACCCCCAAATTGTTTTAGAGTTACATTTATGAAGTTATATTTTCCTGCTGAGGAGCTGATGCAGGCCCTCAAATATATAATGGGTACTCACATACAGTTTTCCTTGTGTATACGCACTATATCTCCTTGTGCGCCGAGTGGCCACTCGTTCGTTGTCTGAGAGTTTTCCAGTCTGGTTTTCTGTTTCTTGCGAGGTGAGAAGTCTCCGTTGCCGTCGGCCTTGAGGTGGAATTAATTCCGGAAGCGATCCCTTTAATTCCTAGGCCCGTCTTTCACTCTTCGCAGCTCTCCGCCCACTAAAACCGCCTATTTGGCGAAAAATGGCGCACTGAAATTAATTGTCTGCAGATGGCTCATTCACCTGGCGGAGGAGAAAAATCACAAACGGCCTTGCCGTAACAGAGTCACAGACGTACTGACTCAGAAAGCTGTTCTTAATAAACACATACATACGCGCGGGGCGTTCTCTATTCTTTTACATACGAGACAATATTAAACTTTGACCGGCTATACAAACACACCTAAAAATAACTGTAGTTATACATTTGAAATTTATATTTCTAATTATTATATTCAATAACTATTTTTTTCAACTTCGTTACAACATACAAAGAGCTACAACTTTTATTTGAAACATTTCTCTTAGAAAATTCATTTAAGGGTATTTTTGGGGTTGGGGTGGAGTAAGGTTTTTCCTCTTAAATGCTATTTTAGTTTATTGCACAATTCTGTCGCCTAAATAATATTTATTAGAATTAAATATGTTGTTGAAATTCCGTGTTTAAAGAAAATCGGATGACAGGAATTGCGTTTTTACTGAAAAGTATTTTTCAATTTTCTGCTATTTTATTTAAAACGGCTCCAACGGTTTTCTTTGAACTAGGTATGTGAAGTACATATATAAAGAGCTACAACTTTTATTTGAAACATTTCTCTGGATAAAGTTAGGGCACTTTTGAGGGAAGGGTGGGGTTATGTTTTCCTCTAAAGTGTTATCATAGTTGATTATACAATTCTTCCATCTAGAAAAATTAATTAGAAATAAATTGATTGCCAAAATTCCCAATTTCAAGAAAAAATTAGTAAACCGGAAGTGTGTTTTTACTGTACAGTTTTTTTTTTGTCAGTTTTTGTGATTTTCTCCGGTAAAAACAACGATTTCATTAAATTTTGTATACTAACTGTAAAATTTGTCAATTACAATTTTTTGAAAACTGGAGTAAGCGAATGTAAAAAATACTTCCAATTTTTTGTTTTATATTATAAGTTTTATTATTCTTGTTTTTTGTAGGCCAAGGTTTCGATAGACATTTATTCACTTTACGTGTAATTGCTGAGAAAAAGGGCAAAATTCCTGAATTATATACAGATCCGGCTTTTTCTAGATTCAATCATTATGTACTATCTACATCAACTTTGAATTCAGATGCATTAATGCTTGGAGCGTTTGGCCCGGTAGTTCAAGATGGTTATGGAATTGGGTAAGTATCTAATATTGGATATGGGATGAAAGTAACAGATATCACATTCTATTGGAATTAATAAGAAATTAGAAGGAAAATAGTGGGCACCCTTCAGGGGTAGTTCCAAACTCGAATCTTCACCGTGTAGAGTAGAAAGATGTAAGAGGCTACGTTTTACTTACTCGTACTTCTACCTAGTAAGATGTTTTTCAGTTTTTTGCTATTTCCTTCTCGAATATGGCTGCAACAATTTTCTTTAAACTTAGTATATCAACTACACATATAAAGAGATATAACTTATTTGAAACATTTCTCTGGGAAAATTCATTCGAATTCATAATCCGAGGTTTAGGATTATGTTTTCCTGTAAAGTGCTATTTCACTTTATTATACATTCTATCATCTTAATAATATTAATTAGAATTAAATATTTTGCCAAAATTCGAAGTTTGAAGAAAATCGGTTGACTGGAAATGCGTTTTTATTGAATAGTTATTCCAAAATTACTATGAATACAGACAGAGACTAGCACTTTTATTTGTAACTTTTTTACCGAATATGGTCATTTAAAATAATGAGATGTTCAATACGGCAATGGTCAAAGGAGATTAATTTTTTTGAAGAAAAAAGGTATTCTTTGTTGCTTTACGCTTCGGGTACCATTGGCGCCTTTCTTCAGGAGCTCTTTAGGGTAGGAGAGGAGTGTATATGTTGAGAACGTTGGGATTGAAACGTATGAAGTTTTCAGTCTCAACGTTCTCAACATCTTCCTACACTAAAGAGCTCCTGAAGGCCTTCTTCGGAGCCAATAGTACCCGAAACGTAGAGCAACAAAGAATTATTTTTGCTTTAAAGAAAAACTCCTGTGGCCATTGCCGTGTAAACAAATTGAAAACCATTTGATTTGAAATAGTTTAAAAATAGTTGGGAAATTGGCAGGTTATGCGTTTCTCAATAAAGTCAATTTTAGGGGAGGGATTACTTAAGTGGTTAGCGCGTTGGACTCTCATGCGGAGGTCCTGGGTTCGAGTCCAGTGCTACCCTTAGATTTTTTTTTTCCTAGGTGCCTCTACAGCTCACGGTTCGGTGATGGACAGTGTTGTCTGTAGCGAGAAGTTTATTTTTGATGTCTGTCTTGATGTTCTGTATTTGATATTGTAAAATGGATATTGAGGTTTGGTCACAAAAAAAAACAACTATTTTTTCAAATTTTCATCGACGTTTGGACCAATTTATTTGCGATATAATTTAATTCTGATATTTCTGCAATAACAGCAATAGTTTAAAGTAAATTTAATTTGTCTGTAATAAGGGAACACTACCCGGAGGCCGGAAGTGCACTGAGAAGTCTCCGGGCGCTAATGACCATAGATGTTGACGCACCTTAAATTAAAAAAAAAAAAATATAAATTAATCTATATATTTTGTTTTTTATTACATTCTGTTTTTTGTTTCTTGAATTTGTCTTTCTAAAAAGAACCCGTTGTATTTGTATGTTGTAGGCCTTGATAAAGACAATAAATTTGTCGAAACGTTGTCAAAAATTTAAGTTTTTCTTTTAAAAAAAAGACCGAATCTTACCATCCTTATCCATCATTTAAGAACGGTTGAGAAGAATCTTCCATTAAAAACAAAAAAATAATAAATAGATAATACTCATTTTAATAAACTTCAACCATTTGTATAAAATTGAAAACAACTAAATTTTAGTAGAAATTATAAGTTTGAACAAAATTTGTCAATTATGTCGTAATCGCAATAAGAGAAAGTCATGAGAGTGTTGCACACCAGATTTTGTAATTTCTCTTACTAAAAACTAGTAAGTGGAGAATATTTTCAAAATTGAATTTTTACCGTAATGTACTTTTGAGGTCCCCTGAGTCCAAAAAAGTGATTTTTAGAAAATGATCTGTGTGTGTGTGTGTGTGTGTGTGAGAGAGAGAGAGAGAGAGAGAAAACAGCATCAGCTCAAAAAACTAAATGTCACAGTAAGTTCAAACTTGGTATTCCTCGTCTAGGTACTAGTACCGGTATTAGACATGAAGATTTCGGGCAAAATCCATTTACCGGAAGTGCCACTTTAATGATTTTTTGTTTTTGTTTTTTTGTGATTTTCTCAAAAAAGGCTCCAACGATTTTCTTTAAACTTAATATTTCAACTACACATACAAAGAGGCTACAACATTTATTTAAAACATTTCTCCGGGAAAATTCATTTAAGGGCACTTTTGTTGGAGAGGTGGTGTTACATTTTCTTCTAATGTGCTATACAATTCTGTCAACTAAATAATATTAATTAGTTGTTGTGGATTATTATTATTCACACACTCCAGGCCACCGTACCTAGCGCATACCGCCAAAACCGATGCCTATGGTCACTTGGCCTTGCCTACATAGTAGGTAAGTTACCATCCCTGCCACGGGGAGGAAGACCTCTTCTTATCCGTCTAGTTTTTCGCATTACCGCAACTTCTCGAGTGATCTCCATAAAGTCTTTAAAATTCTTTGAACTTTAGTCAATTCTCTACAGTCTCCCCTCCAGTTCTCTCCCCTACTGAATTCCATATGGATCCTAGCCTCGTCGAGGAGAGGACACTGGAATTTCCGTGATGCACCGAGTTCCGTTCACCGCATTCGCCATTCGGGGAATCTTCAATCCCAGCTCATGGCGGTTGGAGTTGTAATCCCCATGGCCCGTGAAGTATTGCGTTACAGTTTGGGACAGCTCCAGCCATCGAATCGACAGTCCGTGATGCAGATTCGGGAAGAACTCATATGTGGTTCTCCCTTTTTTTGCTTCATCCCAGCGCCTCTGCCACTTCCCAGTCTCGTACTCCCGGATATTTTTCTTTACTAGAGCAGTTGTTGTGGATGGTTCTGCAGAGCTGGAAAAAGTCAGAGATATTTTCCGTGATAGCCTGCTTCTTTTTGTGGTCATCTACAGGTTTCGCGCATTCGCCAATCATCAGGATGTTTTTGGTCAAAACAGTGTGATAACATAGACTTGCACAGAGCAAATTTATTTATATACTCAATGTATACATATGTGTGTACAGTGTAGATGCACTTGTGTACACTTGGTGTATCAACTGAATTTGCTCTGTGTAAGTCTTTGTAATCCGAAACCGGGTCGATGGCCACAAAAATAAGGTTGACATGGAAAATATCTCTGATAATATTAATTAGAATTATATAAGTTGCCAAATATTTGAAGAAAATCGGTCGATCGGAAATGCGACTTTATCGAATAGGTTTTTGAGTTTTTTTGTAATTTTGTTCATAAAAAATGCCGACGATTTTAAGCACTAATAAAAATTGGAAGTGTGGAAGAAAATTTGTCATTTCGCAGTAAGAGAAAGTTGTGTGAGTGTTTCACACCACATTTTTTTTATCCTATCTATCCATTTATATATTGTAATTTAAATTAAATTTTAAATTTTAAATTTATATTATATTATCATTTCAGATATTCTATATGGAATGACCGACTAGGTTCTATTGTGTCCAATTACCGTAATCACTCCGATGGTAAGGGATATATCCAGTGCCTGGAAGAAGCGCTGAAAGATTTATATGACTGTTTAAAATAAGAAATATTTAAAGTATTATTATTATTATATTATTTTGGTAAATTTAATATATATATATATATATATCAATTTGTATATTTTGAAATACATATAACCTAATTTATTTGTGAACATGTGTAATATACCCAACGTTTCCTTTTTTAAATTTCCTTTCGGCCTAAGATTACTAACAAACAGCATGTAAGTTGTTCTGTACAGTGTTTTTTTGTAAAAATTATTTACGCTGTATTTTTTTTTTAATTCTGTAGAAGGAATTTGAAAAATAATATAGAAACTGTATTTAATTTATTGAATAATTATAATTTAAATTTAAATCAATTATAAATGTTGAAATTCTAGAAAGAATCCAGAAATGAAAAATCACTAATGAAATTTTTTTTATGTATTTAAAGGAATTTTTTATGTAATATTTACAATATCAAGAAGGTTTGGTTATTAATACCCAGAAAACCTGAAAAAAAAATTAAATAAAAACTAAAAGTAAATGTTGAAGTTCGGTTACAAAAAAAAACAAAACTCTTTTTTCAAATTTTCACCGACGTTTCGGCAAATATATTGCCTTCTTGAGGATCTACAAAGGTTACATAGCAAATCAAAAATATAGAATACACAAATATATATATATATATAAAATAAACTAATAAGATAAACTAAATAAATCCATAAAAGTATTATACAGGGTGTCCCAAGGTAGATGAATAACGACTTTTTATCGGAAACTAAGATATCTAGAAAAAAAACTAAAAAATACGTGTCCCCCGTAGTTTTTTGTTAGAAATCCAAATTTAATTTGTAAATTTGTTTTGGTGCTTCCAGAAGCGAGATACAGGCACCAACCAACTTTATTTTTTCAACTGGGGAGGTGCGGTTTTTATTTAAGGTTTCTCTATTTATGTAAGAAAAATTTACTTCAACGGTTCTTTACTGTGAGCGATATTTTACAAGTTATGAATGAAAACATGATCTTATAAGAAATTTCAAAATGATAATAATACGGTTTTTTGATTGAATAAGGAGATAAGTAATATTTTATTATAAATTTTAATCCTCATTAATTACAGATCTTGCTCGAACTGGCCTCCACCATTAGAGATGCATTAGACATGCCTTTCCTGCCAATGGTACCTTACGGCCAAAGAAATATGCATCTCCGTTATAATATCATTTTGAAATTTCCTATTAGAATCATGTTTTTATTCATAACTTGTAAAATATCGCTCACTGAAAAAAAACCGTTCAAGTAAATTTTTCTTACAAAAAATAGAGGAATCTGTTTCTTAAATAAAAACCACACCTGAGTTGGCCTTGAACCTTGAGTGTGTAAGCACTTTTTATAACGCTCTGTGATTAAACTCATTTTTTAGTGGTTTTTTGACATTGGATTTTCGTGATTTTTTGCACAAATAATCCTCTTATAGGGTTTTTTAATTGTTATTATTATTATTTTCAAGAATTTCTCAACAGTGGTTGCTGTGAAATTTGAAAAAAGTGTTTCTATTAAAATACGTATAGTGCAATGGAAGATAGCTCAAGTGATAACATGCCAACGGTGCAGTTAAAGAGTGGGAGTACTGTCAGTCAGGTATGTGGTGATAATCTGGTTAGCATACTTCTCTTCTTTCCCGTATTGACAGTCTAGTTGCAGATGTTAAATCAATTAAAGAAGAAAATCAGACGATCATTAAAAAAGTTGATATATCTGAAAAATAGTTAAAAGAAACTCTTGCTGTATTACAAAACGATAATTTAAAAAATAAAAAAGAAATCTTAAAGTTGCAGAAAGAAAATAATTTGTTAAAGCGTGATAATCAAGATAGGAAAATACAGTTTTATAATCTTGAACAACTCACACGTTATAGTTAGACAAAGAGTTCAGAATTGCAAATATACCTATCTCTGAAGGGGAAGATTTAAATGAATCTGTTGAAATTATTTGAAAACATATTGGATTCAGCCGTCTCAATAATCTTGAATTTTTCAGAATTAAGTTAAGAAATGTTAATATACTCCCCCGATAAGAGATAAATTCCTAAGACAAACTGATAAGGAAAGTTTCATGAAATCCTTGAGGGCCTTTAACTTCAAATTAAGCACTGAAATATTACCAAAAATTGGTCTAAAATAACCAGTCTATTTCTCAGAAAATATGTCTCCTTTCTACTCTTCACTTTATAAAAAAACTAGAACCTTAAAAATAATAATATTAAATTTACCTGGTTTAGTGTGTTTAAATAAACACTCTTTACAAAGACAACTGAACTATCTGAACCTTTAGCAATAAATTGTGAGGAAGAACTTCAAGCATTTACAGGGCAGGCATCAATCAATCAAGAATTTCTGAACTATCTGAACTCTTGTCTAAAAGTAATCGAGATGGGAAATCATCATACGATATTGAGGCCTCCGACCAGGATACAGATATTTCTGAAATTGTTGTGGTGGTTGGTTCCGCAGAGCTGGAAAGCATCAGACATTTTCCGTGGTAGGCCTGCTTCATTTTGTGGTCATCGACCGGTTTCGGGCGCATTCGCCCATCTTCAGGATGCGTTTTTCAGACAGTGTGATAACACAGACTTGCACAGAGCAAACTTAGTTTTCACACTCACAGTGTGAAGGCCTACATATTTTCCCCTGCTATTCCCTTTCCTCCTATTTATCAAACTATTCCCATTAATCCTTCCATATTCAATTAGCTTAAAATCCTTATTTATTAAAAAATTTAATTAACATTACATAATATTATATATATATTATATATATTAGATATATAGATATATATACAAAAAATACATGTTTATTATTTGTCCTGCTTCTTAGTCCCTTCACTCCAACAATTCCTAACGGTACTTCACCCACCCCACCCCACCTCTACTTTCACCGGTGTTCCTTCTCAACCTTTCACTGGTAGTACATTCATAGACCACAATCATAATCGAACATGTAGTAATTAATAGAGCATACAAATTTTCCGATTCTAAGGTCTGTAATATTTCCATAATTTTTCTATACGAGTATCTGTATTTACCTTTATAATTTGTTTTTTTAGTTTTCCATTACCATTTTTGTTTTTGTTTTTTTATTGTTCTATTGCCATATTTTCTGTTTTTGTTTTTGTTCTGTTAATGCCAGCTGGATTCTTATGTATATTTTTTCTTTATAGATAGCCCCTGAAGAAGACAAACAATGTTTTGTCGAAACGTCGGGCCATTAATAAAAAACACTTAAAAATTTGTTTAGTGTTTTTCTTATGATACCCCCTGGCCGATCAGCCAACTAAGAGATACATCAGATCATTTCTAACGGCCAACAACTTCTACAATTTGATACATTAGATTCTTTTTTCGTCCCTCCCAGGATAAATGCATCCCATCACATAATTGTCAAGCAAAACAGCTAAGTAGTTCATCAGTCTGTGATAGTCCGAATTTTACTGTTCTTTTCCAAAATAGTAATGGACTAAATTCACTGAATAGTCTAGATACTTCTTCCCAACACTCTTTGTCTAACTATGGGGTTATATGCCTCTCTGAAACCTGGGCAATTTCTGATAAACTTAAACTGCCATCTTTCTTAAATAATTTTGATTTATTTGCATCTAATGCTGTAAAAGAAAAATCGCTGGGCCGACCGAGTGGAGGTTTGCTAATTCTAATAAATAAAAATTACAATTTTAAAACCTCTTTTCTATACTGTGACAATTTTTTGTTAATTCTCAAGTTAGTTACTCCTTCAATTAACATCGTTTTGGGTGTGATTTATTGGAGACCCGGTACATTTTATGATTTCTATGCAGTTATCTTGGCAGAAATAATAGATAATATAATTAATGAACACGGAGACTTGCCAGTTTTCATTGAAGGCGACTTCAATTCGCGTATTTCTGACTTCAACCAGCTGCCTCCGGAGTCCGTTGTAAATTTGCCCTTTTCCCCTTTTCGTGACTCGTTTGACTCAAAACTAAATCATAGGGGGAGAAGTTTAGTTAATCTTATGGAAGATAATGGTATGACTGTTTTCAATGGGCGTTTTCCCAGTGCCTTCCCTGCCCAATTTACATTTATATTTCAACAGTATTCTAGTGTTATTGATCTTGTTTGGGGTAATTTTTCTAGTTTAAATTTTTGTGAAGATTTTACAGTAGGTAATAGTATTTTTCCCTTTCTTTTTCATCTTTCTTGCTTATTAAAATTAAATCTGCCTGGAACTACACCCTCTTTTAAAACAAATCAAATTAAAAGTAATTCTGTAACTCTACTGACTAAATGTAGATGGAATATTCTTCTAAAGAATGAATATA
Organism: Triatoma infestans; assembly: GCA_011037195.1. Classification (NCBI taxonomy): domain Eukaryota; kingdom Metazoa; phylum Arthropoda; class Insecta; order Hemiptera; family Reduviidae; genus Triatoma; species Triatoma infestans. The sequence goes on from JAAEAF010000298.1 coordinate 327,103, forward strand.
ATTTTTGAATGTCACAGTCTACGCTTCTATACTTTTATAGTGACGATGCGAGACAACTTTATAAAAATATTAATAATGCAATAACTCGTGCTGCACATTTTTTAAAAATGGTAGAAACTCGAAGCTTAAAAGATATAAAGACCACCTATCAAAAAAACGATTGGTTCGATTTAGAATGTTTAGTTGCTAAGCGTAATTTAACCAGAGTTTTTCGTAATTATAAAAAAGATAAAAATACTCATATTTTCTCAGAATATTTAAAATTGCATACAAACTATAACTATTTAATAAAAACTAAGAAAAAAGAAAAAATGCTGAGTAAAATTGAAAAGATATCGAATATAAAAAACTCCAAAGATTTTTGGAGCGCGGTCCGTGATTCAACTTTTAAAAGCCGTGATATTTCCCACATAACTACAGATGTATGGACACAATATTATAATAATTTTTATTCATCTAACTACAATAGTGAACTAATTTATCCTCTTTCCTTTGTACTTGTTAATCATGACCTCGAAAAGAATATAGAGCTAAGAGTTCGAAAAGAATAAGAGAGCTATAGAGAGTTGTAGTCATTTTGTCTAAGTGAAATCTAATAAAACTCCTGGCAGAGATTTAATTCCGTATGAGTTTTACTCTAATTTGCCTCCTTCATAGGATCATTATATTTTAAATCTGTTCAATATTGTTTTGGCAATGGGTGAAGTCCCTTGTTCATGGTCCCACATAGATATGAAAATGATTTTTAAAAAAGGTGACCCAACTAATCCTGGTAACAATCGTGGAATAGCCTTACTGAATACCCTTCCTAAAATTTTCACTTCTATTCTGGCTCACAGAATGAATGTTTGGGCAGAGACTATGCAACTTTTACCGGAAACCCAATGTGGTTTTCGATCCGAAAGGGGGTATCAGGATAATATATTTACTCTGTCCTCAATAGTTGACATTAAATTGAATAACAACACTCCTTTTTTTGGCAATATTTATAGACTTCTCTAAGGCTTTCGAGTCTATCTCACATAATGTCCGTTGGAATAAATTTCTAAAGCTGGGAGTTGGGCTCAAAATTATAAAATACTGAAATCCATGTACGAAAACGTAAATATGCGCATCTTAACACCTATAAGCTCCATCCGAGTGACCTCCGGCGTGTTACAAGGTGAACCTTTATCCCCTCTCCTTTTTAACTTATTTACTTCTGATTTATTAGAGTTTTTTAAGTCAAATGGCGCTGCCTCTGTTACTTTAGACCGAACAATGATATCATTTTAATGGCATACGCAGATGATGTAGTCATTTTTGCAAACTCTGTTGTAGACTTAAATGAAAAATTACTGATATTCGAACAGTACTGTTGTCTGAATGCCCTTAGTGTTAATACAAGTAAAACCAAAATAATATACTTCTCAAATAGTTCGCGTAACAAGAAACTCCGTAATATTTTCTTTGCAGGAGAGCCTATTGAACTTGTTAATCGTTACCATTATTTAGGTGTACCGATTTCCTCTAATGGTAAATATTTCAGGCCTCAAAACACTTTGTGAGAGTAAGAAAACTGGCATTTAATTAAAGTTAAATTTATTTTGTTAAACTCAGTGGCAACACTTCACGAAATAGAAAGAAACTTCTAAATTCTATTTTTAAACCAACAACGCTATTTTGCTCAGAAATCTGGGCATATAACTGCCTGGAGTTGCTAGAAACTATGCAATTGCAATCTGTAAAAAGTATTTACTATCTTCCAAAAAATACGCCTAATTCGTTTGTACGTTTAGAGTTCGGATGTTCACCAATTGTAGTTTCTGTTTTCAAATCTATGTGCACTGTGTTAATTAAAATTCTTAAAATGAATAGTTCACGTTTGCCTTATATTTGTTATAATATTTTGTTTAAAATCAATTCTTAGAAACGAAATAGTAAAAGTTGGTTATCTTTCATTAAGGATACAATGTCGTCTATAGGCGCATTGGTTATTCTTCTAACACAAGATCCTCTAATTTTAAGAAAAGAAAAGAAAAACATCTTACCCAAACTGACAAATAAATTCCTTTCTAAGGAAATAGATAAGGTACTAAGCAGCAAATATAGTGTATTATATAGACACGTCTCCAGTTTTGACAATAAAGAAATATATTTAGACTTGAGATGTAATATAACTAAACTTAGAACAATTTCCCAAATTCGTGTTTGCAGAATAAAATGTGCGAAACTCTATTTACTGATTGTAATAATATATGTTTAATTTGCTCTTCTTTGTATGAAGATTACATATGCATTTTCTGTTTGATTGTGAAACTCTTCAACAGTTCAGATCTTACTTTTTTTCAAATTTTCTATCATCTAATTTTCATGCTCCAAAAAAACTTATTTGAGGAATTGTTTACTATAAAATCTAAAGAGCAGATAAATGCTACATATAATTTTTGTAAACAATCACTTAGGATAAGAAGTTTTGTATTGGGACAATAATTTCTGTTTATATTTATTTCATTTTCAGTTTATGTTTATTGTATTTTGAACTTGCTTGTTTGCATATATTTTTGTTCTCTTAGTAGAAGTAATTATTCTGTTTTTTTTTTTTTTACTTTCCAAGTGTTTACTCATTGAAGTATATTGCCATCTAATTTCTTTTTTTATTAGTTATTTTTGTATCACCATATTATGGCCGACTCACTTGCTCAAAAGCATATGTAAGCTTAAAAGCAATAATAAATAAATAAAAGAAAAAAACCACACCTCATTTGAACATATAAAGTTGGTTGGTGCGTGGTGCCTGTACCTCGCTTCTGGAAAAGCACCAAAACAAATTTGCAAATTTAATTTGGTTTTCTAACAAAAAACTACGGGGACACGTATTTTTCAGTTTTTTTTTCTAGCTATCTTAGTTTCCGATAAAAAGTCGTTATCCATATACCTTGGGACACCCTGTATATAGTATTTTTTTTTTTAATTTAAGGCGCGTCAACATCTATGGTCATTGGCAACTGGGAGCCTTCTCAGTGCACTCACGGCCTCCGGACAGTGTTCTCTTGTTACAAACAATAGCAAATTTAAATTTATTCTAAACTATTGCTGTTATTGCAGAAATATCAGAATTAAATTACATCGCAAATAAATTGGTCGAAACGTCGATGAAAATTTGAAAAAAGAGTTGTTTTTTTTTGTGACCAAACCTCAATATCCATTTTACAATATCAAATACAGAAGCCATAACGAACATCAAGACAGACATCAAAAATAAACTTTTTCTAAAATTTACATTTACATTTCCGGGAGCTGCGCTCCGGCACAAGAAGAGAAACGTTACAAAGTGTTTATGACTTTATCCGTCGTAGTCATGATTTTATTAATTTGGTTCTGACAGGTTTCGGATTCTCATATATCGTCAGAGTATGGTTTATGTTTATATCACAAACAACACTGATAATCAGTCACACATAACAGATCTGTCCCACGTATTTAAACAAAATCATTATAATTGTTTACAAAAAAAAAAAAAAAAAAACCTATTTTATAAAGTCGCAACTTATCGTTTCGACACCATTTCCCCAAATTTGGAATTCTACCAATGCTTCTAATGAATTCATTAATATTACGAAGTGTAAAGAAAATGTTGTACGATCCATTTTCGAGAAAATCGCGAAAAACTGAAAACTGAGGTGATATTCGCCTATCTAAATGGATTACCAAGTTTGAGCTTTCTGTGACTTTTTTGTTTCGATAGGTTTTTGTATAGAAAGCTATTATATTATGAAAAAAGTAGACAATTACTGAACGTAACATTCTTTATATTTTCCTATCTCTCTCTGGGACTCTTGTCTTTTAGCTCTAAGTTGCCTGTGGGTGCGCCGATCTGTTGCTGTCTTAGTTTCATTTCTTCTCTCTTCATTCTCATACATCTACACTCTCGCACCAAACAGACCAAAAACATGTTTACCTGTTCTGTTGCAGTTCTACAAACCCGTTCATACTTTTTCATCCACTTGTTCCATCCACCTGGCTGATGGGTGTTGAACTTTTCAGGTGGTAGTAGTTGATAGCTGGGTAACTACTGCTTGGCTTAAGTTCAGACTGACTACGAACTGAATCGCCTCGTTAATTATCTCTGATAATTGTTCCGTAGCCACATGTAAAATAAGCTAATAATTATGGGGGAAAAAACAGACAAGTTACTGAACGTATCGTATATTATCATTACAACTGTAAGTGATTTAGTTTTTAACACTTATATCATATCATATTATGCCTTATCATAATAAGGCCATATGATGATGCATTATGCTCTATAAAAATCGTGAAAAACTGAAAAAAAAGAAAAAAGAAAACAATTCAATAAAGTCATACGTCTGATTGATGCATTTTGTCCCGAAATTTTTGTGTCAGTTTTGAAATATCAAGTTTGTTTCCATGCAATTTTTCTTTGTAGTCAGGAGAACTCAAAACATTTAATTCTGGTGAAAACTCGATTTCGAAAATTTTACACAATCGAAAATACTTCCACTTACTAAAGAGTAAGAGAAAGTAAAATTGTAGTTTTTTTTTGAAATTTGTGAAATAACTGTTAAATTGCATAAACAATGTGAGTGCCCCCCTCGAAAAAGAAGAAAAAGTTGTAACTGTACCGCTATTAAATAAAATTCTTAAGTCTAAATATTTGCTTTTTACTTGATTTTTTTATTTTTATTTTATTAATTTGTTTCTTCAATATTAAAAAATTACTTTTTAATGAATTCAATTAAATTCAAAGCAGTGTTAGCAATCGATTTATTTTGTAAAAAAAGATAACCTAATTGTGCATCAAGATTTCAACCATATCAGTGACATTGGTGTAAGTGGACATCAAAAAATAATTAAGGGGGAAAAAATAAAAAGAAAATGGATTGGCGTAAATGTGAAGTTTTAGAAGCGAGGCGTAGATTATCGAATATAATAGTGTTATCATTTCAAATTGGTTTAACCGAAGAGGAATTAATTAAATTAAATACAGTCAGGATATTAATTAAAGCGAAATGTATTAGAAATATCAATTATATGAGAACAGTAGTAACAATAAGTGTTTTAACATTAATTACTTTTATGATATTTAGCACAACTACAGTGATAATGGCTCACAATCAGAAATATGCAGCTTGTTTTAATCATACACTGCCGCCAGTAAGTATTGGCTAATTAAATTCATATTTTTTTGTTATCTTTTTTAGTTACTGCTGTTAGAAGAACCATTAGATTAGATTAGCAAATCGGGTGGGCAATAACCCAGCACCGCAGCCATCAAAGGCTTACTGTGCCATTCCTGATGGTCTAATACGTGAACCCTCCTCTTCTAAGGTGTTTCAGGACTTTCACCGCTAAATCTTTCTACGTTACTATCGCCCCCAGGTTGCAAAGTACCAAAGGGTTTCGTATCAATTCAACTATTGTCACGCACTCAAATAACAGGTGGTGGGGCACTCTCCTGCTCCTCCTGGCATGTCTGCAACAAGAGTTTTCCGAGCTGATCACGCCTCTACCTTGTGCAGATATTTCATCAGCCTTTTTTACTGTGTCTTTACTTCCCATTACGTCCCATATCCTCTACAGAGCCAAGAGGAACTATTTACAAACGTTACAAGTTTTGAGGTCCCCTAAGTATGAAAAAAAAATGGTTTGAAACACTCATACGACTTTCTCTTAACTGCAGTTTATATAGATTTAAAGATCTCTGTATTTACAGTAGTGTAAAAGATTTAATGAAAATCCGTCCGCCTTTTTATGGATAACAAGGTAGAAAAGTGAAATAACTGTTTACTAAAATAGCACTTCCGTTCAACGTTTAATTAATTAAACAGACAAGACATACTTGTTAGTACATAACCTTTTAATCTTCCGCATACTATCAAAAGTGTAGTGTGACAAAACATAATAGTTTCTCCAATACAATAATAGTAAACTCCAAGTTTACGATGGATAAACTCCCAGATGCCATCCAGCATTGTGGACCACATCCATATATTCATTTAACTAAATATGCTTTAAATTTGCAGATAAGCCAACCCACTTGATATTCAGCTGAGACGGTCATGACCGCAAGACGAGCTAAAGAATTCAGCAACACTATGTATCCGAGTATTAAGAGTACCGCAGCCATTCACCATGGCGTAAGTATGCAGACTATGCAGTTTGAAAACGCAGGCAAAATCTTAAAAGTGTTCCTAAAATTAATCAGTAAATTTATTTTCTCTTACAGCTGTAAGAGGGAGTATTGTGAACTTGAGTCATGAGATCCATTTACTCTCTAGTGATCAAAGTAAAAAAATACTGGTGTGAAACACTCACACGACTTTCTAAATTTTCTTCAAACTTATAATTTTTTATTAATTAATTTTTTTATTATTAATTAATAAATATTAATTTATTAATTTTAAAATCTTCAATTTTAGATCAATTGGAGAATTTAAACTTAATGAAACACTTTTTGGGTCTCTGTATTCATAGTAAGTGTTCCACTGATCTAATCCAATCCTTGACAAATTAAGGTAAATTGTAGATAGTAGGGAAAATGAACTAAATTCATGTTAGTAGAATATGAGAGATTAGGCAGTGCATTGATCAGCCACCATAGTGTGATATAATCTGGAGAACGGGGCCCTCCTAAGGAAGAAAATGCACTTAGGCCACCAATGGGCCCATTGTGCCCCATCCTCCTTGTAAGGCAGCGCTCACATTAGGGGGCTGAAGTAAAATTCGATCCCGCATTCAGCACCAAAGTTTTGGAATCTCTTGGGCGAGCATCTCATGTTAATACTCTCCAAGAAGATAAAAAAAATGATGTTTCAACTTTCTGGCCAGTTTTCCCTTACAGAATGGATTCGCCGTGAGCCCACGTAGATGCATCTCCTTTCGTGTGCTGCGAGTCTTTTGAAGGACCTTTCAAGAAAAAATCTTAGCCAGTAGTTTCCGTTTAAGCCATTCTTCAATGACCCCACAAGCGGTTTTGTACGAGATGCCCCAGAAAGGCTCAGAAACCAATCGGGCAATCTTGAGGTACCCCTCTTTGCCCACTGTCCGTCCGCGTCCTCTGCCTCTTCATTTTTTTGAATGCCCAGTGTAAACCTAACTTCAAGCTGCAGCACCACATCCCCGAAACCCCTTAAAATTTCAATTTTCTTGTAACTGTTGGACTCAAACTTGGGAGGGATCACTTGCGTTCCTAGTCCAGTATGCTACCACTGAGCTAATTCCGCCCCTTGTTATTGTATATTTTTAGTAGTTTGGATCCAGAGGCGCTTTGGTTACTTCAGGATCTGGTTCTTTCCCATAGTCAATTAATTTAATAAAGAAATTAGCTCAAGTAACATGTGGCGTTGGACTGGCACATGTGGAAGCTCACAGGGGTCCGAGTCCCAGTCAGTGATGTCCTTTCTCTTCCTAAAAGCCTCTACCACAGCGCACACTGTCTGGTGATGGGGTGGCAATCAACTGGAGAAAGTTCCTAGCGTGATAAAGTTGACGCACCTTAATGATCTTTTAGGAAAACACTTCGGGTTTATGCGGTTTGAGTCTGCGTCTGTAGATTTGCTAGAAACCGACGTTTCGCCCATATTGCAATGAGCTTGTTTAGTGTTTGGAGCAATGCTTCATTACCTTTCAAGGTGAAACGACCCTGAAGAAATTCACGGCAATATTCAGGGGAAACGTCGGTTTCTGCCTGGAAACTCAAGTTCAATAATAATAATAATAATAATAGAATAATGCATTAGTTTGATTTTATTTGGATTTCAGAATAAGGAATTAATAGAACGAGTGATTATATGAAGAAATGGCTGAAGAATTTGGAGTTTTTATTATTGAGACAAAAATGGGGCACACTTATTTGTTTTTTTATTGCTTCAATTAATACATTATTTTTTTTAAATACTATTTATAAATTATAGAAGAGCATGTAAACGAATTCTTAAAATATGTAGTTGAATAATATTCAATATATAACACACACCTACATAACATACTTTTATTTATTATTCCTAACAATTTTAAAAGAAATAAGATCAAACTGGGGGATGCAACTCCCCTACTGCATCGCCCAACTGAGGACCAAGTGTTATTTTGGCAACGATCAAGTTTGCAAAAGCCAGAGACTTCATTATCCCATTCATCCAAAATAATTTTTATATAAACAAAGTTTCTAATTTTCTTCTTTAAAGATCCAGCAACTGCAACAAGAGATGCACAAATCTTAATATTTAACACTGATAAACAATTTTCTCTTATTGTAATTTATATAATGACTCCCCCGTCGGCATTTCTCCACAACTATCGTAAAATCTAGTTTAAAGAAACCTAGTCTGGTGTCCTCTATCGAGCAAATCGCAAAAAAAAAATTCAGTAAAGATACCACTTCCGATCAATGCGCTCTTCTGCAAACTTGGAATTTTTGGCAACAAAATTAAATTCTTATTAATTGATGAAATGGTAGTCGGAAGGAACTATAGGGAGGATGTTGTTCTAGTCTGGGTATCAGGTCATATGGGAAATGAGGAGATAGATAGGCAAGCCAAATTCGGGGCGTCTCTCTGCCCCCTTTATCAGTGGTGGGCACATGCCTGACAGGCTTCCCTAGGCATGGACGGCTTCTCAGCATTCTATGGATCTCTATGGATGAGTCACTTGCTTCTTGGAAGAAATCGGTTGCAAATGTGATCTATTGGAACGTGCACGTTCTCTGGAACATGAATCCTATAGAACAATGATCCGCAACATTTTCTTGCCCATGGCACAATTTCACGGGACACCAAAAATAAATAATGCATAAATATACATAATTTTTTTGATTTGATACATATGCATACATAACTTAAAAGTTATATATAACATAATGTAAAGAAATAAAAGAGTAATTAACGTAATATCTGAGCTTGTTTCAATGAACAAAAATGCTTTATATTTGGATCGATATTTGAGAGAGTGCAACCCGACCTTTTTAAGACCTTTTTAACACGACGTTTAAATCATTTTTTAATTTACGATAGTGTTGAAAAACTTTATTCCACATAAAAATGTCTTTAAAAATTTTGAAAATATAAAAGACTGGGGTGAATTTTGGAAGTTAATAAACAAAATTAAGGGAAGTAAATGGCTAGAAATAGGTGATACAACTAACTCTGATTGGCCAAAACATTACGACCAGCTTTACAATATAACATGTCGAACCTCACCAATACACTATACTACCCCTTACATTAGTAATGGTTGCTTAGACAAACCATTCTGCCTTTCTGAAATTAAAAAAGTCCTGCAAAAAGCAAAATGTAAGAAAGCGCAAAATGTAGGGACAGAATTCCCTACGAATTTTATAATATGCGTCAGACGACTTTCTTATAAAATTAACTGAATTGCTTAATAATTGTCTTGAATACCGAAGGACACCTGATAGTTTCAGGAAAAGCATCATCTTTCCATTATATAAAGCAGGATATGTAAATGAGGCGCAGAATTATTGGGGGATTTCTTTTATGGATACGATCTCCAAAATTTATGCAGGCGTTCTGTCTTTAAGACTGAATGCATGGGTAAAAGAAAAAATATTATCTTTGAAGGTCAGACTGGATTCAGGAGTGGATTCTCTAAGATGGACAATCTGCTTAGATTAAGAAACTTGGCTCAATTAAAATTTAATTCTGCAAGTACACTGTTTTGTTTCTTTGTAGATTTCAAAAGTGCTTTTGACTCCATAGACCGACAAGCTCTTTTTTATAAATTATATAATCTAGGTTTATTAACGAAGATGATTGGAACATTGAAAAGTTTGTATAATGAAACCAATGCTGTAATTTGGAACAAGAATGGCATCTCCCAGCAATTTCAAACCAACTCTGGCCTGAAACAAAGCTGCATTTTAAGTCCATATCTTTTCTCGCTTTTCATAAACGATTTGGCAGAAGAACTGGACGGAGGGTTCAAATTAGGAAGCAAAAGGTTAAATATGTTAGGGTACGCTGATGACATTGTTATTTTCTCAGATAATAGTTACATTTTAAAGAATATAATATGAATAAGAGTTTGGAAAAATATGTCGACAAGTGGAATCTAGCAGTGAATCTATCGAAATCTAAGATTATGGTTTTTAGAAGGAAAGGTGAACGATTAAAGAAATGTAAAAATGGTCCTGGAAAGGTAAAGAAATAGAAATAGTGAATTGCTACAAATACCTGGGAATCCTTTTAACTCCAACACTTAACATGAAAAAACACTTCTTATCTAAGACTAAAATTGGTAAAGTAGGAATTAAGGAAACGTGGAAAAATATATTTTTGAAGGAAGAAATGCCGCTTACAGGTAATTTAGAGTATTTGAATCGGTCATTAGGACAGTAGTCTGCTACGGGGCACAAGTGTGGGGCTATAGAAGATCGGAGGAGATAGAAAAAGTTGGTAGGTTCTTTATTAGAAAGATCTTTAAATTGCCATATAACAGCCCAAACTATGTGCTTTATTTGGAAACAGGGTTTGATCCTATTTTGTTATTTTCATTAAAATTACATTTTAACTACATAGTGAAAATACTGAAGCTGAATGATGACAGACTTTCAAAATTTGTGGCGAAGGAGGTGATTAAAAACAAAGTGAGTCGGTTTGAAGAATAGATTCCTTTAGGAGAAATGTGCGATTTACCGCCAACGTGGGACATTAAAGAAGTTGAAATGTGGCCTAAAGTTTTATATAACATGATCACCGTATGCAGAAATGATTTTAGAAATAAATGTTTGGAAGAAGTGGAAAACAGTCAGTATCATGGTATTTATAAATTAGTTAACAAGAATCTGAATTTTATTCGAGAAATCAATGATTGCAATTAGCTAAGTATCATTATAAAATGTCGATGTGAACTATTAGACCTGAACGGTAAAAAATATATTGTTAACAGGGTTCATCTGTGTTCCATGTGTAATCTGGGTGAAGAAGAGGACGGCTACCGTTTTATGGCAGTATGTCCGATATTAAAATGTTATAGACTAGAAGTTTGGGGAAAAGAAAAATTAGAAATGAACGAACTTGTAGATATTCTAAACGGAAGTGACAGGGAAAGGTTGGGAAGGAATGTGAAATTGGCGGGTAGATATAGGCAATTCCTGATTTCGGAATTTAATTACAATAAATGAATTTTAAAAGTTTGAGGCTGGCCATTTGTTATTTTAGAGCTTACTTATTAAGAAGATTATTTGTGTTTTTTTTTCTTATTTTCAATTTTTTTGTTTTTTGTTTGTCGTTTTATTTTCTCTTTTAAACTGTAAATATTCTATTAGAGCTTAAATTCTTTTATGAATATAAAAATGTACACTTCTTCATAATCCAGAACTGGCAGATGGTTTTCATACCATACTTAGAAATTGCTTTAGATTGTTATTTTTTTTTTATGTATGTTTAATTTTTTATTTACAAATAAAGCTTATTATTATTATTATTATTATTATGTAAAGAAATAAAAGAGTAATTAACGTGATATCTGAGCTTGTTTCAATGAATAAAAATGCTTTATATTTGGATCGATATTTGAGAACGTGCAACCCGAAGTTTTTGATTAAGACCTTCTTAACACGACGCTTAAATCGTTTTTTAATTAATAATAGTGTTGAAAACTTTGTTCCGCACAAAAATGTCGTTGAAAATGGAGGTTATAATATTGAAATAGCGTGGTCTGAAATCCGAAGGATATTTTTTCCTAACCGAAATCCAAAAAGTAACCCAATGGAACTTTTCGGCAAAGTGAAGTTTTTACCGTCCCCGTCGTTATTCACTTCAATAAATTCCACTCGGTTTTTTGCTGAGAAAATGGATCTTGCAGAATTTATAGAATGGGTTGCAAGTTTATTATACACAACGGGCCACATGCGGCACACATAGCACTGGCACACGAGTGTGCCTTGGCATACCGGTTAGGAAATCTTGCTATAGAACATCTATGGGGGACATGCTCAAGAGCTCATGGTCAGCCTCCAAACTACTCTGTAACAGCTCCGCATTGCCGTATAAGAAGGAATGGGATACCAATCGACACGAGACAATTCAAAACCTGATTACATCGATGCTCTCGGCGTATCAGGACCATTACAAGATATTATTTAGCTAGCGCACTGTATTAAAAAATACATGGCTGCAATAAATGTTATTTATTAATGAAAAAACTAAGTGTACCATTTTTTACTTTCTGTGGTTGAGGGTATTTCGAATACAAATTCAATTTGGAAAACTTGATACGATCGCAATATTCTCCCCCTACATCAAGTTAAAGAAAATATACTTACCAGTTGGGGTAAAACTTTTTGTAAAATATCAACAGTAACTACTGAAGTATCTTCGGAATATGCCTGCTTGCTGGCACGTAGAATTACTTCACTTATAGCTGCATTCAGAGCAATGTGTAAGTAATTAATTACTATTGGTGATAATTCATTATTTCCTTCCTTAAAATTTCTAATTATACACTTTCTTATTGTTTGCTGAAACATGAATAATTAAAATTATAAAAACTAATTAAAAAATTATTGAATATTTGAAAGTGACACAGGTAAAAAATCTGACAGTAAGTTATGTGTCAAAATTCCTCAACTGGAAGTGCCACTTTACTCAATAGTTTTTTTGTTTTTTCACTTTTTTACGACTTTCTTTTCTTTCTATGTGTATATCAACTACACATACAGCCAGCTACAACTTTTATTTGAAACATTTCTCCAAAAAAATTCATTTAAGGGCACTTTTGGAGGGAAAGGTGGGGTTATGGTTACCTCTCAAGTGCTATTTCAGTTTATTACACAATTCTATCATCTAAATAGTATTAATTAGAATTAAATATGTTGTTGAAATTTCCGAATTTGAAGAAAATCGAAGTGAGTACCAGGAAGTGAGTTTTTACTGGAAATAGTTTTCAGTTTTCTGCTATTTTCTCTAAAACGGCTCCAACGATTTTTTTTTTTTTAAACTGAGTATGTGAACTACACATACAAAGAGATACAACTTTTATTTGCAACATTTCTTCGGGAAAATTCATTTAAGGGGACTTTTGGCGGCGGGGCAGGGTTATGTTTTCCTCTAATGTGCTATACAATTCTGTCAACTAAATAATATTAATTAGAACTATCTAAGTTGCAAAAAATCCTCAGTTTGAAGAAAATCTGTTGTCCGGAAGTGCGAATTCAGTAGGTTTTCAGTTGTTTTTTTTGGCAATTTTTTCCATAAAAATGTTGACGCTTTTTAAACACTAATAAGAATTATTGTAAGTGAGAAGAAAATTTGTCATGCCGCTGTAAGAGAAAGTCGTGTGAGTGTTTTCACTTCAGATATTTTTTTTTTATGTATTTATGTAAAAGTTGCATAAAAAATTAGCTAGCGCAAATACTTTTGATCGCCTCTATAAGAAAGAAACTATAATCAATAGCATTACCAGTTTTGAACTCTGACTTGTGCATTCCGGTATAAATATCAAATTTAATACACCTTTCAAAAAAGGCTGCCACAATTTTCTTGAATATGCAAATAGCTAATATGAAAAACCATAATTTGTAATATAAGCACAGAGACAATTTTTTTTTTTTCAATTTGTAACACTTCAAAAACTCAATCGTATTTCTTAATTTTAACAAAAAAAAAAAAATTATTTCCTCTTACCGAAGACAAATTCGAAAAACATTCATTATCCATTATAAACAAAGGGCAGGTTGCAATAAACAGATACATACGTAGTGGACAAATAAATATCGTACTATAATTACAAAGCCAATCCCCAGATATTTTTGACATATTTCTTTTTATAAATAAGTTTAATTTTTAAAAATAATTTTGTTTTCACAGTGTTTAGATTTTGTATTAGCGCTGTTGGGTAAGGGCCCTTCTAAAATACAATAGCTAAATACATTTTCATGCAATCATTTTAATACACATTTCTAGCTCTATGTTTTTGTTTTTTTAATTTCTCTTAATCCTGGTATAGAGGAAGAAATATTGCAATCGTGTCAGTTTTCGAAATTGAGTTTTTACCAGTAATATGTGCTTCATCACCCCCTGAGTATATTACACAACTTTCTCTTACCCTTGTTAATACAATTATGATAAAAGATAAATTTTCTTTAATCTTCAAATCTTGCTCATTTAAGTTAACATAAATATAGATGTGGTGGGGGACAAATGCCAGCCTACCAACGAGGCAGGTAGAAAATGATTATATTGTAGAGAGAACAAATAATATTGAACAGACACAACATTTGACTTTTTATATCTCAAATAAACACCCAAGCAGTATATATGAGCAGGTTGTTTGATGATTGTCATGATTGATTATTTTAATTGCTATTTTAATTTTATTATTTTAATCGTTTAATTTTTAATTATGTTGATTTAAATCGTTATTTAATTTAATTTAAAATTTATTTTGATTAGTTAATTATAAAGTGAATCTCCCCCCAACAACAGAGTTTAAAATTTAGACCCCCATGTGTTTTTTCCATTTTAAGAAAAAATTGCTCCTTTAACAACCCGAACACGTGTTCCTTTTTCCCACTCAGGTACCCTCTTGACCTAGTTTAAGAGTTTAGTTTTTAAATACAATTAAAACGACCAATCAGTGTGTAAACTGAATTTGCTCTGTGCAATTCTGTGTTATCACATTGTCTGACAAACGGTCAATGACCACAAACTGAAGCAGGCTATCACGGAAGATGTCTCTGATGCTTTCCATCTCTGCGGACCAACCACAACAACATTTAGATTAGATTAGAATCTGTAGGTGGGGGGGTCTCGGCTACCAAGCCTATGCCACTGTGAACCCCACGGATCTATTGTGGCACCATCTCAAGTAACCCAACCCCTCTTCACGCCCTAAAGTATCTTTAAATGAATTTTCCCGGGGAAATGTACCAAAAAAAAGTTGTAGATCATTGTATGTGTAGTTGATATGGTCAAGTTCAAAGAAAATCCGTTGGAGTCAGAAAATTGCAAAAAAGTGAAAAAAAAACACAAAAAAACGTGGAAAGTAATGTGGTACTTTCGGTTGGAAGAATTTTGACAGACAACTTACTGTCAGGTGCCATGGTGATACCTAAATGGAATATCAAATTTGATCTTTCTACGTTTTTCATTTTTGAGCTATGCTGTTCACATACATACACACACACACACACATCACCCACACACACACACGGCTCGGGCGGGGGAGGGCAGACCATTTTCTAAAAAAAAACACATCTTCGTACTGAAGGGGCCTCAAAACTTGAATTACTAGGAGCCACAGAATCTAACAATCATAGGACGCTGTAACTTAATGTTTGAATTTTGTCTAAAATGACGAATTTCTGATTGATTTTAAGCATTTCGAAGGAATATGTAAAGTTCAATTTTAAGATGGAGGGAAAATGAGCCAGTTGTGGTCCTGAGCCAGCCGTTGCCGTCACTAAACGGTTTTGCGATAGTCAGGTTAAAAACTTTGGGTGACAAGAATACTAGGAGAAGCATGGGAAGGACATGATACGGTGCCTCCAGGTCAATAGATTTATCAAAGATACTAAGCTGGGGGTTTCGGATTACCTCCTCTCCCTGAGTAAGATAAGATTGAGAACTTTAGTATGCGTATTGAGCCAAGTTATTTACATAAAATAAGGTGGACGTCCAGTCCACTCCCATATGTCAGAATTGTGATGATGGAGTTAGGGAAACAGTGTCTCACTATTTATGTCAGTGTCGCCGTTTTGCTGGTACTAGGTTTCGAATATCTGGAAGGGCCTCACCCCATGGAAAAGCCTGGGAGGGTTTGGAGTTGAAGGATATCCTACGATATTGCAGACAAACCAGTAAACCACTGGGGGATGTTAATTAGTGGCATGAATTGGGGGGGGGGCGGATAAAAGCCATATTGCTTAGGTCCCATGCCGATAGGCACCCAGGGTTTAATGATAATAATTATGAATTTCAAATGTCATTCAGGTTTGTTCGCTGTTACTGGCGCTCTCTTCAGGCCTTCAGTGTAATCACTTCAACTATTATTGGCTTGGGTTAGGCAAATAAGTACATATACGGGGCTATAACCGGCACCGCACTCAACATACGCTTATTGTGCCATTCCCCGATTTTCTAGTAGGTGAACCCTCTCCTTCCAAGCAATTTAAGGGCTTTCACCATTTTGCGTTACTATCTCTTCAGGTCGCAATATACCAAAGGTTTCGTAACGCAATTTGGTTTCTGCTACGCAATCAAATAACAGGTGTTGGGCCGTCTCCTGACACAGTCTGCACAAGGCTTCAGAGCTTATTAGCCACCTACCTTGAATTGATAATTCCTAAACATACCATGACCTATAAATAGCTGCGTGACCAGAGAGATCTATTCAGGCTAAGGGTAACTTTGGTCCTACTTTTGCCACAGTTTTGGCATCAACCTTTTACTATGCGTTGCCCCTGGGCTCGCTCGCACCTCAGAGCGCTTCATGCTTACTTCGAGCCAATCCCTGTTGGCTGATGTTAGGGGTGCAAATAAGTATAACCAATTTAATGAAATTTGTCAATTTTTATAATTATATTAACTGCGGTAAGAGAAAGTCGTGTGAGTGTTCACTGCAGATTTTCTCTTATTCAGGGGCTCTTAAAACATGTACTTTTCCGGGGTAAAATTTTGATAGGATCGTAATAAATCTACTTACTGTAAGTAAAAAAAATTAAAACTTGGACGTGTATCACTGAAATGAATTTCTCTTATGTACTAGCATTTAGTACAGATATGGTTGACAAATTTCTTAATTTCTTCCAATTTTTGCGAAAAAACATACATTCACGAAATTTGTTTTGGCAATTTATGAAACCACAGAACCGTATAAAATAATATAATTAGATTTCATTAATAAAGATTCTTAGTACAGTATTGTATATTCTGGATTAGTTTGTAGAACGCTCGCTAGATAGTGTGCACTTATTAATTTATACAAAAACACATCATGAAAGAAATTAAAAAGGGGAATATTAAAATGCTTTACAAAATACATTCAGCCACAATAAACAAAATGTATCAATCAGTTCTTTTCATTAATAAACAACATTTATTGTAACAATGAATTTTTTAATACAATTCGCTACCTAATTAATACGCTCACCAGCAAAAAATGCCAGCCACTTGAAAAATTTACTATTTCTATATATAGTTTTCAATTTTTTCATAATTTTTGCCGTTCATAACGTTTATAGGTAACAATTTTTCAAATAAATAGGATTATATAGGAAATTTAAAATAATTAATTAAAAAAAAGAAGTGAATCTGGAAAATTTTATTTACCGTTTATTTTTTTTTAATTTTACATTATTTTTTAGTGGGATGGTGCTAATACCGGAGTATTACCTTCTCTTGGCTTTATCACAGCTTCTGCGCGTCTCGGCACAGCACTGAATCAAACGGGAAATTTGGTTTTGTGAGATTAGAGCCCATTCGTCTTGAAGAGCAACTTTCTAGTTTCTGAAGCGCCCCAGGAAGGACTATCCGATCTCTTATGTGTCTCCCAAGCATATCCCACAAAGGCTGTATGGGATTTAAGTCAGAGGAACGGGAAAGCCAGTTTAGGAAGTCAATATTATGGTTATTAAGAAAGGCCTGCATTATGTGGGCTGTATGTGGACGAGCGTTATCGTGCATTAGCACAAACTCCTCACCTTTCTACGGCATGATAGGGACCACATGTACTTGCAGTATATCTTTGTAAACTGATACCCACCCTTTACCATCACAGAGCCTCGTTGGAAAGGCCTAGTGAGAAGAAAATTGCATTGTGCAAATCTCTCACCTCTTCTCCTCCACACTCGTTCACGTCCGTCTGGAGCCCTTAAGGCAAATCGGGACTCGTCAGTAAACAATACAGTTGCCCACTGCTCGATAGACCAATTGATGTATTGCCGAGCAAACTCAAGGCGCGAGAAATGCCGGTGTTCTCTGGTTTGTTGTGGCCCTGTTGTGGGGGCGAAAAGCCAACAAAACCTTGCTCATTCAATCTTCTTCGAGCATTTGTCTCAGAAATTGGAACACCTCGTACTTTTTGGAGGCTATGAACTACTTCACAACAGCTGTCAGATGACGATTTCGTAAAACAGTCCTCGCAGTTCAGTGGTCCTTGGACGCCCTGAGTGTAAGGATGCACTGCATCTCGCACAGTTGGTTAGGGAACACCAAATAGCAATGGCTGCATATCTAATCATCAATCCCGTCATCAATAAATGCTACATACAGCACGTGCGACATCCTCGGCACTACGGGAAGGCATTTTAAAATTTGAATTTCTTAATTTCCTTAATTAAGGGACAAGCTAAAACGAAGTTAAAACAAATGAAAATCAATTCGAACTGAATAAAAATTAAACAAATTGATCATAAATGAACAAAAACTGCGTAAACATTTTTGATTTATTTTTAATTTTGTTGAATACCACAAGTGTAATGTACAAAGTGCCCAATTCACTCTAAAAATGTTAACTATTAATCGCCCAAAACAAAATAACTGGTGAAAACAGAGACCACACAATATTATATTATTTATTAAATGGAATTTTTTAAGTGGCTGGCAAGTTTTTGCCGGTGAGGGTATAATTGTATTAGGAGGAAAAGAGAAAGTTTCGTAGCAGATTTTTTTCGTACTCTTGTTGCACATTGCAGTTGCATTAGTGCAAATAAACTTTGACGTCACAGAGAAGCAAGGGGACCCAACAATAGTAGAATTGATTTAAACTAGAGCAGTTTGTATATAGGGAATTGTGGAGATAGGCAAAGTTATAGAACCAGACCGTTATATATACAATTGGCCGTGTACGTGTACCGGAGTATGTTTGTCTGTCTGTGAGTGTTAGTAAAAGCGGTACTCATTCGCTAAGAGCGTAACCATTTAGTAAATTGGCCCGTTTGCCAGGCTATGACCAGCGCTCCATCTCCTGGGCCTGTAGAGCACATTAAAATAACTAGCAATGTCCATTGCGAGTTCAAGGCAGCCGCCTTGTATTATGTACGACCAAACCATCCCTGCCCAGCCTAAAACATATATATCGTGGGGCCAATTGTTATTACTTTTGAAATGTGATTGGTGATGTTATGTGTTTGTGTGCTGGTAGCTTGTAGCGTGAGCGGCTTAGTAAAAGGGCTTCTAAGTATATGTGTTTAAGAGAGAAGTAATAAGAAATTATTAAGAAAAGACTGGTAGATTAAATTAAATATATTCTTTAAGGATATTTAATGCTATTCAATAACACAGGCAATATGCTTATCAATTTACTGAAATTACTTGGAATAAACTCTTATGTTTTAACTTATAACTGGCACAGTCCTGATGTGTTTTGCTTCGGTGTCTACAACAAACTATCTTGAACGAATGTCTTCTAATTGTTACTTCAAATCTTCCCCTGTGAGAAGAAGGGGTACACAATGCTATCAAGTTCATGAACTCTAAAAGACAATAGTGGTATTCTACCTGAAATGTCCTTTAGCAAGGAATGTCACATATTTGATTTTTTCAAATTAAATATATTTTTATATTTCTTGCATCCATCACATTATCCCCCTCCTGGAGAAATTTTCGGCACGAAAAATTTGGGAGTAATTCAGGGTTGTAGAGGCTTGAAGGTTATCTTCTGGTATGGCGAGAGGCGTATGTGCAACCTCTGCAAGGTAGTCGTGTTAAGTAGACTACAGTCATCTTGTTCTGGAGCAAACGCTGCTTGAATGTGTGAGTTGCTCTGGTGATGGATCGTCTTCTTCTCGAGCAAATGCTGTGATTGAGCATTACTCTGGTGATGGAACATTTTCTTCTCGAGCGAACGCTGCTTGAGTGGGTGGGCGTTACTCTGGTGGTAGGCTGATTGGCAAACACTGCTTGGCGAGTGTTGCTGATGAAGAAGTAACTGGCAAGGCGATCAAACTAGGCTTCTGAGTGATGGTGCTGTAGGGATGCATGTACTTTCTTGAATTGACTCTATATGGACAAAAAAACTCTTAAGTAATTCAAAAATAATTAACATAAATACACAAAAATATTTAAAAAAATATATATATATTTGTTGCATTAAAGCGAGCAGGATGCGCAAGGATGTGCGATCGCAAAGGGTATGAGAAGATGAAGATCTTTTCCTTTGGTAGAATCTTGTGTATCTGAAAATGATCCATAAATGATATTCATACAGAATTTTAAATTATACATAAATATATGATTGATAATTTCAATTTCTTACAACTAACGTGCAATTGTAATTAACATGCAATTTTCATGAAATTATATTCATACGCATGCAACTACATTCATACACATGCAATGGTGTAGATGATGAAGATGTTTGGATCTGCAAAAGAGTGGTTATATAAATTTAAATTCTTAAAGCTAACATAAAGACATTATTGGATATGTACTCAATAATTTCAACAAATATAGGCATAATGCTTTACACAATTAAATCTGAAAAAAAAAGAAATATCAATTGTTAATTCAAAATATTGGTATGACCAATGAAAAATATAATAAATTAATCTGTAAAATTGTTTATAATCCTATAACTTGTATGGAAATCGTGGTTGATTACATATCAGAAATATCAAACAAGTTTACGTGGTCATCTTGGTTTCTGCAAAATAAAATAAATTGTAAATTATTACTAAAAAATATTGAAATATACAATGCAATAATTACAAATATCAAATGGTTGAATAAATTTAAACTAGTGATACGAGAGTTGTCAGTGCTGAAACAAAAATAATATGTCCATAATTGCAACAACTAAATTAAATATATCAATCAATACACTTTACACATTTTCGTTCTTAAGGCTAACAAAATTCTTACATATAACATTTACATGTGGTGTAGTATGTAGAGTTAAGCAGTGTGATAGATTGAGAATAATTTCAAGAGTTTCAATATTATGTATTCTTGTATTATGTATTGTGTGTGCGCGAGGTGGCAGTGAAATTTTGTGGCCAGTTGCAGAGTTTTTAGTGAACCTAGCGATTATTATTAATTTGGTGCGTTTGAGTGCTATTTGAAAATTGAATGTTGAATTTATTATGTGTTAGATACGTTGCTGATTGCCCTGTAAGAACGTTTCTACAAGTATTAATTGGAAATTGCCTTTTAATTGCAAAAGTATGGATTCGCCAGAAAAACTGGAATTTTTGACATTGTCCGCATGCAAATGAAGGGACGTGATGCCATAGTTAGGTATTACCTAGTTAGACAGGACTGATGGAAGCAGCTATGATTGCGCCATAGTCATATCAGGTTTTCGAGAAAGCGACTGAGGGCTAACTCGTTTTGGGCTGTATTTGGAAACAATTACGAGCCGTATGTCCAAATTTTGAACAAAATTGGCAAGTGGGCCTATTTTGAGGTTATTACTAGTTTCGTTATAATTATATTATTCTGATTATATTGGGATCTACCTGGATAAGAGTTAAATCGTGGATTATTTGAATTATTATTGTTACTATAATATTGATTATTATTATTATAGCGATTATTACTATATACTCTGTGATTAAAATTTCTAGGAATATTAAAATTCTTAGGCATTTTGCCAAAGTTAGTACGAGGTTTTGGTCTGAAATTTGTTGGTGCAGTCCACGTCAAAATGTGGACCGGAACAATGGCGGCAGGCCTGTTCTTTATTACATTAAAAACTCTACGAGTGGTAGTTGGTTTTAATGGTGGCTTTATTTCGATGCGGGCATTCTCTGTGGAAATGCATTTGTCCACAGAAACGACATGGAGATGGGGTGTGCGAGGATTAGAAGTTTTCGAGGTGACAGCGAAAACTGTGGGGTTTGTTTCCGAAGCCTGTACTTCCTTTAGGGCATTGGCATAAGAAAGTGCTTCGTCTAATTTTTGAGGTAGCTTTGTTCGTACCTCATTACGAAGCGGTTGAGGAAGTGACTTAGGAACGCATCAGTGGCCAGTTTGTCTAAAATAGAATGTAAGGCCTCGAGTGGGTTAGCTTGAGCTTTTAAGCTAATGGCGGACTGGATATGTCTAATTCTATCCGCGAAGGTCAGGAGACTCTGTGGGTACAGACTGAATATTAGTCATCTGTTGTAAGAGGACTAGAGGGGTTTTTTCTTTTCTAAATCTAGTTAGAAGACGTTCTGAGATTAGAGGATACGTTATGATTGTACCCTGGCGTTGTAATTCGGCTTTCTGCGTATCATAAAATATTTTCGCAGACCCTGAGAGCCTAAGTGCTAGTATTTCTAATTTTGCAGTGTCGTCCCAGCCAGAAAGGCTAGCGCAATGGCTAATTTGGTCTAGGAAATCGGACACACTGGCTGAATTTTCGCCATCGAAGGTGGGTAAACTATTAATTGATTGTAAATTTTTTAATGGCTAAAAGCTAATTGCTGCTGAGCAAGTAAATATTCTACAGCAGCGTCGATGCCCATATCTTGTCCGTTTATCTTATACATTTTTGAAACAAGATAATTACTACATTGGGAAAGATTATATCTTTCAAGGCGTCTGCGTAACTGGATTAAATTGCCGCCAACAGAAAGGTTATTATCGCGTAATATCTTTACAATTTGCGATCTATTAACACTCATAAATTCAAAATTCACAAGGGATTAGGGTACAGTGGTACAAATACAAAATTTTAAAAATGAAATTCAATAGAAAATTCAATTATGGGAAATAGTAAGATATTTCCGCTGAGATAATAATTGAAAAAGCAATAAAATTATCTGATGGATAATTTGTTTAATTATTAAATTGAAAATTGTACGTACTTGTTAATTTTGTGGATTCTAGTTGAAAATATCCCAAACAGCTGGCACCAACGAAATGTGATTGGTGATGTTATGTGTTTGTGTGCTGGTAGCTTGTGGCGTGAGCGGTTTCGTAAAAGGGCTTGTAAGTATATGTGTTTAAGAGAGAAGTAATAAGAAATAATTAAGAAAACACTGATAGGTTAAATTAAATATATTCTTTAAGGGTATTTAAATGCTATTCAATAACACAGGCAATATGCTTATCAATTTACTGAAATTACTTGGAACAAACTCTTATGTTTTAACTTATAACTGGCACAGTCCTGATGTGTTCTGCTTCGGTGTCTACAACAAACTATCTTGAACGAATGTCTTCTAATTGTTAGTTCAAATCTTCCCCTGTGAGAAGAAGGGGTACACAATGCTATCAAGTTCATGAACTCTAAAAGACAATAGTGGTCTTCTACCTGAAATGTCCTTTTGCAAGGGAATGGCACATATTTTGTTTTTTTTCAAATTAAATATATTTTTATATTTCTTGCATCCATCACACTTTGATCAAGTATTCTTATAAAGAATTTCTCCATTTCATTTCCGCTTTTCCTAAACTCAGCTGGAGTGAACAAATTTCCTTGACGACTAGCATGTTATCTGTGAAACAACTCACACGACGATCTCTTACGCCTAGTACGACCAAGTGTGGCTATTGTGCCAGATTTTCGAAATTGGGTATTTTGCCAGAAATACCTGATCCCGAGCCCCCTTTTAATGTAATATTATCAATAGAAGGCAGAACCATACATTCTACTGAAGTGTCCCAGGAGAAAACATAATGGTTACTTTTCCCCCAGAAACCCCTCCTATAATCAATTGTCTCAGGAAAATGATTTCAAATAAAAGTGATAACTCGTACTTATCTATGCAGATATTATACGAAGTTTAAAGAAAATCACAAAAACTGAGAGGGTTAGGAAACTGCAATAAAGTCATATTTCCGGTTGAAGGGATTTTGCCCCGAAACTTTCGTGTCCAGATGCGGTGATAATGCCTAAATGGGAATACTAAGTTTTAGCTTATTGCGACTTCTACAGACGACTTCTACAGTTTCCCAAAAAAATCTGGCGTGAAACACTCACCTAACTTTCTCTTACTCCAGTTCTCAAAATTATAATTGACAAATTTTATAGTTTGTGTACCAAATTTAATGAAATTCGTCGAAAACTGAAAAAACTGTTCAGTAAAAGCGCACTTCCAGTTTACTAATTTTCTTGAAACTCGGAATTTCGGCCATCTATTTATTTCTAATTAATTTTGTTTGGATGATAGAATTGTATAATCAACTATGATAGCACTTTAGAGAAAAACATAACCCCACTTCTCCCCTAAAAGTGCCCTTAAATGAATTTTCCCAGAGAAATGTTTTAAATAAAAGTTGGAGATCTTTGTATGTTTAGTTTATATAAGATGTTTCAAGAAAATCGTCGGAGCCATTTTTGAGAAAATCGCGAAAAAGTGAAGAAATCATTTAGTTAAGGGTAAAGTAAACGCACTTCCGGTTATCCGATTTTTTCAAACTCGGAATTTCAACAACATATTTAATTCTAATTAACATATTTAGATGACAGAATTATCTAATAAACTGCAATAGCCCTTTAGATGGAAACCTAACCCCACCCTTCCCCAATACTGCCCTTAAATGAATTTTCCCAGAGAAATGTTTCAAATAAAAGTTATATTATACAGATAGTTATATCATATATTATACCAACTAGCCAGGAATGTGGCAAACACTCCAGTCTGTGGGCTGGAACCTGTCCTGGGGATAGCGAAAAGAACGGCGAGGGCGTCTCTGAGCAAATGGACTCAGAGGGAACATAGCCCATTAAATACTGGAGGCTACTGGGGCAAGGTGCCAGTGCTGTGCAAGAGAAGAACCAGAGAAACCCTAGGTCTAGGCAGGTATCAGATTTGTTTGATAGCAGGCCTGTTTACAGGTCATGTATATATATATATAATGCATTTATTGCAATCGTGTCAAATTTTCGATATCGAGTTTTAATTAGAAATACACGATTTGAGTCCCCTGAGTCCAAAATAGTGATTTTTAACAATTGGCCTGTGTGTGTGTGTGTGTGTGTGTGTGTATATATCTCAAAAACGAAAAAAAAATCGCAGAATGTTCAAAGTTAATATTTGGTGAAAGTGCTACCAGGAGACCTTGGAATAAGCTTTAAATCAAAATCGTTCAACCGGAAGTGCCACTTGACTGAATGGTTTTTTTCCGTTTTTTTAATTTTCCCAAAAATAAGTCCAGAATTTTCTTTAAACTTTATATCAACTACACATACAAAGATCTACGTACAACTTTTATTTGAAACTTTTCTTTTGGTAAAGTCATTTATAAGGGTTTTTTTGGGGGGTGGGAAGAGGTGGGGTTATATTTTTCTTTAAAGTGCTATCTTAAGTTGATTATACAATTCTACCATTAAAACAAAATGAATTAAAAAAATAAATAGATTTTCCCAAAATCCCCGAGTTTTAAGAAAAAAAAAAATCTGGTGTGAAATACTCACACAACTTTCTCTTACTCCAGTTCTCAAAATTACAATTGACAATTTTATGGTTTCTGAACCAAATTTAATGGAATTCGTCTAAAACTGAAAAACTGTTCTCTAAAAGCGCACTTCCGGTTTACTAATTTTCTTGAAACTCGGAATTTTGGCCATCTATTTATTTCTAATAATTTTGTTTGGATGATGGAATTGTATAATCAACTACGATAGCACTTTAGTGAGAAACATAACCCTACCCCTCCCCTAAAAATGCCCTTAAATGAATTTTTCCAGAGAAATGTTTTAAATACAAGTTGTAGCTCTTTGTACATGTAGTTGATATACCAAGCTTAAAGTAAAACGTCGGAGTCATTTTTGTGAAAATCGCAAAATAGTAAAAAAAAATCTAGTAAAGTGGTACTTCCGGTTGAGGAATTTTGACAGATAACGTACTGTCAGATCCATGGTGATACCTAAACGGAATATCAAGTTTCAACCTTTCTGTTTTTTTTCGTTTTTGAGCTATGCTGTTCACATACACACACACACACACACACACACAACACACACGCGCGCGCACACACACGCGCACACACACACACACACACAGACAGACCATTTGCTAAAAACCTACTTTTTTGGACTCAGGGGACTCAGGAGTAAGAGAAGGTAATCAGTGAAAACGGAAGTACATTTTTAAGTGAACTGTTTGTGCAATTTTTTCCGATTAAAAATACTGAACGAATTTCATTAAATTTTGATGGTATGCTAAACTATTAAAATTTGTTAATTTACAATTTTGTAAACTACAGTAAAAGAATGTTGTGTGAGTGTGTGTTTCAATACCATATATTTTTTTGGTTATTCAAGGGGACAACACAATTTTATAAATTTGATACGATGAGGAAGAAGTATGAACGTAAACATTAAAATAATAATAATAATAATTCAATTAAATTAAGAATTTGTAATTAATAATTTTGTTAAATTATGTTTTGGTCAGATACCTAGAAATTAGATTTGTTTGGAATTTACTGCTGTTTCTATCTTTATATTAAGTAAATTAATTATGTGGTATGAATTTTTAATTTTGGTTTTAATTTTTATGTGGTAACTGGTTTTAACATAAGGTGTACTTTTGGAAATAAACACACACACACACTGACACACAGACAAACACACAGTGACACACATACAAACACACCATATTATTAAAGGAAATGAAGAATTAAATTTCGTAAGTTTCTTAATTTGGTTTTACCAAAAGGAAGTTTGCAATATACGTCCCATGATACCTAGTTGTGCTATAGTACCTCTTTACTTAGATAATTCATTTATCTTTTCAGACTGTGAAGAGAGTAAAAGACAAAGTATTACTGGGGAAGTCCTTGTGAAGCTGTCATCATTCTCCATGCAAATTGGACATATTCTCTGCTTACCCCATCCAATCCTGAAACAAGAAGTTATCCGAAGCAGCCGCTAGGCGGCACTACCTGCTGTGCTAAGAGTGGAAATGAGAGGTTACCTTTACCCCTCTAAAAAAAAGCAGGCTAACTTCCTGCCAAGTCACCCCCTCCCCTGCCAAGCCGCGAACTGCTTATTCTTAATGCACATTTCGGAGCTTTAAAAGCCCCCCCCCCAAGCCCCAACCTGTCTCTATTCGCACAAGTCTAGCAGAAACCTCCTTTTACCTTCTCAACTTTACAATTATTACATTTAATAAAGAAAAAAAAGCATTTAAAATTAATTTTGTACAAATCTTAAGTTTTGTTTTATAAACTTAATCTCTCTAGAACAACTCCCCCCCCTCAAAAAAAAAAAAAGTCCGGGGAAGATATTTTAAATAAAAATGATTAGATTATAATGAGATGTATACGGCAATGGGCCGGTGGAGTTGTTTTTCAGGAAAAAAAGAAATTGTGTTGCTATACGTTTCGGTACCATTGTTGTGTGCCCCTTCTTCCTGTGATGGGCGAACGCCCGAAACCTTGTTGGTGACCACAAACAGAAGCAGGCTATCACGGAAAATATCACTGATGCTTTCCAGCTCTGCGAAACAACAACTCACAAAGAATGTGTGCCGGGGTTTCTTCCTCAGTCTTACAGAATCGGCACATCGCGTCCACTGTAAAGTTGTAGCTGGTGCATGTACCTATTCAAGCCTACAATAACCCGTTAGTACACCCAAGTATACCGCATAAAGTGACCGCAATGACCGCTGCTAGGTATGTTGAAGAAGTTCTTCAAGAGGCAGTCCATACAGGTTTGCTCCATTATCGTGGGACAGTTTCACGTTAATGCATTATAACGCCAGACTATGCTCAGCTAGATCTGCCACCCGCTTCTTGGAGGAAATCGGGGTATAAACGTGATCGTTTGTCGTTCTTCAGGACATGAAACCTATAGAACATCTATGGGGGATATGCTCAAGAGGTGTGTTAGAGCTCCGTGATCAGTGTCCAACTACCCTGCAACAGCTCCGCATTCAGTGTATAAGAAGAATGGGATGCCGTTTCGTCCAGAGACCATTCAAACCCTGATTGCTTCGATACCCCGCCTTATCAGGACCCCTAATCCAAATAAAGAGTTAGTGTAAAGTAATTAACACTGCAAGATATTAATTAGATAGCGAATTGTATTAAAAATAGATCGTTGCAATAAATATAACAAATAATTTTTTAGGAACTTGTGCGGAATTTGTAGGGGTAAATTCCAAAGGTTACTATTGTAAAGATGATGGTTTGTTATAATGTGGTCAGACTGCATGGTAAGGACTACAGGGGTTTTCATTCCCAACAAGGTAGAAACTGCGTGTTAGCGGCGTGCTGACGATGGGGGTCGTTGCCGGAGGTCCATGCTTTAACCTCACCCGAACTATTTCTCCTTCAAAATACAGGATTTATAGTACCCGAAAAACGGCTCCCTAACATATATTTACCTGTCTAGTGTAGTAACCTCTCACCACCAAACTTTAACCTTCCAACCATTTGGCCAACATTCTATATTTTCTCACGATAATTCAATAAATTTCTTATATTAAAAAAAAAATAATAATAATAAACCTAGATTACTTTCTCTTAGTGCTGTGAGAGGCAGGATATTAAAAATCGTGAGAAAATTTGGTAAACTGCAAATTTTAATAGATGTTTTGAGGTCCCTTGAGTTCGAACAGTGTAGGGCAAAAACGAAAAATCGCAAAAAGTCCAAACTTTATACTCATGCAACTTTCACTTAACTGCAGTTTACACAGATACTTCTTCAAACTTATAATTTTTACTAAGTGTTTGCTGGCCTTCAATTTTATATCAATTAGAGAAGCTAAAGTTAATAAAAAGACTTTTTTGAAGACCACGAAACTTCAATTAAATGACCTTTCTCGTATAAAAAAGTACCCAATAAAAGTGATAGGTCTTTGTAACAAATTTTAGTTTTTTTATAGATTAAATCGTAGAACACTGAAAAATAATTGTTCACGAAAAACGCACTTCCGGTCAACCGATTTTCTTCAAACTCGGAATTTCAGCAACGTATTTGATTCTAATTAATATTATTTAGATGACAGAATTGTATAGTAAACTAAAATAGCACTTTAGAGGAAACCATAACCCCTCCCCTTCCCCAAAAGTGCCCTTAGAAATGTTTCAAATAAAAATTATAGATCCTTGTATGTGTAGTTGATGTCCTGAATTTAAAGGAAATCGTTGTAGTCGTTTGAGAA
This sequence comes from Triatoma infestans, assembly GCA_011037195.1. Lineage (NCBI taxonomy): Eukaryota > Metazoa > Arthropoda > Insecta > Hemiptera > Reduviidae > Triatoma > Triatoma infestans. Next base: position 356,105 of record JAAEAF010000298.1, read on the forward strand.
AATGGCAAAAGGTCGAAAAAAAAATCTATTTAGTAAAGTGGCACTTCCGGTTGAAAAGGAATATTAAGTTTGAACTTGATCCGATTTGTCCTTTTTTGAGCTACCGGTTTATTAATTTTCTGGAAACTTCAGAATTGTAGAAGTATTATAATCGTGTCAAAATTTGTTGATATCGGAGTTTTCACCGGAAATATAGGTTTTTGAGATCTCCTTAATCCAAAAAAGTGTTTTTTTTTTTAAAAAAAAGTGGTCGTGTGTCTGTGAACAGTATAGCTCAAAAAAAAAGAAAAATCGCCGGAAGTTGAAACTTGATATTCCGTTTAGGTATCACCATGTGGTGCGAAAATAGGTTATCTGTCAAAATTCCTCACTCGGAATTTGACTGAAGTGTCTCAATCACTTTTACTGAAGTGTTTATAGTTAAAGTTATTGTTGAATAGGTAAAGATATTGTTGTAGAAGTTAAATATATTGTTGAAATTCAGATAATGCAGAAAATCGGATAGCCGGAAGTGCATTTGTACTGAAAAGTATTTTTCAATTTTCTGCTATTTCCTCTAAAAATGGCTACCACGATTTTTTTTCTTTAAACGGAATGTGAACTACACAGAGCTGCAACGTTTGTTTGAAACCTTTTCCGGGTAAAGCTGTTCCGGGCAAGGGTAAAGTTATGTTTTTTTTAATACGATTCTACCATTTAGACAAAATTAGAAACAAATACATTGTCAAAATTTTGGTTTAAAGAAAATTAGTAAAACCGGAAGTGCGTTTTAACTGAACATTTTTTATTTTCTTTACTTTCTCTCACTCCTAGTAAGAAGAATCGCGTCAAATTTTCGATAACGAGTTTTCACCGGAAGTATCCGTTTTGAGGTCCCCTGAGTCCAAAAAAGTGGTTTTTAGAAAATTTTGTGTGTGTGTGTGTGTGTGTCTATGTGAATAGGATAGCTCAAAAACGAAAACCGTAGAAATTTGAAACTTGATATTCCGTTTAGTTATCACCATGGGATCTGAGTACGTTATCTGTCAAAATTCCTCAACCGGAAGTACCACTTTACTAGTTTTTTTTTTTTTACATTTTTGTTTTTCTCAAAAATGGCTCCGACTATTTTCTTCAAACTTACTATATCAACTACACATACAAAGAGCTATACTTATATTTGAAATATTTCTCTGGGAAAATTCATTTAAAGGCACTTTTAGGGGAGAGGTGGTATGTTTTTCTCTAAAGTGCTATCGTAGTTGATTATACAACTCTATCATCCAAACAAAATTAATTAGAAATAAATAGATGGCCAAAATTCCGAGTTTCAAGAAAATTAGTAAAAACGGAAATGCGCTTTTACTGAACAGTTTTTTTAGTTTTACGACGAATTTCATTAAATTTGGTACACATACTATAAAATTTGTCAATTATAATTTTGAGAACTGGAGTAAGAGAAAGTTGTGTGAGTGTTTCACACCAGATTTTTTTTTATTTACAAAAACACTGGACGAATTTCATTCAATTTTGTGGTATACTAACTATAAAATTTGTCAGTAACAATTTTTGTAAACTGGGGTTCCCCACGTAAATAAACCAATCGAACTATATTAATTGCATATGTAAATTGAGAAAGTCGGCTGAACTTTTATTTATTTAATATAAATACAAGAATATTTAACTTTTAGAAGTTTAAATTAAAGTAGTTTCCTCAGAGGTTTTGTAAAAACATTACTACCTCCAATAAGAAGGAACCCTTTCCGTTCAAGATCTACTAAGCATGTAGTGTGTACACACACACACACACACACACACACAAACACATGGTTTAGTAAGCTTCTCTCAGTGAGATAAGCCTAGACAAATTTGAAATTTAAATAGCACTACTAGATTCTCTGGCAGGTATTGGAAACCTTAGTAGAGTGACACCATGCAATCAAATATACAAGCTAGGTATGTTCTAATGAGACTCTGTATGAACTGCCACCAACGTAACTTTAATTATGCAATTAATTAAAAAAAAAAATTAAAAACTATATTTTAAATAAAAGTGATAGGTCTATATTGTACAGTGAGCATTTCCGTTCTTGTAGCCGTTTTCGAGAAAATTCCCGTCCTCAAAAAAAAAAAAAAAAAATAGAACACAGTCTTTAATATCTACACTTTTGGTAAACCGATTTACTTCAAAATTTGGAATTCTATTAATGCTTCAATATGCATTTAATATTATGTAGGTGGTAAAACTATATATAACGTGTTTTTTTTAGCGGTTTGTTTTTTTTTGCATTGGCAACACTGTTTCTAGTGACAGCTGATCAGCTGATCTGTACATTTTGCCATTTCACCATAAATAGAATTTATGCCAGAACAACGCTTGCAGAATTGTGTGATTTTATTTCCGAAAAACCGTGGCTCAGTTTGTAAAATTTGCCGTGCGCTACGTCCATTTTTATGGTCGACATAAGGCGGTGATATACGCTATTGGAAGATGTGTTCAATTTAACCTCGATAAGGGATATACGAATCAGGAGATTGTAATCCTTTCCGATAGCCAAACAGCCATTAGAGCATTGAGTGCTTCAGTTATTGGCTTTAAAATGGTCTGGGAATGCATAGGTAAACTTAATAACCTAGGCAGGAGGAATAAAGTTACCCTTTGGTGGGTGCCAGGGCATGTTAACATTGAAGAATGAGATGACCGACGCCCTAGCGAAGATAGGCGATCCCCCTCTTTTAGGGACCGGAACTTTTTTGTGGGGTCAGCAACCAGTTTCTCTTGGAAGAACTTAGGAAGAAGGAGGAGGAGGCAAAGAGATGTCAACTCTGGAACTCTCTCCCCAGTTTGCGTCAGGACAAGATCTGCCTGGGAAATTATAACCAACGGAGATCGGAGGGCTGCATTGGCTTGAGTTTTTTTTCCAATGCCCTATGTCATAGCTGGCATTCCGCCATTCGACATAGTCTAGCAGCCCAATATATCTTGGCTCTTGCTGAGAGCTCGTCATTAGTTGGTGTATTTAAATCAGCAAGCGCCTCGCACTCGAAGAGGTGATCTCCAGTCATGTGCCCGGCCCAGGTATTTAATGCCTTTATCGCCGCCTGCGATTCAATAAATAAGACTACCTTGTTTACCTTTAAGTAAGTTATTTGTTTTAGGGCTAAAAGAACCGCTTTAACTTCCGCATCGAAATTGGAGGCAACCCTTCCTACCGGTTCAGCCAAAGTTATTCGAATAATCATGTATCATTTTTGCATCACGCAAACAGATGTCGTACAGTACGCACAGAAGAAGTTGTTGCTGCTGTGGAACGTTGTGTTGAGGAGGAGCCGAATGGGAATTTCCAAACTTAGCCGTCACCATGCTTATGGCTAAGCCTAAGTAAGCATTATAAAGTTGCATTTTTAAAGATTGATTAAATTGTATTAAATAGAGCAAGGAAATGACATGTGAGATTTTCTCCATACACAGCGGATCTTAAAAAAAGTATATCTGAATTTAAAACATAATTTTGAATGTTCGACTCAAATGCAATCTTTCTCTCACGGCTGTAAGAATAAGTAAAATTAAACCCAACTTATGGGTAGGTACTTCAGTTTGCAATATTTGTTAGGTTTATACATTAAAAGTGAAACTTTCTCATACATTGTAAACTGTCATCAAGAATGGTATGATGTAGCCGCCCTGGATGGCACTATTTACTATTCCTAGAGCAGCACTGTCTACGGTTACCTCTTTACTACTTGCAACCGAATACTTTTCGCCAAAGTGGACATGTACTTCATATTATATAAAAGTCTTAAGTGCATCTCAAATATGCCACATACATTTTTATCTGTTGTGTAATTTATTTTTTATTATATTTACTCCAAAAATACTATAAATTTTGCACCGACTGTTTTTATACACTTGAGTTAAAAAAACAACTGTGTGAAACACTCACACAACTTTCTCCTAGAATGCAGTTTACAAAAATTGTAATTCACAAATTTTATAGTTAGTACACAACCAAATTTAATGAAATTCGTCCAGTGTTTTTATCTGAAAAAATTGCGATTTCTAATTAATTTTGTTTAGATTGTAGAATTGTACACTTTAGAGGAAAACATGACCGTACCTCTTTCTCAAAAGCCCCTTAAATGACTTTATCTGGAGAAAAGTTTCAAATAAAAGTTGTAGCTCTTTATATGTGTAATTCACATACTTAGTTTAAAGAAAATCGTTGGAGCCGTTTTAGAGTAAATAGCAGAACATTAAAAAACACTTTTCAGTAAAAACGCACTTCCGGTCATCCGATTTTCTTCAAATTCGGAATTTCAACAACATATTTAATTCTAATTAATATTATTTAGGTGATAGAATTGTGTGAATAAAATGAAATAGCACTTTAGAGGTAAACATATTCCCACCCCTCCCCCAAAAGTGCCCTTAAATGAATGTTCCCGGAGAAATATTTCAAATAAAAGTTGTAGCTGTTTGTATGTGTAGTTGATAGAAAATCGTTGGAGAATATCGCAAAGAAAGTGAAAAAAATAATTCAGTTAAGTGATAGATCCTGTTAAGGAATTTTGACTGATAACGTACTGTCCGGATTCCATGGTGATACTTAAACGGAATATCAAGTTTGAACTTTCTTAGACTCAGGGGACCAAAAATCGTGTTTTCCAGGGAAAACTCAATTTGACACAATATTAAGAGATGTTGCACTTATGGTTAACCATAAGTGCATTAAAATGGTTAACCATAAGTGCATTAAAATGGTTAACCATAAGTGCATTAAAATGGTTAACCCATTTTCATTAAAATCTGGAATTCTAGCAATATATTATAATGAAGTCCTTCATATTATATAGGTGATAGAGGCATGCATTGTACTGAAGTGGTACTTTAGAGGGAAGCTTAAACTTCCTGCTTCCCTCCCCAGAACTCCCAAAAAATCCAGCTTTCCCAGAAACAATTCTGCAAATTGTGTAAAAGAATGTTAGTGGTTAGTTGCTAGAGTAACCGGTAACCAACTGCCTCTCCTGGTTACCAAACACCACAGACCACTCTGCCATCAATCTCTGTACGTACCCATTGAATAGACCATGTTCTGATTGTTCTTAGTCAAGAGTAAGAGCAACTTTTCTCATTATTACATTCTGTCAAGATTATAAATTTTAAGCCAAATGGAACCGTTTAAGGTTTTGTGCATTTGACATCATAGATTATTCTCTAAATACGTATCTGTATAAGCCGTATCAAAATTAAATTGCTTTCTAACGTATGGTGTGTAGAACGTATTAGACCCTAGGCAGTACGCGTCTTGATCAGCCACCATATTAAAATTTGCAAAGGTAGTGGGGCAAAGCTAACTTAGAGCAGTAGCCGTCCCAACCCCCTCCGGCCCCCTCCGCCTTCCGGTTAAAACTCAAATTTCGTAAAATTTGGACATGATCGCAATACTTCTTACTCAAAAATGAATATTCTGTTTAGGGTTCGGCCAAAATGAGTATTCTGTTTAGGGTTCGCCAAAATGAATATTCTGTTTAGGGTTCGGCCAAAATGAATATTCTGTTTAGGGTTCGGCCAAAATGAATATTCTGTTTAGGGTTCGGCCAATGAATATTCTGTTTAGAGTTTCGGCCAAAAAATGAATATTCTGTTTAGGGTTCGGCCAAAATGAATATTCTGTTTAGGGTTCGCCAAAATGAATATTTTTTTAGGGTTCGGCCAAAATGAATATTCTGTTTAGGGTTCGGCCAAAATCCTGTCAACCGAAATGCGACTTTACTGAATTTTTTTTTATTCTTTCCCAGTCATTTGCGTATTTCTCGAAAAGTTCTACGAGCTTTTATTTGGAACAGTTTTCTGGTGGAACTTCATTTAAGGGGTGTTGGGGTGGGATTAGGCTTTCCTCTACACTTCCATTTCTGTATATTATACCATTTTATCGTCTATGTAATATTAAAAAGAATTTAAAGTGTGGCCATGGTCGCAAGGGGTCTTTGTTGCATACAGTTACTTGGGAAATAGTAACCCCACGGGTTACCACAGCTCCAGTATTCCATGCACTTCCTCATAACAGAGCACTCTACCTTTGTAGATTGCAGATTGTTGTAGGGGATTATTGCACTGCGACCTGAAAGATCTATTGTGCCCCCCGGACCCTTCTCCAATGCACCACAGCCGGCCTCCAAGCAGTGTTCACTACTACAGACAACACTGCCCATCACCGGACAGTGAGTTGTAGAGGCTCCTAAGAAGAGAAAATCTAAGGGAAGCCTGCTGGGATTCGAACAGGGAACCTCCGCGTTGTTAGTCCAGCGCGCTACCACTGAACTAATCCCTTCCTTCTCCCTTGGCTTTTGCCAATTAACTAGGGACGGAGACCCTAGTTTTGTGTACTGTGTTTGTCCCTTGTCCGTAAGTTGAGTGTATGTAGTTTAAGTGTATTATGTACTGTTCTGACGAAGTGCATGGAGTACTGAGCTGTGGTAATCCGAGGGGTCGCTACTCCCCAAGTAACTGCATGCAACATACCCCTTGCGGGCCCTCTACCGTTTGCAGACAAGGACATCTCCGTCCCTAGTAAATTGGCGAAGCCAAGGGAGAAAAGAAGGATTAGCTCAGTGGCAGCGCGCTGGATTAGCAAAGCGGAGGTCTCAGGTTCGAATCCAGCATGCTGCCTGCCCTTAGATTTTCTCTTCCTAGGAGCATCTATAGGTCACTGTCCGGCAATGGGCAGTGTTGTCTGTAGCTAGAGAACACTGCTCGGAGGCCGGCAGTGTGCTGAGAAGTCTCCTGGGGCACAATAGATCTTTCAGGTAGCAGTGCAATAATCCCCTACAACATTCTAATCTAATCTAATGTGGAGCCGAAATTGGATGTTTAAAGTAAATCGATTGACCGGGAATTTTGATTTATTATTTTGCCAAGTTTATATTTCGGACGTACATACCTACATTTTTCAGTTATATACGAAATATATTTGTTGAAGTTAATAGGAACAAAATTAGAGATAGCCATATTCTGATATGACTACTCCTAGGGGAGATATTTGATAGTAAAAAAAGCCAGTAAACTTGCCGCTGGCGGCAGGTACACCACTAGTTTAATAGTTCTAACATGTGTGGGGGCAGGCTGACTATTAGAGGCTCAGCGTTATGTAACGTTTTTCCCCTCTCTTGGGTGTTTACGTTTCTTTTATATTTCATTGTTTTCTCTTACTCTAGACTTTTAATTGTTAATTTTTTTTTTAATTTGCTGCAGATGCGGCAAGCAATACTGTTCTGGCCCCCGGGGAACAACCAACACTGCTATAAACGCGCCCCCTGTATCGTCGTAACTAAATGCTTTGCGACTTGGATAAGTCCTATTTTGTACATAGAAACTGCAACCCCGTCTATAAAGTATTTATACACTACCTTTTAATTTAATTGTAATGTTATTAATCGTTTTTTTTTAAGAGTAAAGCGGAAGTACTGCGAGCATGTCAAATTTACGAAATTAAATTTTTCACCGAAAAAAGTGCAGGAACCTCCAAAAATTTGAACGTTTCGGACAAAATCCATCATCCTTTACTCCAAATTCGGGTGCAACGTTTTTCTTTAAATTTATTGTACTTACTGCAAATGTGAAACACCCACATAATTTTCTCTTACTATGAAATTCTTGACTTCCTGTTAGTGTCTAAAACCGTCGCCATTTTTACGGAGAAAATCACAAAAAAAGTGAAAAACCTATTCGGTAAAATCGCACTTCCGGTCAAACCGATTTTCTACAAAACTGGCAATTTTTGGCCAACTTATCTAATTCTAATTAATATTATTTTGTTGGCACAGTATTAGAGGAAATCATAACCTCACCCCACCACCCCCAAAAGCCCCCTTAAATGATTTTACCCGAAGAAATTATTCAAATAAAAGTTGTAGCTCTTTATATGTGTAGTTCACATACTTAGTTTAAAGAAAATCGTTGGAGTCGTTTTTTAGAGAAAATAGCAGAAAATTAAAAATTAGTTTTAATAATGCGCACTTCCATTTTCTTCAAATTCACATTTTTAATAACATATTTAATTCTAATTAATATTATTCAGATGATAGAATTGTGTAATAAACTGTAATAGCATTTTAAGAGGAAACCATAAGCTAAGAGGAAGGGAATAGCTAAGTAGTTTAGCTTAAGTGGCTAGCGTACTGGACACCCACGCGGAGGATCCGGGTTCGAGTCCAGCTGTGTTACCCTTAGATTTTTTTCTTCCTAGGAGCCTCTACAGTTCACTGTCCGGTGATGGAAAGTCCCGGGCGCCAATGACCATAGATGTTGACGCGCCTTAAATTAAAAAAAAACTCTATGATACCTAACTCTATAACCTGTGATGGTATGTCACAAGTTAAACTAGAGTTTGTAAGTAGTTCTACTGAAAATTTTTACCCTGAAGAAGGCAATAAATTTGCCCGAAGCGTGGGTAGAAATTTAAAAAAAGTTCTTTTGTATGACCGAACCTCAACATCCAATTTACAACATTAAAAAAAAATTATGCATGCGTGTATTGGTTATTAATGGCTGACAGACTGTGCCCGGATCTCTGTATCAGAAGCGATGGTAGTATCTATATTTCAGCTTCCTACAATTTTTCGTGTATATATATATATATATGTATATATATATATGTGTGTGTGTGTGTGTGTGTGTATATATATGTGTGTCTTTGTACAACGGAAGCTATAATGTAATTATCTATATAGATGGAACTACAGTTTGTGTGTTTGTATAAGTAATTATTTTGGCAAAAGTTCTTAACCAATATTTACCATTTAGTTGATTTACAAAATATGTTTGAGTTCCAATGAAGAAATGGGATGTTGTGTAAAAGGGGTTAATTGGCTAATAAGATTTGTGATCAAGTTTTGGGATTCGTACAGTTACAGATTCAAAAAAAAAAAATATATGTATATATATGTATATATACAGCCATTAATCGAATTTTACCAATGTATAATATACTGCCGATTTCAAACGTGAGAATATTAGGGTAGGAGATGGACGTTCCTAATATATATTTATTATCTTTTTTGAACACATAAACTTAGCTTTATTGAATGATATAATGTTATTAATTGCCTGTATGTGTGTTTGTGTATAGCGTGCACAGTTCACAGTATATAACTCAGAGAAACCTATTCTGTAAAGTCGCAATTCCTATTTTACTGATTTTCCTTCAAATTCACAATTGTCGCACTGCTTCCAATAATTATTAATATTTTTTTTTAGAGGTAGAGAACATAAAAATGAAATAAGTGACATAAAAATCATAGTAATGGAGCCATGGTATTGACTTTATTTGGAGGATAATTTTATGCCTTTAGTGAATGAATGAATATTTATTGGTTAAGAAATAATTAGATGTATCTGTTAGTTGGCTGATCGGCCAGGGGGTATCACAAGAAAACGCCCAAAAATTTTTTAAGTGTTTTTTTATTAATAACCCGACGTTTCGACAAACATTGTTTGTCTTCTTCAGGGGCTATCTATAAAGAAAAAATATACATAAAAATCTACTTGCATTAACAGAACAAAACAAAAAAATATGGCAATAGAATAATAAAAAAATTGTAATGGAAAACTAACTAAAACAAAATACAAAGGCAAATACAGATACCCGTATAGAACACTCGTATAGAAAGGTCTGTAACATTTCCATAATTTTGTCTATACGAGTATCTGTATTTGTTGTATACAGATACCCGTATAGAACACTCGTATAGAAAGGTCTGTAACATTTCCATAATTTTGTCTATACGAGTATCTGTATTTGTTGTATACAGATACCCGTATAGAACACTCGTATAGAAAGGTCTGTAACATTTCCATAATTTTGTCTATACGAGATCTGTATTGTTGTATACAGAACCCGTATAGAACACTCGTATAGAAAGGGTCTATAACATTTCCATAATTTTGGCATACATTCTGTATTTACCTTTGTATTTTGTTTTAGTTATTTTTCCATTACCCTTTTCATTTTATTAGTCTATTGCCTATTTTTTTGTTTTGTTTTCTTTACTGCAAGGAATGGGTAGTATATTTTTTCTTTATAGATAGCCCCTGAAGAAGACAAACAATGTTTGTGTCGAAACGTCGGGTTATTAATAAAAAAACACTTAAAAAATTTTTGGGCGTTTTCTTGTGATACCCCCTGACCGATCAGCCAACTAACAGATACATCTGATCATTTCTAACGGCCAACAATTGCTACAATTGGATATATTTAAGAAATTAATTCTGTACAAATATTAATTACAATTTTCATAAAATAAGTATTTCACTAGAGTCTAGTTACTTTTTTTTTCCCATTCTTTTTTTTCTATGAATATTCCTTAATAATAATAATTACTGAAGAATATTCACTGCACATTAGCTTTATAGTGATACATATTTTTAATTCTAATTGAAATAACTAATCATCTGCATGGATTAATTGCATTATATAGGCAGTGTCAAATATAAGGAAATAAATTATTAATAAATATAAATAATAAATAGATACAAATATAAATAAGTACTTTTATAGCAATACATGTTTTGAATCCAATTTAAATAATTAATTACTTGCAATGCTACAAATATAAATCGATCATATTCACTAATTAAATATAAGTAAATAAATTATGAAAAAGAAATAATATATGTAATAATTAGATAAAAACATATTACTTAAATATGAGCACATTTTGTAAATTCTCATATTGGCTAGCTAATTAAGACGTTTTTGGGATGGATGTGATAATATGGAATTTTATCTATTGCCCAGGGTCAGAATATTTTCAATATTAGTTTGATCGTTTGAAATATGCCTTTAGTGTTTAAAGAGAAAGTTTTTAAACAGTGTATAATTAGATATATTGTGTATGTATGTGTGAGGTGTAAATTTGTTGTCTGGTTGCTATGGAAGCTAGCCGTCTCGAAAGGGGCCATGTCTGTTGGGAGACCCAATTGCTACGTGCCTCCAGTATTGTGTTATAACTCCTGGACCCCCCCCCCCCACAAAAAGTAACAATAGTTATAAATAGAAAAAAACAACTAAAGAAATATAAGAACGACCGAATTCAGTTAATAAGTTTTGTCTGGACGGTAGACTTTGCAAGGTTCACTTGAAGACCTAAAAGATTCTGGCAACACCAGCAAAAAAATTCCGGCCACTTGAAAAATTCCATTTAATAAATAATACAATATTGTGTGCTCTCTGTTTTCACCAGTTATTCTGTTTTTGGCGGTTAACAGTTAACATTTTTAGAGTGAATTGGGCACTTTGTACATTACACTTGTGGTATTAAACAAAATTAAATTAATCAAAAATGTTTACGCAGTTTGTGTTCAGTTATTATCAATTTGTTTATTTTTATTCTGTTCGAATTGATTTTTATTTGCTTTAACTTCGCTTTTAGCTAGTCCCTTGGACTAAGAAAATAAAAAAATTAAAAATTCAAATTTCAAAATGCCTCTTAGTGGCGAGGATGTCACGTGCTGTAGCACTAATTGATGATGGCCGCTCCATCAGATATTGCTATGGCCGCCATTGCTATTGGTGTTCCCTACCAAACTTTACGAGATGCAGTGCAGCGTTACAAAGAAAGTGGCTCATACTCAGGGCGTCCAAAGGCCACTGAACTATAGGACGATTGTTTTTTGACACTGAATGTTATACGAACTCGTCATCTGACAGCTGTTGAAGTAGTTAATCGCCTCCAAGAAGTTTTGAGGTGTTCAAGTTTCTTAGAGAAGTACTCGAAGAAGATTGAATGATCAAGGTTTTGTTGGCTTTTCGCCCCACAACAGGGCCAGAACAAACCAAGGAGCACCATAATATTGACATCCTAAACTGGCCTGCCCGCTTCCCTGACTTAAATCCCGTAGAGCCTCTATGGGATATGCTTGGAAGGCACATAAGAGATCGGAGAGTCCTTCCTGGGATGCATCAGGAGCTAGAAAGGGCTCTAATCTCACAAAACGAAATTTCCCGCTTGATTCAGAGCTGTGCCGAGACGCCTAGAAGCTGTGTGATAAAGCCAAGAGCAGGTAATATCCGGTATTAGTCTCCTCTCTTCATGAGATCTAGAACCTTCTCCACTAGCCCTTCTTAAAGTGCGATTTCCTCCGGTCTCAACGTGCCGAAGATTTCGTACCGCAATCTGCCGATTGCAACGCAATCAAACAACAGGTGAGAGGCCGTCTCCTCCTTCTCCTGACATAATCCGAATCAAGGGCTCCGAATCAAATAATCCCACCTTGTGCAGATGTTTCTTGAACCTACCATGCCCAGTAAACAAGCCCGATATCAGACAAATCTGATACCTGCTTAAACCTAGGAAACGCTCTGGTACTTCTTCTGCACAAGTCTGGCATAACCGTTTTGCCATGATTTGCCCCAGTACTTAGCCTCCAGTGACGATTATGCTCTCCCCGAGTCCATTCTATCAGAGACATCCTCGCCATACTTTTTGGCTATTCCCAGAACAGGTTCCAGCCCACAGAAAGGCTCCATTCCTGGTCAGTTGGTCGGCTAGCTCATTTTTATTGCACAATGTTTGCAATATACTTCCTGATTATATTTATTTTATTTGATTTTATTTGATTTACACTGTCTTAAAGAGAGAACCCTCCCTCTCTGTTTATGATAAAACTATTTTTATCGATCAAGTATGTTACCAACAGATATATCCAATCTAATGTAGTGATTTCTGAGACAGATACTTATGTAAGTTTTTCTTGGTAAACAATAAACTAAAACCTAATCTATGGTTCCTTCTTATACACCTTACTTGTTTAAGATAATTCTATTTTATGATCAAGTATATTGACATCCAATCCAGTATATTGATTAATGAGTCAGTTACCTGTGTAAGGTTTTGGTAAACAATTAAAACTTAGATCTCCACTTTCCTTGTTTAACATAATTCTATTTTTTTTTTTTTATCGATCAATTATATTTACAGAATCCAGTATATTGATTTATGAGTCAGTTATTTCTGTAAGTTTTTTTTTTGTACAGCTTAAAGTCGTTGGATCTGTTATCTAACGCAATGTACGACGAAGTAGTTATTAATATCTTTAGTCGAAGTAATTTTTTATACAATTAAACAAAATAATTCAAGAAAGAAAAAAGCTAGTGTTTAACCAGAGATTTAGTAACTGTTGTATCTCAATTTACGTACAAAATTCCACATTTCGTACTCAATTCTAATCTAAAACGTACTCAATTTACACACAAATTCCGTCAATGCTTACAAAGTAGAGATGTAAGTTTTCGGTTAAAAATGTAAAAGTCGAAAGTGCCTATCTTACAGATTGACATGTAAGAATAGCGGTCTATGCGTACATATTAAAACTCCAGTAATTTAACTGGAACTTATATGAATTTTGTTATATATTTTTAAGCACTTCTTATTAGAGCAAAAGTATAATTTCCCTAGAGATAGTTTGTGGAGTTTCTCAGTAATATCTTACATCTAGTGGAAAGCTGATCAAAAGCAATAATGTAATTGTCAAAAAAATCGTCTGTCGAACTAATTGTTTGTACAATTAAACAAATTAGATATAGAAAGGAAAAATAAAAGAAGCTTAGTAGAACTAGTAGCCTTTTTATGACAATTTACATATAAAATTTCCCATTTTTATAAACACTTTTCTAATCTAAGAAGCACTCAATTTACGTACTTAATTCCCACAAAATAGTAATCAGTTTCCAATTTAACTAGTAAATGAATTATTTTATATTTTTAAACATTTTTGTAATCGAATACGCATTCAATTTACATATATAATTCCCTTAGAGAATTTATTAAATTAATGGGATTTATACATCACCTAAATAGAAGTAACTTCCTTAGTGAATAACAGATTGAATTTTACTCCTAGCGTTGTGGATGTGCTATTGAGTCATGTCAAATGATTAGACAATAGAGAATGTATTGTGTTAAATGCCTTGGGATTTTGGTCAGGTAAAATGTAATGTTTTGGCTAAAATCTGTGCACACAGCAAAGTTTGATTGGACTACAATTAAATTTGTCGAATAACCAAGAAAAATACAGATATACAAAAGAATATAAACATATATTGCACTAAAACATACTTGAGTTATCGTATGGCAATTATTGTGGATTGCAATAACAGTTTTGCTAGTAATTTCCAAGTTGAATCTGCTATCCTCAACCTTTCTAAACATGTAACAACTTCTTCTACTGTCTTATATTGTTAAACAGGCATAATGGCTAAACAGCATATGATATTAGGCACTGAAAACATGTTACTTTTTTTAATCGAAGAATGTTGGAACAAGTAATACCATTTTTTGTAAAGTATACGGAATGAAGTTTCTAATCTGGGGAAATGATTGCATTATATCCAAATTCGAAATCTTCTATTTGGAACTGTAGCCATTTCTACCAGCACTAACTCTATGAGTTTAAAAAAATTGTTAGATCTGTTTAAAATTAAGTTATCGTATGACAATTATTGTGGATTGCAATAACAATTTTCCTAGTAATTTCCAAGTTGAATCATTTTTCCTCAACCTTTCTAAACATGTAACAAGTTGTTCTACTGTCTTACATTGTTAAACAGGCATAGGATATTGTGCACTAAAAATATGTTACTTTTTAATCGAAGAATATTGGAAGAAGTTAAACCAATATTTGGAAGTATAGGAAAATTAGTTTCTAATCTGGGAAAATGATTGCGTTATATCCAAATTCAAAATCTTCTCTTTGGAGCTGTGGTCTAACGTCTAATAGTTAGAGCTGTTCAAAACAAAAAAAAAATACTGCAAACATACAAGTGCCTGGCACCCAAACTTGCGGTAATTGGTACCGATTAGAAAGATAAATATATTCTGTAGTCATTTGGAAGAAATTTATCAAAATATCCCCCACCCCCACCCCCAAAAAAATCATTTTTAGTTCTGTTTAATGTT